>JARGCV010000225.1:482500-910000 GCA_034064705.1 Bothrops alternatus | reverse complement strand
CTTGGCAGATCTTCCAAGGTTTTTTGGAGGATGGCCAAGCAGTTTCACCCGTGATTAATTAGATGAGGAGGGGAACCTCCCTTTATAAATACCAGAGGGCTGCTGAGTTCTCTAACCAGTTACATGACTGCTGGCAGCTCAGGGGATTATGATTGATGGGTTAGGCTGGTGTTATATGCTGCAGCAACTTTTCATGGTAGGTGCACACCCACACACACTGGAGAATGTCAATATGGAAAGTTGTGGAGCCTACCAGAGATGTACAGCCTTTCTTCTAAAGTGTAAGATACTTGACATTACCAACCATTGCCAGTTGACTACAAACAACTCAAAACTCTTTCCTGGAGGCCAAAACCTATTTAGAGGTTTTTTTCCCCCTTAATCTCGCCTTTTAAATTTGGCACAAAGAAACAAGTTACAGCTTCCTGAAGAACTTAACATCCTTCCACATCCAACAGTAAAATAGGGCAATTTCTTTTGATGGTCTGCCACTTACGGTACACGTTGCCTAGTTATTTCTGAACGTTCCAAGTAATAATATTATACCACCTCTGAAAAGAAATAGCGTGGCTTGAGAATTTCTCACCTTTCTTAAGGAGCACTGTTTCCAGTTTCCACTTCACTTCCTAAAAAGCAGGAAGAGGGCATAAATGGAACCTCAATATTTCACATCTTTGGCATTTGGTGGAAAGAGAGTGCAAAGGTGAATGGGAGAAAACTACTTAGGTTAAACAAGGGGATTTAAAAACAACAACAACAACAACAACAACCCCAAACTAGGCCTAAGTATATGTTAATGTAAGTGTAGATGGGGAGAAATAATCCTACCTTGATAGGCAGCACCATCTGGAGTAGAGCGGTAGCTTCACCAATTATTAGTCTGCAGTATGTTAACTTTCAGCTTCACTATATCAGGAAATATAAAAGTCTCACAGAAATTTCAGCAGCTCCACTCCAAGGAAGATGGACAGTTAAGAAGTATGAAGTATAAATGAAAAAGTAAATGGAAATAATCTTAATGTCTATAACAGTGGTTCTCAACCTTTTTCAGGTTGAAACCCCACTTGCCCCGCCCATGCGCGGCACGACCCTGGCGAAAAACAAAAAACAAAAAAAAACCCCAAAACAAAATGGCGGACCGTGACGGCTTGATCTGCGCATGTGCGGCGTGCGCGCGACGGCCTGAAACAAAATGGCGGACTGTGACGGGCCGATCCGTGCATGCGTGGTGAGCGTGCGACGGCCCAAAACACGCATGTGCGGCGTGCGCGCAACGAAAAAAACAAAACAAAAACAAAATGGCGGACCGCGGTGTCCGGCGACCCCCGCGAAGCAGTCATTTGACCCCAAATGGGGTCGCGACCCATAGGTTGAGAACCGCTTGTCTATAATGTATCTGTTCTGAATTTTTTTTTTTTAAAAAAAACCCTCTTTTGCCAAGGATTTTTGATCCTGAATTATACAGGTAGTCCTCAACTTATGAGCGCAACTGAGGCCAGAATTTATGTTGCTAAGTGAGATATTTGTTAAGTGAATTTTGCCCTGCTTTACGACCGTTCTTGCCACAGTTGTTAAGTGGATCGTTGCAGCTGTTAATTTAGTAACAAGGCTGTTAAGTGAATCTGGCTTCCCCATTGACTTTGCTTGTCAGATGACATGACCATGGGGATGCTGCAATGGTCACAAATGTGAAAACAGTCCTAAGTCACTTTTTTCAATGCCGTTGTAACTTCAAACGGTCACTAAACAAACTGTTGTAAGTCGAGGACTACCTAAATATCATGGGTGCCTAATACCTGGAAGTAAATTGAGAGAAGCTGATATATCATCATATATCCATCATAGCCCCAAATTTTGGTCGCTAAGTGATACATTCATTAGGTGAGTTGTCATGTAACCAGGTTCAATTTTTAATGACCATTATGACCGTGTCATGAAGTCAATCACACAACTGTGAAGTGAACTCAGCCTCCACAATTGACTTTGCTAATCAGAGAAGGTCACAAAAGGCAGTTATATGACTTTAAGACTCTGCAAATGTTCTAAGTCCAAGCCAGTTGCCGAGCACCTGAACTGACGTCATGGGACTGAAGCGACATTTTCTGAGACTATTGTGACTTTGAAGTGTTCTTAAAGGAATGATTGTATTTCCTCTACCACTGATCTGCTTTAAATACTTCTGTTTGCTTATGTCTCTTTGACTGTTATTTGGTTTGTGGGGCATAAAAGCACCACTCATTAACAATGTGTTTTATTCTATACTTGCCTGCTTGCATCAGGAGCATGCCACTGAAGAGGGATTAGAAATGGCAAGCCTTAAAGATTTTAACCCTGGCCTTAGTTTCACCAGAGAAATGAAGCTGAAAGCCAACCAGGAAGAGAAAAGAAAAGGACTTCAATAAACAGGCGATCAAGCCACCCACCTTGTCACAATGAACGCCTAGAAATTCCCCAAAACAAGTTCTAATCCTTGAATGACAGACGATCCCAGGGTCCTTTTCCCTCACTACAAGATTAAATCTGTTACACTTGGACGCCTCTTCAAAAAATACTTTTACATCTCATTTCTGTCAACACTCTCTTCTCACCTGTCTCAAGGAGACTCTACCCGTGAGTTTGAATTGTGCATGTCTATTATACAATTGGGGAGAGGCTCTATTTAAGCAGCTTCTCTTATCTGGGAGAACCAACAACTCTGTCATGAGAATTCTTGCAAGGTGCTAGAAAGGGTTTTCAACAACAGATAATCCAGACTATAATCTGCAGCTGGTAGCATGCAGCCAAAAGCAATATTCCAGAAGATGGATATACATATACATATACACATACATATTTGGGCCGTCGCGTGCACGGCGCGCATGCGCAATTCAGCCTGTCGTGCCGCGCATGCGCAGTTCGGGCCGTCATGCGTGCCACGCATGCGCGATTTGGGCTGCCACCCGTGCGCCGCACATGCGCGGTTTGACCTGGTGCGTTGTGCATGCGCGGTTCGGGTCGTCGCGCCACGCATGTGCGGTTTGGCCCGCCGTGCGTGCGCCGCACATGCGCGGTTCGGCCTGTTGCACCACGCATGCACGGTTCGGCCCGAACCACGCATGCGCAGCGCAACGGTCCAAACCGCGCATGCGCGGCGTGCATGATGGGCCAAACCGCGCATGCACAGCGCAACGGCCGAGGGGAAATGGGGAAAAAAATGGCGGACTGCGATGTTTGGCGACCCTTGTGAAACGATCGTTCAACCCCAAATGGGGTCGCGACCCACAGGTCGAGAACCGCTGCTTTATGGGATTCACACCTCTTTTTTTTTTTTTTTAATATAAAAATTCTTTTATTAAAACAATCAACATTGGACATAAAAACATATATTCACACCTCTTTGTCAAGAAAAAAAGAAATCTGGATTTGTAAATGTTTCCCAGTAGCGACTTGAGTCTACTTAATGCCCCTAGTTGGGGGGCTGCAAGGCAAAAGAGATTATAAAAAAAAGTAGAACTGCAGTATAGCAGTTAAAATGCCAAGGTGTAATCAATCAGACCAGTCTGTCTGAAAAACTTTCTGTGTATATATATATATATTTTCTGAGAATATATTTTCTGTGAATATATATTCACAATATATATATTGTGTGTGTGTGTGTGTGTTTAAACCATATCCATAACAGGCTGGAAAAAAGGCACCTGCTTTTGATCTTACAAAGGTCGTTTACCTCTCTTATAGATGTTTGAGGGATTGGCTTAGCAGAACATAAGGCAGTTTCATAGACTATTTCTCAAATGATGCTACAGCACATCCAATTTCTCTGCAAAGCACCACAGTTAAGAACTGTGCAATATGTACTGAAATAACCGCACGGCTTTCCCTTTAAAACCAAAGGGAAGTGCAGGCCTTTGTCTCCTGCCTGAGGGATCACTTAATTGGCTCCCCAGTTTTTTAAGCAGTGAACTCAGTTGCTTGATATTGATTATAAATGACAGAGACTATCAGATTTATCTTGGGACATCTCCAGGGAGTTTGCAGTTAGTTTAGTCTGAACTCTGCGTCAGCTGCTTGGGCTCCTTTCTTCTCGGTATGCAGTGGCTGGACTCAGGCTACAGTCTTTCAGATCTAATTAGTGTTAGGGGAGAGGGAGGGGGGAATGTAAAAGCAATGCTCATTTTTTGTTTTGCCCTGTAAAACAAAGTCAGGGCTTATTCAAGGCAAAATAACATTTGTAGGGAATGTTGTGCATAAAGACCTTTGACTTGGGAGTCTTTGAATAGCAGTGCATACTACAGTGCAGGAATACACACAATTCTGCATTGGGTGATAGCAATATCAATAGCAACTGGACTTATATACCCCTCCATAGTGCTTTACAGCAATCTCTGAGCAGTTTATAAATGTCAGCTTATTGCTCCTAACAATCTGGGTTCTCATTTTACTGACCTCAGAAGGATGGAAGGCTGAGAGCCAGCCAGGATCGAACTCCAGGTTGTTGCATTCTAACCACTGTGCCACCACAGCTCAGTATGGGGACGTGGGTGATCCCATCCCAGCCTTTTCACAGTGGAGCTATGTATGGATATTTTACTCATGGGCCTTATATCACCTCTGTTTGTTTGAAGGTGGGATTAAGATGGGCTCTCTGTCCTGAACTACTGTTTCCTCTTTCATCTGAACAGATCAATTAGGGAATAAATTTTTTAGAAGAGAGAAGGAAGTTCCCAAAGTAAAGATCCAAAGCAACTTGTTCGAAAGTTCAGAATCATAATTTCTCATTTGGGATGAAATGGAAATGTGTGGGCTAAATGGTCATCATTTATAAACAACCAGTCCTTTTGCAGCTATCCTAGTATCCTTACTAAGAACAAAAAAAAATTAAACAGAAGAGCTGAGTTGTTAAGATGAAATGTTGACAAAAATCAAGGGTGTGGTGGGAGAAGCAAGAGTGGCCTAGAACATCAGGTGTTTTGAAGATGACAGCTTCAGTTGGAAGCTGCAAATTGAACGAACTGTTAGGAGGGGTCAGTTTCAAGTTCTAAAAGCAGAAAATATAGTTGCCTAATAGGGACAATCCATTCACTTTCCTGATCTGATCCAGAACCAAAATTTGAAACTTTATGGTCTCCATATCAGCAAAGCCAGAGAGCAAATTGAGACAGTACAAAAAGGCTTTCGTGAAATTTCCTGACCGTGAGAACAATCAACCGGTGCAATAGTTTGCCTTCAAAAGTTGTGGGTGCTCCATCACTGGAAGCTTTTAAGAAGAGACCGGACAGCGGGGAGTGAGAGAGTGAGAGAGTAAGAGAAAGGAGACGAGGCTGAAGGATTTGGGTCGCTCGGAGGTCGGAGGTGCTGCCGGCGAAGCGGGAGCTCGAGCCGTCATGAGCGGCGGCGTCTACGGAGGAGATGAAGTTGGTGCACTGGTGTTTGATATTGGCTCCTGCACAGTGCGAGCTGGCTATGCTGGAGAAGATTGCCCAAAGGTGGACTTCCCTACTGCCATTGGGGTGGTCTTGGACCGAGATGATGGAAGCTCCATGATGGAGATTGACGGTGATAAAAGCAAGCAAGGAGGGCCAACATACTATATAGACACAAATACCTTGAGAGTTCCTAGGGAGAATATGGAAGCCATTTCACCTTTGAAAAATGGAATGATTGAAGATTGGGATAGTTTCCAAGCCATCCTGGATCATACCTATAAGATGCACATTAAATCTGAAGCTTCATTGCATCCTGTTTTAATGTCTGAAGCACCATGGAACATTAGAGCAAAGCGTGAAAAACTGACAGAGTTAATGTTTGAACATTACAACATCCCTGCATTCTTCCTGTGCAAAACTGCAGTACTAACAGCCTTTGCGAATGGCAGATCCACCGGGTTGATCTTAGATAGTGGAGCAACACATACCACTGCGATTCCAGTCCATGATGGCTATGTGCTTCAGCAAGGCATTGTGAAGTCACCTCTTGCTGGAGATTTCATTTCAATGCAGTGCAGGGAACTATTTCAAGAAATGAACATTGAGATCATCCCACCTTATATGATTGCATCGAAGGAAGCAGTTCGAGAGGGTTCTCCAGCAAACTGGAAGAGAAAAGAGAAATTGCCGCAGGTCACAAGATCTTGGCACAACTATATGTGTAACTGTGTTATTCAGGACTTTCAAGCGTCTGTTCTACAAGTTTCTGATTCAGCTTACGACGAGCAGGTGGCTGCACAAATGCCAACTGTACACTATGAGTTCCCCAATGGCTACAATTGTGATTTTGGTGCGGAACGACTAAAAATTCCTGAAGGCTTGTTTGACCCTTCAAATGTAAAGGGCTTATCTGTCAATACAATGCTTGGTGTGAGCCATGTGGTCACCACCAGTGTTGGAATGTGTGATATAGACATTCGGCCGGGCCTTTATGGTAGTGTGATTGTAGCAGGAGGAAATACACTACTACAGAGTTTTACAGACCGGCTGAATAGAGAACTATCTCAGAAAACTCCTCCAAGCATGAGGTTGAAGTTAATAGCAAACAATACAACGGTGTAGCGAAGGTTCAGTTCCTGGATTGGCGGTTCCATTTTGGCTTCCTTGGGTACCTTCCAACAGATGTGGATTTCCAAGCAGGAGTATGAAGAAGGGGGAAAGCAGTGTGTAGAAAGAAAGTGCCCATAAACCCCGTGACTTTTTAAGAACCTGCCTTCCTGTTGCTTCTAATTTTTTTATAGCTTTAGTAAACTCAGGAATTGAAACTTTTTGTCTCTTTTGTAGGAAGTGTATACTTTTTGTGCATCCTGATTTTCCAAGTTTTTTTTTTTAAAAAAAATCCTAATGTTTGAAAAGGCCAAACTTGTCCTTGTCACAGCACGTGGATGCTTTTATCCATTGTAAATGCAATAACTTTTATACAAACTTTTTTTAAAAAAAAATAATTTTGTATAAATATTTATTTTCTGCAAAAGAAATTCTCCTAGAGACTGATCTATAAATTATGGATGTAATTTCTTGCCTTTGCATAAAAAGAAGTGGGTCTGTTTACAGATTAGTCTTACCAGTACTTGTGGCTAGCATCAATAAATTTCTCTAGTTTGGCAAAAAAAAAAAAAAAAAAGAAGAAGAGACCGGACAGCCATTTGTCTGAAATGGTATAGAGACTCCTGTTTGAGCAGGGGGTTGGACTAGATGACCTCCAAGGTCTCTTCTGACTCCGATTTCCATGTTCTATGTTCTACCTTGGGCAAAAATCCATAGTTCAGTGCAGGATTTTTCTCAGTGGTGAGTTGGAACCCACAGAGAGTTTCGAACAACTTGGTGGAAGCGTACATTTAAAAGGGAAAAAGAAAGGGGGGGAAGTAAAAGTCCTGCTAAAACTTGCTTTGGGATTAGCTCCTTATTTAGCTCATTGAGTTTGAAATCCGTTGCAGTCGAAAGGATATAACAAAATTAAAAAGTTTGAGAATTCCTGGTGAAATGGAGATAAAACTTTAGTCATTATGCTATTGTTTTTATTTATTTATTTATTCATTCATTCATTCATTCATTCAATCCCCAAGCCTATCTCTGATGGAGTTGTCGCTTTTACTCATGTCTATATGCGTTAATATAATTTCGTTTAGGCAATCACGGTATTGCAGTGTTTGAGATGCCCTAGCTTAGGGATCGCACATATGCCTCTGTGCAAGAGATAGCAATACAACTCCTGACATTGCAAATGAATGTAGTCAGGTTCATGCCTGAAACGCTGTTGAATCATTGTCAATTAGGAATAGTATGTCTGTAGAGATATTTGAAGTTCCAGATCAATTTGGGCCTAACTGGATTTATTTGGAGTGCTTGATTGGTTCGAAATCCACACATCATTTTAGTGGTCTGAATCAGTCCAAACTGATTTAAATCAAATTTGATTTGGTATTCAGTATGAATCAGTCTGGACACTTAAACTGACCAGTTTTCCAAGTTAATTCAAACATGAGAACTGGAATGGGCCTGATCTATATACCCCATCACAACAGCACTTAGCCAAACAATGTAATGTTTTAACTTTGTATAAAGGAGCTTTCTAACTTAATAGGATTGTGTATATCTTAGTTTAATAAACTGGAGATAAAATCATGTGATAAGAATAGTGCAGCATTTGCCCAAAGCAGATGCTTTCTATTTTCTGCTAGCTGACCAACATAAATTCCTGTACTTATTTTGTCTCTAATTTTGTCTTTAAGAAAGGATCCTCTAAATTGATATAATTGTTCAGGCAATAATCCTTTTTCCTCTGGTCTCTGTGTGTGAACAGATCAGATTCAATTCAACATGGCTGCCCACCCCAAGAATGAGCCCAAGCAAATGATTATATATGAAATCATACATGAAGTATGATTTTCTTTTCCATACTTCCTCGTTTTCATGTTAATTGAGTCAATTAAGAAGTTTTAATTGAAATCTAAGGAAAATACCCTGTGATAACCAATTCTGGAAAAAGGAGACATGTTTTAAAATACATCATCAAGAAAATGGTGGATCAGATAGAGGAATGCCATCCTCAAATTGTTATAAAGTTCTGGAGTCTTTTCAAGTAAGTAGCAGAATGTTTATGCATGCAGGGCTTTTTTGTAAGAAAAAGGGTGCTGGAATTCACATCTTATTAATCATATATATATATATATATATATATATATATATATATATATATATATATATATATATATATATATATATATATATATATATATATATATATATATATATATATATATATATATATATATATATATATATATATATATATATATATATATATATATATATGTCAAGTGGTTATTTTTTAGATTGCACCCTGTAAACCCAAATATGGGAGGAAGAAATCATTCTTTCCTTTGCTTGTTTCAGCTCAACCCAGAGCCATCTGCAAGCACAAATATATATATATGTTGTTTAAAATTGTTGACAAAGAAATAAGGGAATTTCTGATATAGCTATTTCGAGTTTCTTAACTCTCTTCAGTCAGAACTCACCCTTCTGGGATTCGAACCTGGGCAGTCTGCATGCTAAGCAGATGCTTTAACCTGTTGAGCCACAAGTTCTCTCCCGCTTTGTCAGTAGTCAGGGAGTAAGGATATGTGTCAAGTGGTTATTTTTTAGATTGCACCCTGTAAACCCAAATATGGGAGGAAGAAATCATTCTTTCCTTTGCTTGTTTCAGCTCAACCCAGAGCCATCTGCAAGCACAAATATATATATATGTTGTTTAAAATTGTTGACAAAGAAATAAGGGAATTTCTGATATAGCTATTTCGAGTTTCTTAACTCTCTTCAGTCAGAACTCACCCTTCTGGGATTCGAACCTGGGCAGTCTGCATGCTAAGCAGATGCTTTAACCTGTTGAGCCACAAGTTCTCTCCCGCTTTGTCAGTAGTCAGGGAGTAAGGATATGTGTCAAGTGGTTATTTTTTAGATTGCACCCTGTAAACCCAAATATGGGAGGAAGAAATCATTCTTTCCTTTGCTTGTTTCAGCTCAACCCAGAGCCATCTGCAAGCACAAATATATATATATGTTGTTTAAAATTGTTGACAAAGAAATAAGGGAATTTCTGATATAGCTATTTCGAGTTTCTTAACTCTCTTCAGTCAGAACTCACCCTTCTGGGATTCGAACCTGGGCAGTCTGCATGCTAAGCAGATGCTTTAACCTGTTGAGCCACAAGTTCTCTCCCGCTTTGTCAGTAGTCAGGGAGTAAGGATATGTGTCAAGTGGTTATTTTTTAGATTGCACCCTGTAAACCCAAATATGGGAGGAAGAAATCATTCTTTCCTTTGCTTGTTTCAGCTCAACCCAGAGCCATCTGCAAGCACAAATATATATATATGTTGTTTAAAATTGTTGACAAAGAAATAAGGGAATTTCTGATATAGCTATTTCGAGTTTCTTAACTCTCTTCAGTCAGAACTCACCCTTCTGGGATTCGAACCTGGGCAGTCTGCATGCTAAGCAGATGCTTTAACCTGTTGAGCCACAAGTTCTCTCCCGCTTTGTCAGTAGTCAGGGAGTAAGGATATGTGTCAAGTGGTTATTTTTTAGATTGCACCCTGTAAACCCAAATATGGGAGGAAGAAATCATTCTTTCCTTTGCTTGTTTCAGCTCAACCCAGAGCCATCTGCAAGCACAAATATATATATATGTTGTTTAAAATTGTTGACAAAGAAATAAGGGAATTTCTGATATAGCTATTTCGAGTTTCTTAACTCTCTTCAGTCAGAACTCACCCTTCTGGGATTCGAACCTGGGCAGTCTGCATGCTAAGCAGATGCTTTAACCTGTTGAGCCACAAGTTCTCTCCCGCTTTGTCAGTAGTCAGGGAGTAAGGATATGTGTCAAGTGGTTATTTTTTAGATTGCACCCTGTAAACCCAAATATGGGAGGAAGAAATCATTCTTTCCTTTGCTTGTTTCAGCTCAACCCAGAGCCATCTGCAAGCACAAATATATATATATGTTGTTTAAAATTGTTGACAAAGAAATAAGGGAATTTCTGATATAGCTATTTCGAGTTTCTTAACTCTCTTCAGTCAGAACTCACCCTTCTGGGATTCGAACCTGGGCAGTCTGCATGCTAAGCAGATGCTTTAACCTGTTGAGCCACAAGTTCTCTCCCGCTTTGTCAGTAGTCAGGGAGTAAGGATATGTGTCAAGTGGTTATTTTTTAGATTGCACCCTGTAAACCCAAATATGGGAGGAAGAAATCATTCTTTCCTTTGCTTGTTTCAGCTCAACCCAGAGCCATCTGCAAGCACAAATATATATATATGTTGTTTAAAATTGTTGACAAAGAAATAAGGGAATTTCTGATATAGCTATTTCGAGTTTCTTAACTCTCTTCAGTCAGAACTCACCCTTCTGGGATTCGAACCTGGGCAGTCTGCATGCTAAGCAGATGCTTTAACCTGTTGAGCCACAAGTTCTCTCCCGCTTTGTCAGTAGTCAGGGAGTAAGGATATGTGTCAAGTGGTTATTTTTTAGATTGCACCCTGTAAACCCAAATATGGGAGGAAGAAATCATTCTTTCCTTTGCTTGTTTCAGCTCAACCCAGAGCCATCTGCAAGCACAAATATATATATATGTTGTTTAAAATTGTTGACAAAGAAATAAGGGAATTTCTGATATAGCTATTTCGAGTTTCTTAACTCTCTTCAGTCAGAACTCACCCTTCTGGGATTCGAACCTGGGCAGTCTGCATGCTAAGCAGATGCTTTAACCTGTTGAGCCACAAGTTCTCTCCCGCTTTGTCAGTAGTCAGGGAGTAAGGATATGTGTCAAGTGGTTATTTTTTAGATTGCACCCTGTAAACCCAAATATGGGAGGAAGAAATCATTCTTTCCTTTGCTTGTTTCAGCTCAACCCAGAGCCATCTGCAAGCACAAATATATATATATGTTGTTTAAAATTGTTGACAAAGAAATAAGGGAATTTCTGATATAGCTATTTCGAGTTTCTTAACTCTCTTCAGTCAGAACTCACCCTTCTGGGATTCGAACCTGGGCAGTCTGCATGCTAAGCAGATGCTTTAACCTGTTGAGCCACAAGTTCTCTCCCGCTTTGTCAGTAGTCAGGGAGTAAGGATATGTGTCAAGTGGTTATTTTTTAGATTGCACCCTGTAAACCCAAATATGGGAGGAAGAAATCATTCTTTCCTTTGCTTGTTTCAGCTCAACCCAGAGCCATCTGCAAGCACAAATATATATATATGTTGTTTAAAATTGTTGACAAAGAAATAAGGGAATTTCTGATATAGCTATTTCGAGTTTCTTAACTCTCTTCAGTCAGAACTCACCCTTCTGGGATTCGAACCTGGGCAGTCTGCATGCTAAGCAGATGCTTTAACCTGTTGAGCCACAAGTTCTCTCCCGCTTTGTCAGTAGTCAGGGAGTAAGGATATGTGTCAAGTGGTTATTTTTTAGATTGCACCCTGTAAACCCAAATATGGGAGGAAGAAATCATTCTTTCCTTTGCTTGTTTCAGCTCAACCCAGAGCCATCTGCAAGCACAAATATATATATATGTTGTTTAAAATTGTTGACAAAGAAATAAGGGAATTTCTGATATAGCTATTTCGAGTTTCTTAACTCTCTTCAGTCAGAACTCACCCTTCTGGGATTCGAACCTGGGCAGTCTGCATGCTAAGCAGATGCTTTAACCTGTTGAGCCACAAGTTCTCTCCCGCTTTGTCAGTAGTCAGGGAGTAAGGATATGTGTCAAGTGGTTATTTTTTAGATTGCACCCTGTAAACCCAAATATGGGAGGAAGAAATCATTCTTTCCTTTGCTTGTTTCAGCTCAACCCAGAGCCATCTGCAAGCACAAATATATATATATGTTGTTTAAAATTGTTGACAAAGAAATAAGGGAATTTCTGATATAGCTATTTCGAGTTTCTTAACTCTCTTCAGTCAGAACTCACCCTTCTGGGATTCGAACCTGGGCAGTCTGCATGCTAAGCAGATGCTTTAACCTGTTGAGCCACAAGTTCTCTCCCGCTTTGTCAGTAGTCAGGGAGTAAGGATATGTGTCAAGTGGTTATTTTTTAGATTGCACCCTGTAAACCCAAATATGGGAGGAAGAAATCATTCTTTCCTTTGCTTGTTTCAGCTCAACCCAGAGCCATCTGCAAGCACAAATATATATATATGTTGTTTAAAATTGTTGACAAAGAAATAAGGGAATTTCTGATATAGCTATTTCGAGTTTCTTAACTCTCTTCAGTCAGAACTCACCCTTCTGGGATTCGAACCTGGGCAGTCTGCATGCTAAGCAGATGCTTTAACCTGTTGAGCCACAAGTTCTCTCCCGCTTTGTCAGTAGTCAGGGAGTAAGGATATGTGTCAAGTGGTTATTTTTTAGATTGCACCCTGTAAACCCAAATATGGGAGGAAGAAATCATTCTTTCCTTTGCTTGTTTCAGCTCAACCCAGAGCCATCTGCAAGCACAAATATATATATATGTTGTTTAAAATTGTTGACAAAGAAATAAGGGAATTTCTGATATAGCTATTTCGAGTTTCTTAACTCTCTTCAGTCAGAACTCACCCTTCTGGGATTCGAACCTGGGCAGTCTGCATGCTAAGCAGATGCTTTAACCTGTTGAGCCACAAGTTCTCTCCCGCTTTGTCAGTAGTCAGGGAGTAAGGATATGTGTCAAGTGGTTATTTTTTAGATTGCACCCTGTAAACCCAAATATGGGAGGAAGAAATCATTCTTTCCTTTGCTTGTTTCAGCTCAACCCAGAGCCATCTGCAAGCACAAATATATATATATGTTGTTTAAAATTGTTGACAAAGAAATAAGGGAATTTCTGATATAGCTATTTCGAGTTTCTTAACTCTCTTCAGTCAGAACTCACCCTTCTGGGATTCGAACCTGGGCAGTCTGCATGCTAAGCAGATGCTTTAACCTGTTGAGCCACAAGTTCTCTCCCGCTTTGTCAGTAGTCAGGGAGTAAGGATATGTGTCAAGTGGTTATTTTTTAGATTGCACCCTGTAAACCCAAATATGGGAGGAAGAAATCATTCTTTCCTTTGCTTGTTTCAGCTCAACCCAGAGCCATCTGCAAGCACAAATATATATATATGTTGTTTAAAATTGTTGACAAAGAAATAAGGGAATTTCTGATATAGCTATTTCGAGTTTCTTAACTCTCTTCAGTCAGAACTCACCCTTCTGGGATTCGAACCTGGGCAGTCTGCATGCTAAGCAGATGCTTTAACCTGTTGAGCCACAAGTTCTCTCCCGCTTTGTCAGTAGTCAGGGAGTAAGGATATGTGTCAAGTGGTTATTTTTTAGATTGCACCCTGTAAACCCAAATATGGGAGGAAGAAATCATTCTTTCCTTTGCTTGTTTCAGCTCAACCCAGAGCCATCTGCAAGCACAAATATATATATATGTTGTTTAAAATTGTTGACAAAGAAATAAGGGAATTTCTGATATAGCTATTTCGAGTTTCTTAACTCTCTTCAGTCAGAACTCACCCTTCTGGGATTCGAACCTGGGCAGTCTGCATGCTAAGCAGATGCTTTAACCTGTTGAGCCACAAGTTCTCTCCCGCTTTGTCAGTAGTCAGGGAGTAAGGATATGTGTCAAGTGGTTATTTTTTAGATTGCACCCTGTAAACCCAAATATGGGAGGAAGAAATCATTCTTTCCTTTGCTTGTTTCAGCTCAACCCAGAGCCATCTGCAAGCACAAATATATATATATGTTGTTTAAAATTGTTGACAAAGAGATAAGGGAATTTCTGATATAGCTATTTCGAGTTTCTTAACTCTCTTCAGTCAGAACTCACCCTTCTGGGATTCGAACCTGGGCAGTCTGCATGCTAAGCAGATGCTTTAACCTGTTGAGCCACAAGTTCTCTCCCGCTTTGTCAGTAGTCAGGGAGTAAGGATATGTGTCAAGTGGTTATTTTTTAGATTGCACCCTGTAAACCCAAATATGGGAGGAAGAAATCATTCTTTCCTTTGCTTGTTTCAGCTCAACCCAGAGCCATCTGCAAGCACAAATATATATATATGTTGTTTAAAATTGTTGACAAAGAAATAAGGGAATTTCTGATATAGCTATTTCGAGTTTCTTAACTCTCTTCAGTCAGAACTCACCCTTCTGGGATTCGAACCTGGGCAGTCTGCATGCTAAGCAGATGCTTTAACCTGTTGAGCCACAAGTTCTCTCCCGCTTTGTCAGTAGTCAGGGAGTAAGGATATGTGTCAAGTGGTTATTTTTTCCCTTATTTCTTTGTCAACAATTTTAAACAACATATATATATATTTGTGCTTGCAGATGGCTCTGGGTTGAGCTGAAACAAGCAAAGGAAAGAATGATTTCTTCCTCCCATATTTGGGTTTACAGGGTGCAATCTAAAAAATAACCACTTGACACATATCCTTACTCCCTGACTACTGACAAAGCGGGAGAGAACTTGTGGCTCAACAGGTTAAAGCATCTGCTTAGCATGCAGACTGCCCAGGTTCGAATCCCAGAAGGGTGAGTTCTGACTGAAGAGAGTTAAGAAACTCGAAATAGCTATATCAGAAATTCCCTTATTTCTTTGTCAACAATTTTAAACAACATATATATATATTTGTGCTTGCAGATGGCTCTGGGTTGAGCTGAAACAAGCAAAGGAAAGAATGATTTCTTCCTCCCATATTTGGGTTTACAGGGTGCAATCTAAAAAATAACCACTTGACACATATCCTTACTCCCTGACTACTGACAAAGCGGGAGAGAACTTGTGGCTCAACAGGTTAAAGCATCTGCTTAGCATGCAGACTGCCCAGGTTCGAATCCCAGAAGGGTGAGTTCTGACTGAAGAGAGTTAAGAAACTCGAAATAGCTATATCAGAAATTCCCTTATTTCTTTGTCAACAATTTTAAACAACATATATATATATTTGTGCTTGCAGATGGCTCTGGGTTGAGCTGAAACAAGCAAAGGAAAGAATGATTTCTTCCTCCCATATTTGGGTTTACAGGGTGCAATCTAAAAAATAACCACTTGACACATATCCTTACTCCCTGACTACTGACAAAGCGGGAGAGAACTTGTGGCTCAACAGGTTAAAGCATCTGCTTAGCATGCAGACTGCCCAGGTTCGAATCCCAGAAGGGTGAGTTCTGACTGAAGAGAGTTAAGAAACTCGAAATAGCTATATCAGAAATTCCCTTATTTCTTTGTCAACAATTTTAAACAACATATATATATATTTGTGCTTGCAGATGGCTCTGGGTTGAGCTGAAACAAGCAAAGGAAAGAATGATTTCTTCCTCCCATATTTGGGTTTACAGGGTGCAATCTAAAAAATAACCACTTGACACATATCCTTACTCCCTGACTACTGACAAAGCGGGAGAGAACTTGTGGCTCAACAGGTTAAAGCATCTGCTTAGCATGCAGACTGCCCAGGTTCGAATCCCAGAAGGGTGAGTTCTGACTGAAGAGAGTTAAGAAACTCGAAATAGCTATATCAGAAATTCCCTTATTTCTTTGTCAACAATTTTAAACAACATATATATATATTTGTGCTTGCAGATGGCTCTGGGTTGAGCTGAAACAAGCAAAGGAAAGAATGATTTCTTCCTCCCATATTTGGGTTTACAGGGTGCAATCTAAAAAATAACCACTTGACACATATCCTTACTCCCTGACTACTGACAAAGCGGGAGAGAACTTGTGGCTCAACAGGTTAAAGCATCTGCTTAGCATGCAGACTGCCCAGGTTCGAATCCCAGAAGGGTGAGTTCTGACTGAAGAGAGTTAAGAAACTCGAAATAGCTATATCAGAAATTCCCTTATTTCTTTGTCAACAATTTTAAACAACATATATATATATTTGTGCTTGCAGATGGCTCTGGGTTGAGCTGAAACAAGCAAAGGAAAGAATGATTTCTTCCTCCCATATTTGGGTTTACAGGGTGCAATCTAAAAAATAACCACTTGACACATATCCTTACTCCCTGACTACTGACAAAGCGGGAGAGAACTTGTGGCTCAACAGGTTAAAGCATCTGCTTAGCATGCAGACTGCCCAGGTTCGAATCCCAGAAGGGTGAGTTCTGACTGAAGAGAGTTAAGAAACTCGAAATAGCTATATCAGAAATTCCCTTATTTCTTTGTCAACAATTTTAAACAACATATATATATATTTGTGCTTGCAGATGGCTCTGGGTTGAGCTGAAACAAGCAAAGGAAAGAATGATTTCTTCCTCCCATATTTGGGTTTACAGGGTGCAATCTAAAAAATAACCACTTGACACATATCCTTACTCCCTGACTACTGACAAAGCGGGAGAGAACTTGTGGCTCAACAGGTTAAAGCATCTGCTTAGCATGCAGACTGCCCAGGTTCGAATCCCAGAAGGGTGAGTTCTGACTGAAGAGAGTTAAGAAACTCGAAATAGCTATATCAGAAATTCCCTTATTTCTTTGTCAACAATTTTAAACAACATATATATATATTTGTGCTTGCAGATGGCTCTGGGTTGAGCTGAAACAAGCAAAGGAAAGAATGATTTCTTCCTCCCATATTTGGGTTTACAGGGTGCAATCTAAAAAATAACCACTTGACACATATCCTTACTCCCTGACTACTGACAAAGCGGGAGAGAACTTGTGGCTCAACAGGTTAAAGCATCTGCTTAGCATGCAGACTGCCCAGGTTCGAATCCCAGAAGGGTGAGTTCTGACTGAAGAGAGTTAAGAAACTCGAAATAGCTATATCAGAAATTCCCTTATTTCTTTGTCAACAATTTTAAACAACATATATATATATTTGTGCTTGCAGATGGCTCTGGGTTGAGCTGAAACAAGCAAAGGAAAGAATGATTTCTTCCTCCCATATTTGGGTTTACAGGGTGCAATCTAAAAAATAACCACTTGACACATATCCTTACTCCCTGACTACTGACAAAGCGGGAGAGAACTTGTGGCTCAACAGGTTAAAGCATCTGCTTAGCATGCAGACTGCCCAGGTTCGAATCCCAGAAGGGTGAGTTCTGACTGAAGAGAGTTAAGAAACTCGAAATAGCTATATCAGAAATTCCCTTATTTCTTTGTCAACAATTTTAAACAACATATATATATATTTGTGCTTGCAGATGGCTCTGGGTTGAGCTGAAACAAGCAAAGGAAAGAATGATTTCTTCCTCCCATATTTGGGTTTACAGGGTGCAATCTAAAAAATAACCACTTGACACATATCCTTACTCCCTGACTACTGACAAAGCGGGAGAGAACTTGTGGCTCAACAGGTTAAAGCATCTGCTTAGCATGCAGACTGCCCAGGTTCGAATCCCAGAAGGGTGAGTTCTGACTGAAGAGAGTTAAGAAACTCGAAATAGCTATATCAGAAATTCCCTTATTTCTTTGTCAACAATTTTAAACAATATATATATATATATATATATATATATATATATATATATATATATATATATATGTGTAGGTCTTTGGTTCTTCGGGTTTTCTCCCACGTAGAATTTGAAGTGTCTTGGCGACGTTTCGACGAAGTCTCATTTGTCATCTTCAGGCTGCTGCTTTTGGCTTCTGCTTCTAGGAGCAATGTGTGGTCGTAGCTGTTTCTTCCTTTTAACTGCCAATGGGGGATTGAACTGATTGGCTGGGAGCTTGGCTATGTTCTGATTGGGTGGAGGTGTGTTCTGATTGGTTAGGGGATTGGCTGTGCTCTGATTGGCTGGGGGAGTGTTCTGTTTGGGTGGGGGCTTTGTTGTGCTGGAGGGGTTCAAAGTGGCCAATGATGCAGCTGTGGTCTGGCTCCTGGTCTGTGGTCATGCCTCATCATCGGTGTGGGTTTGGGTTTGCTTTTTGCGTGGATGTGTGGTGGTGGCATCCTGTGTGGTTCTGGTGTCATTCTTTGTGTTAGGAATTCGTTTGTCAATAAAGGCGGGTTTCCAAATGTCTGGTAGGCGGGAGGTATCATCTCGTTTGTTCATGCTGTGAGGGCGTTTTTCTATCTCGATGGCTTCTCTGATTATTCTGTTATTAAAGTGTTCAGTTTTGGCAATAGTTCTGGTCTTTTTGAAATCAATTTCATGTCCTGTGGCTTTAAGGTGTTGGACCAAGGAAGAAGTTGGTTCCTCTTTTTTGACTGAGTTTTTGTGTTCTTCAATGCGTGCACTTATTCTTCTGTTGGTTTGTCCAATGTATGTAGTTGGGCAAGCAGTACATGGGATTTCATATACTCCTTGATTTTCTAACTCAATTTTGTCTTTAGGGTTTCTTAGGATGGTGGATATTTTTCTGTTTGTGCAGAATGCTGTCTTGATGTTATATTTGTGCAGGATTTTGCTGATCTTTGAACCCCTCCAGCACAACAAAGCCCCCACCCAAACAGAACACTCCCCCAGCCAATCAGAACACAGCCAACCCCCCAGCCAATCAGAGCACAGCCAAGCCCCTAACCAATCAGAACACACCTCCACCCAATCAGAACATAGCCAAGCTCCCAGCCAATCAGTTCAAACCCCCACTGGCAGTTAAAAGGAAGAAACAGCTACGACCACACATTGCTCCTAGAAGCAGAAGCCAAAAGCAGCAGCCTGAAGATGACGAATGAGACTTCGTCGAAATGTCGCCAAGACACTTCAAATTCTACATGGGAGAAAACCCGAAGAACCAAAGACCTACACACAAACACCCGCGAAAACCTCAGAAAACAAATATCATACCTCTACGGGGAGGAAATCCACCATCTGACCAGGACCTATGAAGCCAAGACACTTCAAATTCTACGTGGGAGAAAACCCGAAGAACCAAAGACCTACATACAAACACCCGCGAAAACCTCAGAAAACAAATATCATACCTCTATGGGGAGGAAATCCACCATCTGACCAGGACCTATGAAGCCAAGACACTTCAAATTCTACGTGGGAGAAAACCCGAAGAACCAAAGACCTACATATAATTTATTGTATTTAAGGTAAATGTTCATAGTAAATTTTACACTAAAAATTAAAAAAAAAGATTTTCAATTCACCAATGGTCTTTTAAAATAAAGAAATTATTTACTTTTTGCACCTAGTCAATCACTGTACACACCCCTACACACGTCAGTTGTGTAATGAAATACAATGGTCGCCACCCACAGTAAGCACTCAGCGCGCGACCACACGACCAATTAGAAGCTGAACAGTGCCACAAACCGAGCAACGCCATCACAACCAGCACGGACAAAGTACACATGCATTGGACTCGACACACAGGCAGCCCTCATTCACCGTTTTAATGATTTTGCCACCGACCTGCTACGCTTGACAGGGCGATTCAAGTCTACGTGGACCAAACATCAAATTTTTAGAAGTTACTTTTAAAACTTGGAAAATCCATCAAAAAAAGGTGCCGGAACTCTGTTCTATGACAAAAAAAGTATTGCTTATATGTGGGAGAAGAGCAGGCAGAGCTGGACAGTAGAGTTAAATGCATCATCAGTTTAAAGTCCTTGCATTTCCACAGAAGATCCAGGTCCCCTTGAATTCCCTTGACCCTTATCTAGTGCTGACCATTAGTTAACCATACTCTTGTGTTATAGATCTGAATAAATCTTCTATGTTGCAACTCTATGAACGATCCTTATTGTTTGCACCGAAGATTACTTCAAATCTCTAGGGTAAAAAAGAAAAAAGAAAACTTAAAACAAATAGTCACAGACACTTCTTAAAGAAAGAAGATTTTATTTATAAAGGAAGAGTCATTTTCTTTCTTCTGAGGAACAGTCTTTGGAGGTTTTGGTGGAATAGACTGGACTACATTTGTTAGGTCTTTGGATAAAATGTTATATGGAGCAAGGCAAAAGAGTTGATCAGAAGCAAGGATCTCAAAATTAGTGGGTGGCCGAGCAATCACAAACCTGTTTTGGGAAAAAGTCACCAATATTATGGAAATCAATTCAAAACAATAGCTGTATTGGTCATGAGAAAAAAAAACACAAATGTATAAGACAATTAGAGCAACTGATGTACAAAATCACTGTATTCAAAGACCTGAAAACTTACATAACATGGACAGAAAGTAAGAGGTTAACAGAAATTTATTTTTAAATAGCATCTTACACTGGTTCCTCTCATTGACAAGTTAAATGGTATGTTGGAGAGTAACAGAATTGTTTTTCTTGTAAGGTATTGATGATGAAAAGCTTTTATTGAATAATAATGCTATAGTTTTCAACAGCAACAATATTGGATTAGAAAATCAGCCAAAAATAGAGAAGTACTAATCTTACATGGCTATCTTTGCTTAACCCATGTGGGAAAAAACTTGAAGGAATTTTAGGAGAAAATGTAGTAATTGGCAGGGCTATAAGGCATCTTATGTCAATGTCATAAGCCTCTGAGTTATTTCTGAATTGGAAGATGCCTTTGGTTAATGGAATAGCATAAGAATTCTTGCTTTCTGTGAAAGAGAAGGTAGTAGAATAGAAGAGGTTACAGATTCATCCTCTGACTTATATTACAAGAAAACTATGGTGCATCAACTCTAATGATGGATGCCAAAGTCCCAGAAGATCTGGAAGATACTACCTCCATTTTTACAAGTGGTTCTCAAGCTGTGGTCCATTGACTGCAGGGGTCCACAAAGCTTTGAAGAAATGTTATGATTTAAATCTTAGGTCTTGGTGGTCTGTGGCCAAAATATTATTTAAAGGGGGTCCATGGTAAAGAAAAGGTTGAGAACCACTGATCTATACTGTTATATAGTCCACCATCTTATTTGTCTTAGTAGCCAACTAACTTCAACAAAAGATCACAACTAGAGTATCTTCAACAAAAGATCACAATCAGGACATAAAGACAATGGCTTCCTTCTGTTCCTCCCAAACAAGAGATATTCATCTGGAGATTTGCACATCACTGTCACAATTAAAAGTCACTGAGACTCATTATCTGTGAATTTATCTCACTGGCTTTTAAAACCAATTGAGCCAGCAGTCACAAACGCATCTCATGACAGCAACTCCATATATTAATTATAATTGCATAATTCTCTAGTACAAGATGCGCTGGATGAAATGGGTTTAAAAGAGGATTAAACAGAGAACAATAAATCTCATATGACAAAAGAAAGTTCATTACTTCATTACTACTCCTGAATTCTGTCCTTTAATGATGATTTTTCATTGTATTATACATCCCCTAGGCTACTTTTTAAAATACAAATGCCATATAGTTTTTGAAATATTATTTAACATGCCAGTATTTTCTTGTTGATGTACATGCAGGCAGATAGCTAAACCTTTATGAGAAAAATTCAATTTTACTATACTTTCCTGACTTCATGTGGATTGTAGTTGGCTTTCAGGCGATAGATACCGAAGCAAAGAATTCCATACATATCAAGGGCTTTAGTGAACACATCACCAAAGAAGAGCTGCAAAACAAGAAGACACTTCTGATTCTATATCAACCATCCTTGATTAACTGAAGACCCATAAACTAGAAGTAGAAAATCACAGTTCAAAAAAAGGCAGGTTTCCCACATCACTTCTTGGGAAAATAGCAAGCTCAAAATAATTTTCATCAGCTCTTTCCAGGTTTCTGTAGATATTGCCAATGTGGTATTTTCATTTTAAAAAATAGGTATTGTGAAGGTATGAAGAAGTGTTATAAAACAAACACTTTTTTTGTTGGATTCATCAATATGGGGCTGAACAGAACCTACAACCGCCTAGGAAAAAAATGGAAAAAATCAGAAATAATAGAATTGGCAGTTTCTGGCAAATCTTTTATGCAAAGAATTCAGACGTAGAATGCTGAGCGGAATGAATCCATAGAAATATCAAGGAAGAGAGGAATGTATCCATCTTTAGAGTCATATCTGATTAGCCCACACTTCACATTTACAAAATTATTCCATCCAGTGAAGATCCCATCACAATGGAAGTGTCATAACACATATGGGAGTTGCTTACACTGTCCTAGAGTTGCCAATGACTCTCAATTCAAATCATTCATCAAACAATGTTTTTTAAAAAAATATTAGAAAAGTATCATCTTTTCCTTCTGAGCAGATTAATAGTGCATTCTTGCCTGGACCATTGCCACTGATCTGCTGTAAAACCAGCTGTTCACTTGGCAGCTGTTTTTTTTTTGTCAGGTATCAACACTTATGATACTCAGATAAATAACGTGGAGACCCCTGAAGATATCTTGCCTAAGAACAATTGAAAAGCTGGAGCCAACACAGAGGTGATTTCTCTGTTTTTTCAAATGCAGGTCATATTACAACAGGGCTCTTCAAACTTGGCCCTTTTATGACTTGTGGACTTCAACTCCCAGAATTCCTTAGCCAGGCACGCTGGCTGAGGAATTCTGGGAGTTGAAATCCACCAAGTCATAAAAGGCCAAGTTTGAAGACTCCTGTATTACAACCAAACACGTTTACTGTGTCCAGGTGCTCCTAACCATTAACTTTGATGGAAGCTTTGTCTATTGGCTCCAGGATAATGTTCTAAATGCAAATCATGATTTCAACATTCTATTTAGGACCAGCTTGGCAATTTTTAAGCATGTCATCCAGAGCCAAATAATGATAGTTAACTCAAGACTATCAAAAGCTTAGCTTTCCAACTCATTAGAGAATTATCTGAGAGAGCCAAAGGACTAGCTTGAATTAAATCAGCTGGCATCTAACAAAACTTACCAGAAGCCCTTCCATTAACTGTGGATCGTCTACTAGTGTTAAAAGAGCCAGTTTACATCTGTTTCGAGCTCCCCAGGACATCACATTGCTATTACTGCCAATCAGTGTAGTCCCCTCTGCCAAATATTCTTCAAGGTCTGGGCTGGTCCCACCTGTCACCAGCGTCTGAAGCAAAGCCAGTACGTGGTAATTATGGTAGGTCTGCAGTGAGAAATAACAGAAAACCAAGGAAAACATTTGTGTCAATCAGATAAGAGAAAGGTTTGCAAACTCAGTTCACTCAGAATTAAATGACCAGGCTGTAAATTTCACCTGATTGGCCAATCCCTTTCATACTGATTTGACTGCAAAGAAATTTGCAGATATGCATTTCTTTTTTTTTTTTTTAAGCGTATTAGCAGAATCAGGTTTTGGGCTTCTTGGGTCTGGTTGTGTCAGGCATGAAAAATCAAGACCTCATGTCAAGTTCCAATTAAACTAATTTATTGCTCATGCCTACATGCAAGAATCTCTAGTCAATGAGCACTACATTGGCGCTAGATAAAAGTCAATGGAATTCAAGGGGGCCTGGAGTTGAATTGCTTGTGGCAGCATAATGACTCCAGGCTGATTCCTCTCTTGACTCTGACCTCTGCCTCTGCCTCCCTTCTTTGACAAGTTGTCACTCAGCATATTGAGAACACTGTTAGAAGGCATTATATATGCTTAAAACAGAAAGAGTCATATTTTCAAATCTTCCTTTTCATGTTTTTCTGTTCCTCTAAAGTGCTAAGAACACCGTGCAAGTAGCCATCCCTGTTTTTTTTTTTTATTCTTACAATCAATCTTTTATTACGGTCACAGACCAGAATTAGAAATTTAAATATTGAAATAAAATAAAATAGAATAGAGTAGAGCTGGAAGGGACCTTGGAGGTCTTCTAGTCCAGCCCTCTGCTCAAGCACGAAGACCTATACCATCTCAGACAGGAGATTGTCCAGTCTCTTTTTAAAAACTTCCAGCGATGGAGCGCCCACGATTTCTTGGGGTAAGTTGTTCCACTGGTTGATTGTCCTCACTGTCAGGAAGTTTCTCCTTAATTCCAGGTTGCTTCTCTCTTTGATCAGCTTCCACATGTTTGAGTTACTGGTCTCCAAAATTTAGGAAGAGTTATATAGCTATCTCACTCATTTATGAAAGACGGGGGTTATGTAGGCTTTCTCCTCCAAGACTCAAACCCTTCTATCACGCATGCAGTGGCAAAATACTGTGTTGCGGCAATGTCCACAAGAAAAAAAATTGGTTACAGATTTATAGTCGTCAACTTGTGCCAATTTTTGGGAGATATCTCTAA
This sequence comes from Bothrops alternatus, assembly GCA_034064705.1. NCBI lineage: Eukaryota > Metazoa > Chordata > Lepidosauria > Squamata > Viperidae > Bothrops > Bothrops alternatus. Next base: position 885,489 of record JARGCV010000225.1, on the reverse strand, counting down.
TTATGTTTGGAACATTATATTTACTCACATATTAATTGGCTATCCATTCACGTAAATTAGGGAGTGACCCTAACATTTTGAGAACATGTATTTTCTTAACAGGGATGTTATTATTTACTATTAATGTTAGTACTATTTTTTATTATTATTATTTAATATATTTTAAAAAGTGATGGCTATTGTTGTTCTACGACCGTAATAAAGTTTATTAAATGAAAGATGGGGGAGGGGGCTTGACTGCTCAACAAACATTTCTATTCTTAACACTTGTAAGGTAGGATGGTCTGTTACTGTCTTAAACTTACCCAGTGGTAAGTCAAGTAAGGCACATTAAAACTGGGTTTACTGTTTTAAATAAGCCACTATTTTGAAAGTCTTTGCTGAATTTGGAGAATCAAATAATTCATTTGAACTGCTTCCTACCCTACTAGAAAGTATCCCAACTATGATCATATTCCAGTTAGGATGAAAGCTTTTTTCATCTATTTAGCACCCACAATAAGCCTAACTGAGCTGAAGCTGGAAATCCCAGACCAATTTGAAATTATTAAGGAAAAAAAAAGCAAGCTGGTGAGCAGTTTTGAGAACACAACACAGTTTAATTTGGATGAATGGGTAACTACAATCACTCCAGAAAATTCATGTCAACTTTTACTTTCTCACATCCCATTTTTATATTTTGGAAATATGAATAAAAAAGCTGGAAACCTGTTTGTTCTGAGATGTGCATATTATAATAAAGTTACTCAAAGTAGACCTGGATCTGACAGACTGTTCTCCCAAAGTTTCCAGCAAACATATTTTGTGATTCTAGATGCAGTTCTTGAATTGAAAGACTTTACGCATTGAAATGAGCCCATAACACAATGAAGATGTTACATGCATATTCACCTATTAAACATGAAATGCAATACCTCTTTACCCTCAATTGTGCAAAGTTGATGGGTTTGCAGTTTAAATTTAATGTAAACCAAAGAAAGTGGGGTTTCAACTTTTAGTTAGCGCTAGCCAAACATTATGACTAATATAGGTTTGGATGTCATGTGTAGCCACAACTAAGAGCATATGAGATTGGGGGATGATGATAGTATATGCCTTTCAGGTTGATCAACCAAAGAAATTAAACATGTTGGGCAAAATATTTGTTCCATTACACAGTAACTGCAGATATCCAGAACACTGTAATAAGGTTTTGATTACTGTTCCAATCAACAAGAAAGCATAAGGACAGAGCAGACAATATGTTTGCCTTTGTCTGTGAAAACATAGGCCATTTTGGTGAGTTGTGCTCCATTATTTCAATAGCTGTATCAGCATTTTTAAAGATGGAATTATCCAGTATTATCCTGAGCACTAGGTCAGGTTTATCTTGCTCAAAAGGAATTGGCATTTTACATACTTAGCTTTATAGGGCTGAGCTATATTTCTTTTTTTAACATCAAAAGGATTGTTGCATTCTCTGACTTGGAAAAAAAATTAGAAGGATTTGTGTGTCACCTGTGTCCCTCTGTATTTTATTTGCTGAGTTAAATACATTATTGGAGTTTTCAGAATAAAAAGGCAGGCAAGTAGAGAGAGAGAGAGAGAGATCATTTTCTATCAGAATATCCCTGCAATTTATTTATTCAAAGTTCAACACAGGGTTCATAACTTGCAGCTGTACCAGACTTCTTCAGAGTTGCTGCTGATTATCATAATATTTGGTAACCAAAGAGGACAATTATTAAGCATATGGGGATTAATCATATCATTCAAATTAATTAAATTTGAATAATAGAATTATAGGGCTGGAAGGGACTTTAGAGGAAAACAATGTTTTCTTGAAAACCTCCAGTGATGTAGCACCCACAATTTTAGGAGGCAAGCTGTTCACTTGATTAATTGTTCTCACTTTCTACTTAGTTCCAGGCTGGATCTTTCTCTGACAAGTTTCCATCATTTATTTCTTATCCTGCCCTCAGGTGCTCTGGAGATAGGCTGAGTCATTCCTCTCTGTGACAGTTCCTCTAGTATTGGAAGTCAGCTATCATATCACCCCTAATCCTTCTCTTAACTAAGCTAGATTAAATCACATTAAATTTAATCAAATTCATTTTTCTCCTGTGTGCATACATTTTTTGCAAAGTGATACATCACCGAAAAGTAAGTTGTAGCCCCTGACCAAAAAATTGGGCATCATTGCTTTAATATATTCCAAAGAAGGCTTTATTAGAACATCAAGAATTGCACTTTTAAAATCATATTATGTTGGGGAAGAGGAAGAGCTATTTACTAATTAAAACACTGTAATAATAGCCATAATGCCAGTATATCATAAGTACATCAACAGTCTCTTTGAATTATGTTTTAGCAATGCTCAACAAAGCCTTGTAAAATCCAGTGTAAATAACCTATTTAAATTACTGCTAGGTAGTGTTTTACCAATAAGATATCCATCATTCTGAGAGTTTCTAAAAAATTACAATTGCTGCCATATGTAACTTTCCCTACCATATACATTTCATATGCAACTATTTTGAATATTGTTTTGCTTTGTACGGATCTAGTTAGATTTTCTTTTGCATGCAACTCCCTTAAATATACCCATTTTTGTTTGAATGTTTTGAGCTGAGACATATTGACAGAAAAATGCTAGCGATTCTGTGATTTCATTTCTGTCTATTCCCTGACAGAATTTTGGCAGCTGATGCCCTTTCTCCTGAAAATAAATTTAACAGATTTCATTTACATTTCTAGTGAAAGCCTAGCAAAATTATACATTACCCAATTCTGGTGGTTCTGGGTAGCTAATAATGTTGTGATAAAATCCATAACATAAGCTTTGCATGGGCTAAGTGAAGAAATATGTTCTGAGAGTCTTCCTAAATTGTATCAAGAAAGGGAACAGTCTCTACAGCAGCAAGACTTTTGGTGGGACAATACTGGAAGAAGCTAGAATTACCATCTGTTGAAGAATGGACTTTGAAAGTTATAAATTTGGCAGAAATGGCCAAAATATCCGCATATTTGAAGGACCATTCAAATGAAAAATATATGTTGGATTGAAAAAAATGGATAGAGTATATACAAGGGAAATATCAATCTAAGAAATTGTACTTAGCATATAGTTAAATTTTTATATGTGGGATTGAAAAATATAGTTAAATTCTTATTAGGATTTATATAATAATTTGGTTTAGTTTAGTGGGTTTTCTTGTGTTTTACCCTGTATTCACTTTGGGAAGTCGGGGTGTGTGTGTGGGTTGGGGGGGGTGTTACAATGTATGCAACTGCAATATTGGTATTATATAAGCATGATATACTTTTTGATAAAAGGGGGGTTGCTCGGACAGTACCTCGGAACCACATCTCACTTTGGAGGGAAGTAGGGAGGTTGTAGGAGGAGAGTGGAGAGAGAGGGAGGGAGAGAGGGTGGGGGGATAGAAGTAGGAGGTAGGGAGGAAGGAAGAGGGGGATGTGGTGGAGGGGGTGCTGCTGAGCAATACCTATAGTTATTTTAATTATTCTATGTAAGTTTTTTATGCTTTGTTTTGTGTTGAAAAAGTTGTAAATGATTGTATTTTATAATTATAAAACTAATAAAATATTTAAAAAAAAGAAAAAAAAAAGAAAAATAGAAAGACTTCAGATGTAGATAGTGTAATTGGAGAAACAGGTAGATGTGGGTGTAGTTTGCTCGGAGTGTCTGTCAATTGTTTAATAGTGTGTGCAGAGCACATCTGTAGCTAATGATTGGAAGAATGCTATTATTTCCTCCTTTGCATAAAATGAAAAGTGGATGTAAAAAAAGAAAAAGAAAAAAAGAAAGAGACCAGTCTCAAATTCAGGGACAGTTTAACCCATAATGTAGATTTCACCAGTGAAAAACTGTTGACATTAGATGTATCTCTAATGGATTTAGCAAAACACACCCTGTTAATAATCATTTGTGGTCATTGTGGTCATTCCAGTCTTTCTAGTCTAAGACTGGAAAGACAACAATCAAGGATTGACACAAAGGTGCTTTTCCAAAAGGCAACTGGACTTTCTTGTTTTTTTCCTTGTTTTTTTCACTTCTCACCCAAGAAGCTTGTTTTTTTCACTTCTCACCCAAGAAGTTTCTTCAGTTCTAACTGCATAGTAGGAAATGGAGGGGTTTATATTCTTTGCAGTCATCTGGTTGTTAGTTCTCTGACATTGGGGATTTATATTCCAATTCCCCAGAACTGAAGAAGCTTCTTGGATGAAAAAAATATTTTCAAGGAAAAACCAAGAAAGTCACTTAACTTTTGGCAAAGCACTTTGAGACAACCATGACCTTGATGACTGAGAATCTCCATAGAACAAATTGATTGGGTTGGAAAGCCTGTTTATTCTCTTAGGTAGATACTTGGACCCAAACTGTGAAAATTTTTCAGCACCATACTCTGTGTTCTTTGACCTGAGTCCCCAAGCAGTTGGCAATTCTTAACTCAGTGACAGCTCATAACTCATATGTTCTCCAGCTCAGAAGGAAGTGTTGACACTTAAGTTACCTAATTCAGAATCGATTTAGAAGTCAAGGAATGCTCTGGAACCTCTGTCATGGCATAACTTGTCTTGACACTGCTCTTTAGATGAGAAAGACCAGGGAAGACATACTCTAAAGAAGATGTTGAAGCTGAGCCAATAACCAGGCCTACAATTTCAGTTCTAGACCTAACAGCTTCATCTATCCAATTCTCATCAATACTGAAACAGAAGTAAGAATATTTACCGATGTTGAGAAACAACTGAACCTGGCAGGGTGAGTTAGGAGTAACTTGCTGAAGGAAACAAGACCTGATTAGGAGTACTTATGCTTAGTAGAGTAAGAGAGTGGTGATATTTATGAAACAACTGGGTTTGTTGGTTGCTGCCTGTCTATGAAGACTTTGATTGATTTCTTTTCTAGGATTTCTATCTGCAAAGACCTTCAGCATTTGACATTGTTTGCTTTTGAACTCTATTTCTTGAGTTTGATTCTCTGGATGCTTTCTTCACTGTGAAGCTGCTTACGTGTCTATCAAACTTGATCTAAAGTTATAATTCTGAAATAAACCTAAAACCTTAAGGCAACAGAGCACTGCTGTTTGTGATGCCAAGGCAAGTCCTTTGGAAAAATCACTATGTATCTTCAGGAACACCAGTTAAGCGATCATGAATGTCCGGATAAATATGTCTGTCTTTATGGTAAATTAATGTGTTGTATTGTGATAACACGTGGTACTTTGTCTAGGGTTCTCTTGGCTAGATTAGAGAGAGCTATTTTTAGATAAGCAAAATTAATTCGATTGAACAAGGAAGATCAGTTTGTACTTCTGACAAAGTTGGAGAAGACCAAGAAGTTAATTGATTCATCCTACAGAAAAGGACAGTTTAATAAGAAATTTGAACTGGGTGACCTTTCAGGTACTTACTGTGCACAAGAGAGAATCCAAAAAGCTGTCTGAAAACAGTGCTCCTTTGGATAAATTATGGTCCAACATGTCAGAGTTTTCTATTCCGCCCTGTTGAAAGAACTGTGCGTTTGCAGCTACCTCTGTAGGAGAAGAAAATATCAAAATATAAATATACAACACAAGATCAACTGCTTGCATATATCAGCCTATCATAAATAGAAATTATAAGTTGGGAAAAACTCCACTAGGTTCATTGCTACAGCATGAAAATGCATACAAGTAGTCCTCAGCTTATAACCATGGTTCAAAGTCATGAGAGATACCCTGAAAGCTATTTACTACCCAGTTTTGAAGTTCTAACATTATTCCTCTCCCATTACTTGACTGCATTTTGGGGACTCAGTAAACTGGTTTGCATTTATGATCATTTGCAGTGCCCCATAATCATGTGATTTACAATGGTTTTGCCGGAATCTGGTGTTCTCCTCCAGTAAAAGTAATGGCAAATGGTAACGGTAATGGCAAAAAAACAGCCCATAGTGAACAATGGATTTGCTTAATAACTGTCACAAAAAAAGTTGCAAAATTGGGTCTGGCCACATAATTACTCACTGTATGACTGTTGCGACTTACAACAGTAATTGCCAGGCTCAGTTGCAGTCATAACTCAAAGACGCCCTGTACTGTGCCAGTTGCATAAATTCCCCTCTCAGAGTAGTTTAATGGAAGAATTTATTTTAGAAAGCTTTCAAAGGAAAATTATATTTGGAAATACACACATATATGCAATATGTATGTATATATATACTATGCATATGTATGTAGCCAAAGACATTTGGGTGACTTTCTTACTTTATTGTTCTTGTTAGTTGCCTTAGGTTGAGTGGCAAGTAAGTGGCTGAACATATAAGTTAAAGTAATAAATAAATTGTTTTGGTCTCCAATTTTTTCAGATTTTCAATGTATTCTGAGGAAAGACTTCATCCAATAGATTTTGTGGGTTTAACGTTTATGTTGTTTTAGTACAGGGGTTCTCAACCTTGACCATTTTAAGGCATGTGGACTTCAACTCCCAGAATTCCACAGCCAGCATTGCTGGCTGTGGAATTCTGGGAGTTGAAGTCCACATGCCTTAAAATGGTCAAGGTTGAGAAACACTGTTTTAGTTAGAATGCTGTTTTCACTCCTTTTAAGGAACTGTTGTCAAAAGCTTTTTCTTTTCTTTTTGTTTTATTTCCACATTCCTCTGGAGGAATTCTGAAAATTAGTTACCAAATTTCTCTTCCCATAATTTAAGAATTTCCACTGCCAGTAATATCACAATTGTTTGGGTGTGGTATATAATAGCAGTACACTTCAATTTAGTTACATGATGCACTAATTTACTGAGATTAATTTGCTTCCCTAGTTCATAATCTTAATATTAATAGTGTTGCTTTGTGCATTTCAATATTATTTCCACTAACTGGCAGGGTTTCATCCCAGAGTATTCCTCAGCCCTATCAGAAATGTCAAAGAGGCTAGATTGTCAATAGTTTGTACAGCGAAGATATATTCTCCCATTAAACCATGGCAGTTTTCCCAGACGCTTATATGTTACAAACTGGGATACACAGATCCAGTTTGGTGCAGTGATGAAGGCACCAAATTAGAAATCAGGAGACCAGTGCTTTCTGGAATGACTGCATGACTACACAACGCTGTGTCAAACAATTACAGTAGGAAGTGCTGCAAAGCAGCTGCATAGCCTCTGCAGTGACCTTGCATGCTTTGAGTGTGCAGGGCATTTCTGCAATGACAGGAAAGAAATGATATCCAGATATGCCAGAATGGCATAGTGGTTAAGGCATCAGGCTAGAAATCAGGAGACATGAGTTCTAGTCCCACCTTAGGCACAAAGACATCTAGAAGCCCTAGGACAGTGATGTTGAACCTTTTAGGTACCAAGTGCCCAAAAACCAGTCCGCCCCCCAGCCCACCCGCCTGCTCTGCTGCCTGACCCGGCTCCACCCCTGCTCCACCCCCGCCCACTCGCCGGGCCACCCATCACCTCCACAGCCAGCCGCAGATCACCCAGGCAGCCCTGCAATGCCATGACAGCCACACCCTCCACCTGCACCCAGTAGCATCATCTGTGCGCATTGGGGCACGAAGGCCTGGCTGCCATGTTCTTAGCTGTGCTGCTTGGAGGTGAGTCTACAGGGGGCTGCTGGTGATGAGGGGGCCGTGGTGGAGGCGGGGCTGGGGCAACGGCACGTGTCCACAGAGAGGGCTCTGAGTACCGCCTCTGGCACTCATGCCATAGGTTCATCACCACTGGCCTAGGAAGAAGGCAAGGGTAAACCACTTCTGAAAAATCTTGCCAAGAAAACTGCAGGGATTTGACTACAAATCAACAATGATTTAAGCCAGAGGTGTCAATCTCAATTTCATTGAGGGCTGCATCAGCATTGCGGTTGCCCTCGGGGGGCCAGGGGTGTGTGGCCAGGGTGGGTGTGGCCTGCTGGGTGAGTGTGGATAGTGGGTGTGGCCTACTGGGTGGGCATGGCCAGCTCTACATCGTTCGCGTCAAGGGTGCCTGTGGGGGCCTGGGCAGGAGTGGGACAGATCTGAGGGTCTCTGGCAGAAGAGGGTGGGACCAGGGCAAGTGCCAAGGCATGGTCCACTGGAGGAGCCTCACTGCCTGCTGAAACCCCTCCCCCGGAGTCCATCAAGCCGGATAGGTGAAGTAGGTGGGGGCCATTTGCTGGCCACTTCCAGGCGATGGTGCATTTCTTCATTCCTCACAAAGGGTGACCCCTCCCCAGCATGCACCCAGGGGGCAAGGCCGACACGGCAGGGGCTGGTTCCTTGCTGTTTCCGGATGGCCTTGTGGAGCTAAGACTGAATGCGTTTCAGCATAGATGGCCACCACAAAATTGTACATTGGCTCCCGGCCGACCTGGGCCAGGGCCAAGGCAGCGGGGGCCATTCCCTCACTGTTTCCAAGATGGCTTTGCAGGCCACGTGAAACCACTTTGCAGGCTGCATCCGGCCCCCAGGCCTTGTGTTTGACATGTCTGATTTAAGCCATTAAAAAAAGGAGAGAGGGGAACAGAAGTATAGAATATACCTCATCTTCTGTTCTATATATATATATAGAATAGAAGACAAGGGGATCAAAGTATTTTTCAAAGCACAAAAAGGCAAGACGAGAAACAGTGAATGGAAACTAACGAAGGAGAGAAACAACCTAGAACTAAGGAGAAATTTCCTGACGGTGAGATCAATCAACCAACAGAACTTGCCTTCAGGGGTTGTGGGTGCTCCATCACTGCTGGCTTTCAAAAAGAGACTGGACAACCATTCATCTGAAATGGTATAGAGACTCCTGTTTGAGCAGGGGGTTGGACTAGATGACCTCCAAGGTCCCTTCCAACTCTGTTATTCTATGTTCTCTCCATCATAACTACATCAATTAAAAATCATCATTCTGGGTGTACGCACCCTTAGGCAGGAGTGGGAGAAAACCTTTCCAGATGGAAAACTTTTGTTTAGGTTCCTGCTGTGTCTTTGTAACACTTCATTATATTTATTCTCCTGACAAGCTATCGAGGCGTCTTTAAAGTTGCTGAATTAACATTTAAGTCAACCCTTTTATTGTTCTTTGGACACGGCATGCTGTCACTTTCTATCTGCAGATTCTAAAGAGAGCTGGCAGTAAATAAATAATGCATCAGGCATATTGCTTCGTGAAATTTGTTCCTAAAGAAAAACTTACTAAGCTCGGTGATGACAGAGATCCGTTTGGAAAAAACGCGTGATTGAACTCCAATTGAATCTTCACTGGATCCCTGTGGATTAACTTTTGATATCAGTGGAAGAGGGAAGGAGGGGAGAGAAAAGAAACAAAGAAAATCAGGCATAACTATAAGAGGTTCTGAGTCTGCCAACAAATGCTTCTTAAACATTATTTAAGGCAAACAAAGAGACAGTTCTTTGGCCTTCAGTTCAGCTCCAGAACTTCATTATCTTGGAAGGTTTGCAGAATTACAAATGGGATTCATTTTGTCCAGGCTGTTTTTCTTTTTTCTTTTTTCTTTCCCCTTAATAACTCAGTTTAATTCACTTCTTAATTAATGTGCCGAACAGAATTCAGCTATTCTATAGATTAGGGTTTTCTCTGATGTTGCCGTGCCGGTGCTTGGCTTTAAAATTGGAAAGGCATATTTTGTTGGTAAGATGTTTATGTGAATGGACATAAATTCACAAGGTTAAGTGCAAGGCTTTTTAGTTTTACCTGTCCCTCAATCCTTGCACAAAACAGGAAGAAAAGAGACTGATAATTACATACATGTAAAACAGGCATAGTTTAGAGAAACATAGATTTCACAGCTTCTGATCGGTTTGTGTGGGGCCCTCTTTGTTTCTTTTTCAGAGATGGTGCAGAGGCTTTATATATTCAGTACCAATTTGGCTATTTAGTTTGCTCTCTGCTTGCCTTAGCCAACCAACACTGGCCCTCATAAAGGAACATGAACAAAAACATTGCCACAATTTTCTTTTATTTCCGTTACAGTGCTTTAAGCTACTGCAACATGATAGGCAGTAGCAACAAATATGCATATTTAAATCTTCCTCCCCCACCCAATGTATTTCTCCTAAGAAAATCCCAGGAAAATTTTCTTCTTCTCCTGGCTGCAATGACAAACCATTTATCCTACAGCAGTGGTTCTCAATCTGTGGTCCATGGATTTGGGGGGGGGGAAACAATGTCATCACAAGGGATAGGCGAAAAACTGTTATGATTTAAATCTTGAGTTAAGTCTTGGGGTGTCTGTGGCCATGGTCTGTGGCCACTAAAGGTAGTTAAAGGAGGACTGTGGTGAAGAAAAGCTTGAAAACCACTGTCCTACAATATATCTCCATGCATTCTGATGGTGCATCAGGAATTGGAAAGTTATCAACGTGGAAAATCCACTATCTTTGCTGATCTACCTTAAGAATATCCCATTTGCTTTTACTAAAATAAGCAAAGTTGTCAGGAAGGGAGAGATGTAGACATTTCTGGGGCAGTTTGAAGAAGTCTTGTAAGACTGCATCTCTGCTTTATCCTGAAAGGGAGATTTAAAGCACCTAAAGTCCCCTAAAACAGGGGTGTCAAAGTCTATTTCATTGAGGGCCACATCAACATCATGGTTGCCCTAAAAGGGCCAGTTGCTTGTAAGATTAAATAAGACACTTCAGCAGCGCGTGGCTCAGGTTTCTTGACCAGGCCTGGTGCACATGAACCTCCCGTCTCACATTTCCTCCCATCGGCTTTGGGGGAAAGTCTGCAAGGTGAGCGGTTACTTGTGCAGCACAGATGAAGGAAGAGGGGGTGAAAAAGGCCATGAGACAGGGAGGGGTGAGAACTAAAGAAACACATGTCCTGAGCGTCTTCCGTCCTTTCTCTTTCTCTTTCCTTCCCTCCCTTTCCTTCCCTTCCCTTGCCAGCCACTCACTTTCAGGCAGAGGGTGCTTTAGCCATGCCCACCCGCCCTTGTGGTTGTTGCTGACACACAGCTCCATGCGTTGGAGACGCTCCTGCTGCCCATCCTCTGCTAGCACTGCTGCCACTGACAATACATCCAAAGAAGCGAGGAGATAATTACTCAATCACCTCCTCCTAGTAGTCTGCTTGCAGGCCAGATCTGAACACATCATGGGCCGGATCTGGCCCATGGGCCTTGAGTTTGACACATCTGCTCTAAAATGTAAAGTTAAAAGTAAAGCTTTCCCCTATCCAGTCATGTCTGACTGTAGTGGGTGGTGCTCATCTCTGTTTCTTAGCTGAGGGAGCCAGTATTGTCCAAAGATGCTTTGTGACCATGTGGCTAGCATGATTATATGCTGACGGCACACAGAATGCTGTTACCTTCCCACCAAAGTGGTACCTATTTATCTACTCGCAGTTGCATGCTTTTGAACTGCTGGGTGGACAGGAGTTGGGGCAAGGAACCGGAGCTCACCCTGTCATGCAGTGCTTGGGTTTTGAACCAGGGCTGTCAGCTTTCCAGCTGACAAACTCAGCGTCTTTGACCCCTGAGCCATCACGCCCCTCAAAGTCTTCCAGGACCCTTCCAAAGGTAATAGGTTCACATCTTAAATATTCCAGCCTTAATAAATTTTTTACACAAATTCTCATTCTCCTTATATTCACATCTTTGGGCCTGATGCTGTAAATAGGAACCTTCAAATTTGCCTCAAATTGCCCTGTTTTTATTTATTTATTTATTTATCATATTCAGAGACTACCCATCTCCATCACAGAACGACATTGAAAAAAAAAAGGACAATTGCAATTATTTTAACACAAAGAAACAACTAACTTTATGAAAAAGGGAGGAAAAATGCACATTTGATTGGCTTAATCGTCTCTTCTAATTGTTGTTTTTTTGACACAAAGCACACACTGCCCTGCACTTAAGCCTTGAAAATGGGGGGGAGGGGAGAGAGGGAAATTCCTTACTTCTTAACTTAAATCCTTAAAAAAAATTGCAGTAATTAGTTCTCTCTCCAATATGTTAATGACAAAAGCAAGGTCATACTGCCAAGGTGGTAATAAATTGGATTAAAAGTAGAATTGGCTGTATAAGCAGGAATTTGGGCAGTATTAAACTTGTTGGTGGGATTGTTTTGTCAAAAGCTAAAGGAATTAAAAATAGATACTGGAGCATCCACGCAGACAAATGCAATCCAGCGAGAACTTTTATGCAGCCGTTAATCCAGTTTATATGTCAATGAACCTATAGCAGCCACTCAGCAAATTGTAAAAACAGCCTGAAGAGATTAAAGGATTTCACACATGTTATAAGAGGCTCCTAAAGACAGTGAAATTATCAGCATCTGAGAAAGAGGATCTATACTACTTAAGTCAAATTTCTTTCAAGTCAGAATTGACCCTTGATGTCTTAGATGGACACTTCTGTGCTGTTATCTTGGCAACCACACATAATTTGCTATTGCTTTTTGGGAAACCTGTCTGTCTGCCTCTGCCCCATCTCTCTCTCTCTCTCTCTCTCTCTCTCTCTCTCTCTCTCTCTCTCTCTCTCTCTCTCTCTCTCTCTCTCTCTCTCTCTCTCTCTCTCTCTCTCTCTCTCTCTCTCTCTCTCTCTCCCTCTCCCTCTCCCTCTCCCTCTCCCTCTCCCTCTCCCTCTCTCTCTGTCTTTCTCTGTCTGTCTCTCTCTCTCTGTCTGTCTCTCTCTCTCTGTCTTTCTCTCTCTCTCTCTCCCTCTCTCTCTGTCTGTCTCTCTCTCTCTCTCTGTCTGTCTGTCTCTGTCTCTGTCTCTGTCTCTGTCTCTGTCTCTGTCTCTGTCTCTGTCTCTGTCTCTGTACTTTTATCCAAAAACTAAGCAGGGCTGACCATATCAAATCCAGATACAGTTGACCACCCATTGCTACCTGCTGAGATCTGCAATTATTTATTAACTGTGATCACTTTAAGCCTTTAATGTAGCACCTCTTAAGCCATCTCATTGATTTTTGCTTTCATCAATATTAAACTATTGGATAATCAACCACAATTTCATTGAAGGAGGATAGGACAAAACAGCAATGTTGAGAGTAGTATTCTGGGGTGAGCTAATATTGGTTTAGGCTCCTCCCCCCATTATGGAGAAGAGAGGGGCTGCTTGACATTTGTGTGCATTTAACATACATTTTTGTATTTACTGACATATTTGGGGTGTGTGGTTTTTCAAGAATTTTTGTCTGCACATATTTGAATTGGGAAGTCTTTTGAAAAACAGGAAAAGGTTGATTTCAAACATGTAATTAAATATGAGTTTTCCAAACATAATTCATGGAATTCAGCAACTTGAATTCCCTTTGGTTACTTTTATTCACTAGTGTCCTTTAATTTATTGTGAATTAAGAATCCTTCTCTTATGGAAAAATGTTGAAATGTCCACGATTGTGTCAAACTAATTAAGAATCCTTCAGGTTGCTTTGCCTGTTTTAAAGCAGCTTTATTCTTGACACAAATAGCTCTGAAGAAAGATATGGGCCTTGCAAGATATGAGAGGTGAAATTTAATTATAGAACTAAAACTCGTACATAGCAATCAAACTTGCTATATTCCTTTTTCAAGAAACCATTCCAATTTGTCCTTTGTATGTTTGAGTTTTGAGGCTCTTTAGATGTCCAGTCCTTCTGAATCTTTAGGATATATTTGAGACTGAGCCAAACTGTTTTTACTTTTTGTGTATTGAGACATTACCATACTATGATTATGGTCATGTCTATATATTTAACAGCTTAGAGTTTACAGAGATGTCCTTCCTAGCCATTGCTTTCATATCACATACCCTATCAGGTGTGTCTTCTTAACACCTAAGAAGTCCTTGCAGTTTATGGCAACCCATTTTGTAGATATTCCTGAATATTTTAACCAAAGAATATCAGACACCTAGGATTTTCTATCATTTCAAACTGGTCAATAGCTGTCTCATTCTGCCCCTTGATTAATGTCTAAGAAAATATTCTTTATCACCCAAAGGAAAAAGAATGTAAAATAAACTACTGGTATTCTCTCTCTCTTAATCTCTTATTTTTCCTTTCTATACATTTGTGAATATTTCTCTAGTTTTCTATATTTTTTTAAAAAAATCAAAAGACAATTGGAGAGGCAATTGTTAAAAAATGCCCACCCAAATGTATCTTCACCATCTTCAGATCAGTAAATCTCCTATGCCCTTCCCATTGACTTGTAACAATGAGCTATCAGAAATTCTTCAAGAGTCCCATTTTCTTAGCACTTTGCTATATCAGGGGTCCAGAATTGAAAAGCATGTTGAAGGAAAAATTCCCCAAACAAGATCTGCCTTGAAACTCTAACCAAAAACATTACCATTTCTGAAAGAACATTTTCAGAAATGGCCTTTAACCACTGAATGATAAAATAGCTCAGACACAAGAACAGATCACAACTACCAAAGAGAACTCTACTAGCCCTAATGTCAGAGAGATCAGCTGCCTTGGATAATAACACAGCAATTTGGGCGTTATTTCCAAGCCTTCAGACCTGCTCATTTTCATATAAGGAGGGATCCATATGTGCCATAGCATAAGTTCTGCCCTGTCCCAGAAAACAAGCAGATATAGTAGAAGACCTTATCTTGTTGCCAATGTTGAATGATCAACTGCCAACAACTTGAGTATATGGAATGGAATTTGCCTCGGGGAGCAACACAGTTTGGTTTGGCATCAGAAAAGAAAAATCTATCATCTCGGCAAGGTTTATTTCATGATTAATGCTGCTCTACAGTTTATTAAAAATAATGTTTGGGAAACAAGGAAGCAGAGGACTCAGCCCTTCCTTGCTGATGTGTCATCAAAGCCATTTCAAAGGCTTCTGATCATTTCCCCAATGCCCATAGTAGGAAGAAAAAAAACATTTTCTCAGCCTAGAAGTCCATTTGAAGCAATTGTGGATACAGAGCTTGTTTGCCTACCTGCCCCTCTGTTATGCAATCTGATTAACTTCCCAGAATCTCAACCATGGAATTACGGGAGAACATACAGATTTTCAGCTTCACCTGCAAGCTGAAATGATTGAAAGTACCACTGAATGTAAAAGAACTTTCTCTGCCTGATAATCAAGAGAACATTCCAAAAGGACATTAGGATAAATATGAGACAAACAAATTCACCTGGAATAGGAAAGTATATTGGAAAACAATTCAAAAATCTGGAAGAAAGTAAGATGAGAATTTCAATAAGAGGATGTATTAAGTTTTTATGAGCAGCCCCTCATAGCTGGTTACATTTGTCTTATGTCAATATTTTTACTCCCCAACAATAAACATCCCCTCTACCTGAAATCTCTCATCTTGGCAGGGTGCTATTACAAAACATTAGTTAATTATATATTTCTACTGTACATTCGAATTCCAGTATCATATTAAATTGTCAAACTAAATTACTATAGTATGTTTAGTTTATGCCAAAGATTATTTAGTTCAGTACCTAGGTTTGCCAATCTGAATTTGATGAAACATGACAGGGTATTAATTAGAGTAAAACTGAGAAAAATCTCTTTTTTTCTCCTTTTTTTTAGGAAGCAATAAAGTCAGGTAACTACGGTGACCCACACTTTCTGTATCTATGTATTTAGACACATATAGATAGGGATCCATATCATTGTTCCCTATTTGTATTTTTGTTTACTTTTATGAATCTCCTGTACTTTTAAATAGGTAGCAAAAAGTGGGAGTGATAGATATCGGGCATTCAGTAAACTCCCACAGCCCAGAGTTTATAATACCGGTAGTGCAATGTTGAAAAAATATTTCTGTTTGTTGCCATTATTTTTGCAATCTTTTGGGTTTTAGCTTTTCAAAAAGAAGCAAACAAATAAGCAAACAAACAAAAACTAAACAGCCCCAAAGTGTTTTTTGAAAAGGCAACTGGATTTTCTTTGCTTTTTCCTTGAAGACATTTCACTTCTCACCCAAGAAGCTTCTTCAGTTCTGACTGAAGACCTCAAGAACTTCAGTCAGAACTGAAGAAGCTTTTTGGATGAGAAGGGAAACGTTTTCAAGGAAAAACAAAGACGCTCCAGTTGCCTCTTGAAAAAGCACCTTTGGGACAACCATGATCTGGATGACTGAGAATCTCCATAGGAAAAAAAAAAGCATTTTTTTAATGGATGGAAGGTCCGGTTCTTGTAATAGGTTCATTGCATGGCAACTGAAGAGTGCCTGAGTGTATCTTGCATTTCATCATAGTATCACCTTTGCAAAATCTGAAACTTCCTTGACTTCACTACTCTTCAGTTTAATCCTTTCCTCATGAAGAAATGAGAACAAGCAGGATGAATGGCAGGTTAGTCTTATTGGCAATGAGCCCCAGCCGAAGCAACTACTTCAGAAGAAGCAGAAGAAGAGGAAGGAGAAGATAATACAGTGTTGTTATAAAGCAGGGGTATCAAACCTGCTTTGAGGGCCGCATCAGCATTGTGGTTGCCCTCAGGGGTGTGTGTAGCCAGGGTGAGTGCAGCCTACTGGATGGGCATGGGTGCGCCCTACTGGGTGGGCGTGACCAGCTCTACATCATTCGCGTCAAGGGTGCCTGTGGGGAGTGGGACAGATCTGAGGGTCTCTGGCAGAAGGGGGTGGGACCAGGACAAGTGCCAAGGCATGGTCCACTGGAGGAGCCTCACTGTTCCTCTCAGGCCATGTGGGGGGGGCTTGCCCGGAGCCCTGGGCAGCAGAGGTCAAACGCCTAGCATGGCCCTCCAGCACCCTGCGGCACCGAGCCATTTCCAGATGGCCTTGTGGAGCTAAGACTGAATGCGTTTCAGTATAGATGGCCACTAAAAAATTGTACATTGGCTCCCAGCCAGCCTGGGCCAGGGCCAAGGCAGCGGGGGCCATTCCCTCACTGTTTCCAGGATGGCTTCCGGGCCACATGAATCCACTTTGCAGGCTGCATCTGGCCCCCGGGCCTTGTGTTTGACATGTCTGTTATAAAGCATATGGAGAATGAAGTTAAAAAAGAGGGGAAAGGCCCTGTCTCAGAAACTTGCAAAATGGAGTTGAGATTTCAATACAGGTGGTCCCCGTCTTACAAAAGTTCATTTAGTGACCGTTTAAAGTTGCAACCGCACTGAAAAAAGTGACTTAGGACCATTTTTCACACTTACGACCGTCGCAGCATCCCCACGGTCATATAATCAAAATTCAGACACTTGGAAATTGACTCGTATTTGTGACAGTTGCCATGCCCCAGGGTCATGTGATCCCCTTTTGCGACCTCCTGACCAGGAAGGACAATGGGGAAGCCAGATTCCCTTAACAACCCATGTTATTAACTCAACAAGTGCAGCGGTTCGCTTAATGGACATCGCAAGGAAGGTCATAAAACGGGGCAAAGCCCACTTAACAAATGCTTCACTTAGCAACAGAAATTTTGAGCTCAGTTGTGGTGTGGTATGCTGAGGACTACCTGTACAGTGTTTTGTACAACTTTGCCTGTATCACCGACCCTCTGTTTTTGTAAAAGCTGGGAATGGAGGGTCTTTGCAGAGATCGTCTGCATTTGATCATGGGTCCCAGGAGGTCACTGTCTGAACCTTGTTGCTGTCAACGAAACCACAGCATCTGGCCAGAAAATGCTGCGATAGAAGGATATTAGCTTTAAATCCTTAACTTCCCCTCTCCGATGCTTCTTGTTAGAAGAACTACTTTTCCCAAATAACTCAGTTCTAGTAGCACAGCCTAAGACTATTAAAAGGGGAGCATGGATAAAGTTTCCAAATTTCTGGCCTGGAGATTCAATACTTGAATCTTACCTTCCACTATCTTCTTTAGATACAAATCTGGTGACCATTTGTGCAATTTTCCCAGTCCCATTTCCTGCCCCTGGGTTAAACCTTAGATAGGCAGAAGCTTCATTCGGGGTCCTGTATAACCTAGTCTAAACTTCTGAGATGGAAAATATTCTCATTTAATTACTATTATCTTCAGTGTAAACCCAACATTTCCTGCTAGACTTTTCACCTTCTAGAACTATTCAAGAGAGTTAAACTCTGAATCCTACATCACATTCATGACAAGCTCCCCCCACCTTCCAGTTTTGGCAAAGTTTTTGATATGAAACAAAGAGACTTTATCTACCATTGCAAAGTTTAAAATAACAACTGAATGGGAACAGCAGGGTGGCAGTATGTCAAAACAACTCAAAAACTGGTCTGTCAGCAACTGAGAAGCATTGCGTTTAAAAGGCACATTTTTAATTGTCTTTATCGGGTTTTTTTAAAAGAGAGAGAAACAGAAGAACCTTCTAACTTTAAAAAGCATATTAATAGTGTGTGTTTATTTATATGAAAATCCTAATGTACTTTATGGAACTCACTGTCTGGAAAGCAGGCATAGCCTAAATTTGTTTCCCCCCCCCTCCAAAAGTAAAATGCTGGATTCAACATTTGAGAATTGGAACTGTCTACCTTTCTTAACCTTCATATCTTAATTTAACTTTCTGTATGGCAGACATTGTGGACTATTTTTTGCAGACAAAAAGTACACGTCATATTTTTCTTCTGATGCCTGAACGTGATTTAAGACATTTTTAAGATTTTCCCATCCTCCGTCCTTTCCTTCACCCATGTTCATGTTTATGCTAATCTAGATAATTGAAATGATAGATAGATAGATAGATAGATAGATAGATAGATAGATAGATAGATAGATAGATAGATAGATAGATAGATAGATAGATAGATAGATAGATAGATAGAGGCTTTTTTTCTTATAGAATGCCCAGAACGGAGTTCCGGCACCTTTTTTGGATGGAACCTTGTAGGGTAGGCAAGGCGGGTTGTACGACTTGTGTGAGTTCCGGCACCTTTTTTTTTATTTTTAGAAAAAAAGCACTGGATAGATAGATAGATAGATAGATAGATAGATAGATAGATAGATAGATAGATAGATAGATAGATAGATAGATAGATAGATAGATAGATAGATAGATAGATAGATAGACAGACAGACAGACAGACAGACAGACAGACAGAGAGTGATACAGATAGATATAAAGATATAGATTTAAATAGGGATATAAAGAGTAAAGGTACTCTTCAATGTATGACCATAATTGAGCCCAAACTTTCTGTTGCTAAGCAAGAC
Source organism: Bothrops alternatus (assembly GCA_034064705.1). NCBI lineage: Eukaryota > Metazoa > Chordata > Lepidosauria > Squamata > Viperidae > Bothrops > Bothrops alternatus. The sequence continues at coordinate 866,444 of JARGCV010000225.1, read as the reverse complement.
AGTTGTTAAGTGAGTTTTACCCTATATTAAGACCTTTTTTTAACACAGTTGTTAAGTGAATCGCTGCAGTTGTTAAGTTAGTGACACGGTTAGAATCAGTCTGGCTTCCCCGTTGACTGTGCTTGTCAAAAGGTCACAAAAGGGGATCAACATGACCTGGGGACTCAGCAACGGTCATATATGCCAGTTACCCAGCATCTGAAGTTTGATCCCGTGACCACAGGGATACTGCAGGCTGTAAGTGTGAAAATCATAATGATGATAAAAATGATCATAAGTCACTTTGCTCAGTGCTGTTGTAACTTCGAATGTAAACAATTGATTGTAAGTCAAGGACTACCTGTATGTATAGATAGAGGTAGAGAGATAGAGATAAAAATAACACTATAAATGGTGAACAGTAAATTATCCACAGTGCCCTTTGATGGCACCTTTAGAGATATATTCCTTTACTTCACTACAAACAGAAGCTGCTTCTTCTAACAGCTTTTGCTGTAGTTATTAGGTAGTGTTCTTCCACCATCAGATAAAATGGAATTTATCTCTCTCTGTCTCTCTCTCTCTTTCTCTTTCTCTCTATCTGTTGTCTCTCTGTCTCTGTCTCTGTCTCTCTGTCTCTCTGTCTCTCTGTCTCTCTTTGTCTGTCTGTCTGTCTGTCTGTCTGTCTGTCTGTCTGTCTGTCTGTCTGTCTGTCTGTCTCTCTCTCTCTCTCTCTCTCTCTCTCTCTCTCTCTCTCTCTCTCTCTCTCTCTCTCTCTCTCTCTCTCTCTCCAGTTCGCTGTAAAATATCCTGAATGTTAATGAAGAAATGGGCAGACCACTTAGGTGAGTTATCCATCCCCAATTCATTTTCACTTAATTAATATTGCTGTTCCCAAGAGGAGGAGAAATCTTCACTCTTCTGTAAATGGAAAGACAGAAGATAAGAATCTCTAATGTTAAAAATAAATGATGTTGGATGTAAGGTAATTTTTCAGATTATGTCTCTGACGCACTGATATAAATCTAGCCTAGAGTCACTTTTTCTGTGGCAAGATCTAAGGGTTATTGAAAAAAGAGGTGCAAGGTCAGGAACTATAGAGGAAAATGGGTGGGGGACTCAGGAGAACCCCTGTATTTTATTGTCTAGCACAGCTACTTTTTTATTCTAATGGAAGGGCCAGCTGTGCTGGAAATTAAAAACCATTCCTTGTGGAATTGCCCATATATTTTGTTCATAAATAGATTAATATCCTTCATAAAATTTAATTTAGAGGTGAGATAAATGTTAAAAAGAAATGGTAAGTGGAGACTAATTAAGGAAATATGTCCTGAAATTTCTCCTTCCTTCCTTCCTTCCTTCCTTCCTTCCTTCCTTCCTTCCTTCCTTCCTTCCTTCCTTCCTTCCTTCCTTCTTTCCTCTCTCTCTCTCTCTCCCCCTCCCTCCCTCCCTCCCTCCTCCTCCTCCTCCTCTTGCCTGCTTTTCTCTCTCATCCATTCGCATCTACAGCAAATCATGATGATGCCAGAATGACAACACTCCTGTGGTACCATCATCCCATAAGCACTGTCTTTTGTGATTGAAACATCAGGTGCAACTATGTAAAGTGAGACAAGGGCATCATCCATACCATATCTTTTGAACCTCCATCCTTCAGTGAGTGCCCATGTTTTACCTGTTGATGCAGTTTGCTTGAACTGCAAGGAACGTATATTCAGGGTAGCCAAGATCGATTTGGTATCCACTAGAGTCTGATTACTGGCATCAGTGGCATTGGCTGACAGAATGGCACACATGCTGCAGTATTGGATGCCAGCTGCCTTGAGATCTGCACAAGATAGTCCACTGCCCTGATGAGAAAAGTGAGAAATTTATGTATATATGTATGTAAAATTATTTTTTTTAATGCCTGAGTGCCATGGTGGCTTAGAAATGAAGCTCTTGCCTCACTATCAGGAGGCTCTGAGATCAATCCTAGGTAATGGGCAGATATTCCTCTCTCTAGGCACAAGGAGAAAATATGTGCTGTGAACTCTGCATAGGCATCAGGAAGGGAATCTGGCCAGTAAATGCACAGCTCCATTCAGTCATTCTGACTCCATCCTAACGCAAGGGATTACAGGTTCATTAAAAAAAATACATTTTTATGCTGCCGTCTTCCCTACAGTGTATTCTGGGTGGCTTATGAGATGAGAACGATAGAACTAACAATACTGAAACCTGAGTTTTAATTTAATATAAACATTCCTAACAACATTTTGAAGAGACACGTTGGATTCATGAGATTAAAAAAAAGGATAGAATAGTCTCAAAAACAGTATAGATATTCAACATCTCCTATCAGTAAAAGCTATGGCACTTCAGAACAAAAAGCAGATTCCTGGAATAGCAGATGTTCCTAGAAAAGGCTAGCTGGTTTAAAGCAGAAAGATAACCATAGTGTATAGAAAATAGGTAAGAGGCTATTATCTTCCACCAGTAAATAAGAATGGGATCCAGGAAAATGAACTCATATACTGTTCTGTCTAGAGACAACTTCAATTGAGGGTGCAACACCAAGGATAGTATTGAGACTGAAGCTTCATAAAGACAGAATTTGCTTTTGCATATCCATAGCCTTCTCTGATCATCCTTGCCAATCATCAATGGCACAGTTCCCTAATATTTTGAGATGGCAGGTATGAACAATCCAAGACCAAATCATGAAAATAACCAAATACAAGTCAATGGAGAGAGGCGGGGGGGGGGGGGGGGGAGAGAGAGACTAAAATAGTGTTTTGTTTTGTTTTTTTAAAAAGCTCATCTTTTCACCAAAGTGAAAAAAAAAATGGCAACACAGTTAATAAAATTTGCCTTATTGCCCCATCTGATGATGCTCCCATCCACTAAAAACACAATCATACCTTCAGTAAGTGAAGTTTTGGGAAATTGTGGATGAATTCCCATTCCTGTTCCAGGTATTCAGTGCAGCCAACAAAGATGATGTCCTTCAACTCACTTAATGCAAAGTTGCTAGCTCGCAGCGGCATCACAAAGTTCCGTAATCCAATCAGGGGCGAAGTGGCATCTCCAAAAACACAGACTACAATATGATCACGCAAGTCACTCAAATGCCTCCTTTTGGGTTTCTACAGAAGATAAAACAGAGGGAATATAGAAACGAATTTGGCAAAACAGTGAATGGAACTGAAAATACTGGAAAATTTAGATTATTTTACCAACCTCTACAGAGAGTGCATAGATTGTACCAACATACAACCCTTTCATAAGCCTCAGATTTTGGTTCAACTTTTAACAAGGTGACATACTCATCATTAATGCTAGTTCCAGATTTTGACAGATCTTTCAACAAGTTGCCTTCTATGAGGCTCAATGGGAGAAAGAAAGAGAGAGAGAGAGAGAGAGAGAGAGAGAGAGAGAGAGAGAGAGAGAGAGAGAGAGAGAGAGAAAGAAACAAAGAAACAAAGAAACAAAGAAACAAAGAAACAAAGAAAAAGAAAGAAAGAAAGAAAGAAAGAAAGAAAGAAAGAAAGAAAGAAAGAAAGAAAGAGAAAGGAGTGAGGGAAGGAAGGAAGGAAGGAAGGAAGGAAGGAAGGAAGGAAGGAAGGAAGGAAGGAAGGAAGGAAGGAAGGAAGGAAGGAAGGAAAAATTTGGGGGCTCTTTCTATTGGTGTCTCTGCTGCTTACTTTGAAAGGCAATGCATCAAAGAGAGGCATGAACTTCAGAGAGAAGTAGTAACCTTCTGTCAACTTTCCTACCGGAATCTTGAAGAAAGGAAGACACGAAGACACCTTGATTCAGTCAACTCTGGTTTACTTTAAGGTAAAGTATTGACTAAACACAGACCTGTAGTAATCAGGCTCTGTGCCATACAAAGTTCGCACTGGGAGCTTGCTGGAGATACAGATCTGATACCAGCCATGTTTAACGCAAAGAATGGCAAAGAAATGAAAATATTTCAGTTGTAATAAATCTGAAACCCTAAATATCTGAAGGGGGAAGTCTACGTTTCATGCTCCATGTCTTGAATTGTATTTAGACATTGTGAATTGTACTCCTGAAATATAGCAAAAGAATGCTAAATCTATCACTGCTCCGTTCCTAATCTCATAGTCCTCCTAGTACTGAAAACAGACATCTGAAATTGGGAAGGTCTTTAACTGATGGAGGTTTTATGCATGAAATAGAATCTATCACCTCTTACAAATCTAACAGATTGGCAATTTACCCATCAAGTGAGATGTCACTTGTGACTCGTCTTGTTGAATGAGATCTTAACCAAGTATTTAATAAGGGAAAAATATTAAATTTGAGGTCACCATACCAATTAAAACAGACAAAACCCTCACAAAATCTAGTTCTAGCCTATGTATTAGTTCTTAGCATCCTACAGATTTATTATTTATAGCATAATCTTTGCATAGCAAAAATATATATACCTCAACCTCCTAGAAAAATCTAAACTATCCTTTGGTCCACTATAAGGTGATGTATGTCTCTTCTGTCTATTATAGCCTTTTGTTATAGATTTCTGGGAACCTAATAATGTCATGTTGTGTCAGAGAACATAATGGTTATTTGTCATACTGGATATTTGACATGACAAGGTGACTATACTTAGGTGTGACGGAAGAAATCTTTAGATGATTGGAACATTCCCTACCAAGAGCTGTCAAGCAAACATTCATAAAACCGTTTCTTCATAATGGTTTTATCTTTGAAGGCAAATAAAAGATTCATGTCAGGGAACTTTGCTGATGAGTGATTAGAATCATTGCCAAATTAAATGATCATCTCTAACTAATTGGATTAGTTTAAATTGAATAATGAAATTTCAAGCTGTATTTAGTGGAACGTGCCTTAAATCCAATTATTAGTCTGTCAAGTGATGCTAAACAATGGAAGTGATTCATTCTATAACCTTTTAATAGATGCTGGGGGTACAGGAGGAGGCTAGCCTGATTGGAATATGAGAGAAAAAGATGAATTTGCTATATTGAAGACAAAAACTAATGTGCATATTAAGTCTGATAGAAGAGGTTTCAACAGAAATATCTTATCCCAAACTAAAGATGCTTCAAATTTCTTCTCAGAGTTTGGCACTCCAATGAATAATTTAAATAATAAGTTTTTTCTATATTATTGTGTTTATTGATAAGGTCTCCAAACAGCCAAATTATTATGACCATGTCGGAAAACATATAAATGTCTGCACAAAAAAAAATCCAGGGCTTTGAACTATCACATCAGCGATGGACAATCCTGAATAGCATTTGCAGCTCACACGGCATCTGCCAGAACTCTCTGTATAAATGGGGCATAGCATCATCCCCTCCGTGTGACTATGAGGTCCTGCATTAAACTGTAGATTACATTGTGATCGTCTGTAAGCAGAGAGCATATATACTGGTCCAGTATCTGATTTATTTTTTTTAATGTTAATAATGCTGCACTTCAATGGTTAGATGGCCTAGACCAGGGGTAGGCAACCTTGGCTCTTTTATGACTCGTGGACTTCAACTCCCAGAATTCCTGAGCCAGCCACGCTGAGGGGAAAGGGAGAGGTTTCCAAGCTGAGCCATGTTGGCTCAGGAATTCTGGGAGTTGAAGTCCACGAGTCATAAAAGAGCCAAGGTTGCCTATCCCTGGCCTAGACATTGATATTTGAACATAGATCTTTTTAACATCTAACATTTTATTGGGTTCTACTAATCTAATTGAAATGCTAATATATATTGCTAGTCCATTTGTGATATGCCATACGCTAAATAAAAAAATAACTGTGACTGACTATCACTATTTTAGGCATCACTGATGTTAGAAGATACATACTGTCTCAAGGACTAACAATTAACACATAAGCTTTTGTGTACCATTATCAGTGGTCCACCGCTTTTTGCTTCCTGTTCCAAAAGAAAAGTTGGTAGCGGTTCAGACATAAACTGTCTACAAATTCAACACTGGGGTAAGTAAGTATATGGTTTGTGTAATTGCACATGTAAATAGCAGATGGGCTTACAAGCTTCAGGGTTCTGCCTAATGATAGGCAGGACAGCATATTACTATTAATTTCTGACATTTGTGAAGAATACATGGAAAGTAGACATAAGAGTTGTAAAAGGACAATCTCAGAACTCTTTATTTACTTTTTGAAGGAGGCAGAAAAAATGCAACTGGGGAGGTTAAATACCTCATAAAAAAACTTTGTTAAAAAATTTGGAAATTGCATGGAAAGAACTAATAAAGCAAATACAAGCAAAAATGGCCTAACATAGAAATGGGTTCTACATTAAAACAAAAGTAAAGCAATGCCCTGAATAAATCTAGATTTTCATCTAGGTTCATCACCTACCAAGAGCGCCATTTCAAAAGGGACAGCTTCACACCAATGAAACATTCCTGTATTATCCAATGAGCAAGTACTAGCTATTTCTTCTTCTTCTTCTTCTTCTTCTGAACGTCTAGGTGGACAAAATGACAGATTGTCATAGGATGACTAACATAGTGCCCTCTATGGTCTGAAGAATAACAGACATTCTTCAAAGTTTCTTCACCAAAAGAGGTTTACAACTGGACATAAAGAAGAAAAAACAGAGGAAGGAGGACAGCTGGACAAAAGTGAGAAGGACATAATCAGAAGATACAAATAGGAAAGTGAGATACTTTGCTCTCATTTATGAATCAACTTGTTGAATGAGATCTCAATCTAGACAATTCTGCATATGTGTCAGAGAACATAGCATTATTTTTTGTATTGTGGATATGACTTTGAGAAGGTGACTGTAATAGATATGACTGAGGATATCATTGACAATGAGGCTACATAGTCAAGAGTTTCATAGCAAGCAGGATCCTAAAAACCAAGACACAAAACAAGTCCTTAATTCCCATCCAACAGGATCTTTGGCAGAATTTACTTCCTCTTACTTCCATCAAACCTCATTTCTGGGGCGGTGCACAAACATCTACAAAATACCTTATTGCCAGAAATAATTTCCTGGATTCATAAATACATGTGCATTACAGAATCAACACAAGTTACACCTGCCACAGATAGCTGATATTTAAGCAAAACCAGAAATGAGTGACAGCTCCCTTCTCACCAAATAATATCCCAGCCTTTAGTAAATAAGTGTCAGAAAAAGTGTCAGGATTCAAGTTTAAGCAGCAGGAAGGAAAACAGTCTAGAGCCATTCAGCACAAGAGAAGAGTTGGTATTAGTAGATAATATGGGGGAAGAAATTAGTCTGTGTATTTCAGTGCACTTATGCCAAGAATAAACATTTTTGTCCATTAGTCATATGGCACCTCCCCAGCATTTGCAACCTCCCTCTTGCTGCCCAGATGATGGATTGGTCAGCTGTTGATTAAATTGTGTTTTGGCACTAGGGAAGCTATCTTGTTGCAAGCTCTTTTTAACTCAGCCCAGCTCAGCAAATCAATCAGTGCACACTTTTCCATCATCATAAAACCATGATCTATGTACACAAGCTGTCACAGACGATATCTCCCTTCACTCAAATGTTATAGGAAGCATCTATGCCCTGGAGGGAACACCTGTCAGAGCCCTGAGCAGAGAAATAAAAAGGCAAGGCAATGCTTGAAACACACTTCATCATCAAGGCATCTTTCTTCAGATATCATTGTGAAAGTGAGAGGGGGGAGAGGGAGGAGAGAACTCTCATCTATCTCTAGGTGCCTTAACTGCTCTTCCCATCTGCCATATTTTCCACAAGCAATATGAGCTTGTCTAGAATCTACTGCCCTAGGAAGGTCAATGAGCAATTTTAATGAATACAGCTTCTGTGGTGGGAGGTCTCAGGAAACGTGAAATGAGAAGAGAGAAAAACAGACAAGGAAGTTTCCTGACTCTGGCCACAATTTTGATCAAGCCTACTCAGCAAGCTAAACATTAGGATCCACTGCACAAACTAGCTTTCAGGCTTGAAATTTAGAAAAGGACCTTCTACCCATCAACAATGGCTTCTTTCTAAGATGCCATCTTTGAATGGCGCCATTTCTTTCCCTTTACCACTATCATCAGTTTCCTCTCTCTCTTTCCCCCCAACACAGTCCCCATGATTGCCTAAAGAGAAAAGACAAGTTAAGTAGATGAGTCTGTTCCCTTTTTAGTATTACTTGAAGATAAGTAGCAATAGCTAAGGTGTTCTAGCAGATGTCACAGGCTGCTTTGTTACGGTTAATGTATCTTGGACTATAAGCACATTACCAATCAGACAGTTTATTTTGCTAGGCTGACATTATTTGTTTTCTAGGGTTTAAGCTGAGGATGGATGACCAGCTATTCGAACCAACTGGGTGAACATTTTTTGATATACTTATTTAGAGTGAAAGCTGGGTTCTATTTCAAAAACTCAGGGGAAGACTGCAAGGGAAAATATCGTACAAAATTAGTAGTTATATTAAAAAAAATACCCCACCTCTATCAAATGTTGCTCTGTCTCCCCATCCTATTTTAATTATATCTATTAGAATTTTTATAGCAAACCAATCCTTTGAAGTTGAGAATTTCTGTTTGACCCACTTTCAAGCAAATTCTTAATATTGAGGTAGAAAACAGCAAAACATGCCTCCTTCCAACAAGAAGGCATCTCACTCTAACTTTCAGCCTCTTGAAGATCTCAATAGCTGGGAGGATCTTGATGTATTTTGAGGTGGGATTTCTGTGGGGTAGGTTAAAACTTTCCTGTATGCTCTCAGTATTTATTTATTTTTATTTATTTTTCGGATTTGTATGCCGCTCCTCTCCGCAGACTCGGAGCAGCTCACAACATACAAATAAACAATTCAATATAAATCCGAAAAAAAACATTGAAAATAAACCCCACACATACTCCTCAGTCACTCCTCAGTATTGCTGAAGAGAGAATATGATCAAGAGTTGTTGAAGAGAGAATGCAATCTAGTAATGCTAGATCTTTGACCCAGCTTTCAAGTGAATCTGCATCTGATTTTTTTTAAGGTTGGCCAAATCATGTAGAAGTGACCTAAAGCTGTGTGTGGTAAGCAAATCGAGAGCTGTTTGAATCTAGCCTTATCAGGTGCAAGGAACAAGAACAACTTCATGAACAGACCAAAACAGTTTCTCTATTGTTGGTCACCTATATTGCAATAATCTCACCAGGCTGGTTGCATTCCATTGTGAACCAGCAGATAAGGATTTGCTAATCTGGTCTACCATGTTTCCTCCCCTGGAGTGACTCCATAATGGTTTGCCTCTTAACTCCCTCTTCTCCTTTAACTGGTGATCCCACCACATCCCTATAGAAAACCCATTGTATGCACAATACTCACTTTTAATATGCTCCCCCCACTCCATATATGAGATCCTCAGTAATTTATCTATGCAAATAAACTAGAAAGATTAAACTGAGCAAAATGACAGTACTAAGGACATCCAGAGCTGAAGACTGCCTTGGATTTGAGTATCCCTAATTCATTTAACTGTTATGTCATATGGATTTTCATTTCGCCCTACAATAATAAGGCTTGATATGAAATGCACAAATACTTACAAATGTGTACAGCATTTCCATGTCACTTTAATGCTATGTTTATGGGAAGCTGTCATCTCTTCCTCTATTTCCACTTCATTACCCTACATTAATACCACTCAATTTATAATAATGAAGGGCTTTGCTTGCCATCAATTGGAATATTATAAATTAAGATATATGCAGACCCTCAGTTTGTATATTTCTTTAAAAAAAAGATTGATAGCATTTCAACTACTATCAGTGAAAAGCCCTTGCAGACAGGTAAACCTAATAATCAAATGAGCAGCAATATTTCAGCAATAGTTAATCTATCAAATACTCTTAAGCATCAAGAGTCTTCTGTCAATGTCCTCTCCTTAACAATGCACTCTTCTTCTCAATGGCTGGGCTTCAAAAGTTGTGGGTGCTCCATGTTGAATGTATATGTTCTATAACTAATGCCTTTTAACATAACCTTATGACTAACATTGTTTGCTTTAATATTGTTAAAGTAGACTGAATCTCTACCTCAGGATATGAAACTTTTACCTCAGGATCTCGGGTTGGGGACCATAAAAGATTGCACTAGTAATGGGATGAAGTCAACTCAGAAGCGCAAACGCACAATATGCGATAGACTAGATACAGTAGATAGACCATACATAGGAGAAACACCAATCAAACAAAATGTATTCGGAGTATACTTGAAGATGTAAGGGAGGAGGGAAGAACGTTTACTAAAACAGATGTTTACAAAGATTAATACCTAATATTGTATGCTATGTTCTAGGATGAATGCTTAGCAATAGGATCTTATGTTTAATGTTGATCACATTAATATCGAAACGGATAAGGGAAACACCAATCAAAATAAAATGTAACAGGAGTATAGTTGAGGCTAGACATGAGGAGTGGGGAAAAAGGCTTACTAACTCAGACTTTTTCAAAGACTAATACTTAGTATTGTATACCAGGGATCATGATGATTGCTGCATAACATGTTTTTATGTTCAATGTTAATTGTTTCAATAAAAGAATTTTTATAAAAAAAAAAAAAAAGTTGTGGGTGCTCCATCACTAGAGGCTTTTAGGAAGAGATTGGACAGCCATTTGTCTAAAATGGTATAAGGTCTCCTGCTTGAGCAAGGGGTTGGAGTAGAAGACCCCCCAAGATCCCTTCCAACTCTTGTTTTTCTGATATTCTCACCTGCAGTTCCCTGGACTACCCTCATTTCAAACAAATCTCAAGGAAAGAAGCTTTTCTCATTGGATGCCTTCAAACCAAGAAAGCTTCCTTAATGTTGCGGAGATACAAAATAGAAGAAATAAAATGGCATCCACTTCATACAATGCACAGTTGCTCAGTGGTTAAGACATTGGCTTGTCAACTGGAAAGCCGGCAGCCTGGGTTTAAGACCTGAGCACCACAAAATGGGGTGAGCTCCCATCCTCACCTCAGCTCCTGCCAACCTAGCAGTTTGAAAGCATGCAAATGCAAGTAGATAAATAGTGGGAAGGTAACAGCACTCCATCATTCATAACATCATTCTGGCCACATGACTGTGGAAATGACTTTGGACAGCATTGGCTCAATGGCCTTGAAATGGAGATGAACACCACTCCCTACAGTCTGCAACGATTAGGGGAGTAAAATCTGCAGGAACTCCTTTACCTTTATTTTGCCTCATACAACTTTCAGCTGTATGCAGTTTAATAATAGACTAAACTCAAAAACCTAGCCTAAAAATGGCAACTTAGGATGTTTCGTAGCACTTTAAGAACGAGGGAAAACAAACAGATGCCTCTTTTAAAAGAGAAGGCAAGTTCTGAAGTGGAAAAGATATGCAGTACAATAATGTAAAAGGTGAAACCAGAATATAATTGATTATTTCAAATTCTAGAGGGCAGACCAAAACTTTGCATTTTAAAGATCTGATTCTAAAAAAGAAGGGGGGATCCAAAGACATAAAGTACTGTAAGATTATTCTAAACTTTATTGCTCAGAGAAAAGGATGTCTTTGGGATACCTGTGATCCCTAGCATGTTCAAATGAGTATAAAGATTTATTGCAAGCTTAAGCTCTCTACAAGGATTTGACCTACTAACAGTCAAACAAGAATAAGAAAGCATTCAAGTGGGCTGGACTAAGGTGTCTGGCAGGACTGTGGGGACTCATGACTTATGATGAGTTTGACCGCTCCCTTGGGCTCAGGTTGGCCCTCTCCTGCCTAGCAATTATGAAGCTACAGATCATCATTGCCAACTTTTTGATCAAGAATGATTGGACTAAAATTGAACAAAAATAAAGTTCTTCCCCTCTTCTGGTGTCACCACCCTTTGCAGTGACATAAACATGCAGTCCCAACAATAGCAATTATTCTTTGTAACTATGAGTACACACACACACACACACACACACACACACACACATACATGTCAAATTCTAATCCAAATTTACTATGGTGATTTCAGGTTTTCCCCACCCATCAGACTAGATAGACCCCATATTTCTGTTGCCTTGGAGAAAAGAACAAACATAGAATGATGTGAGAAAATCTCCCTATACTGACAACCCCCCCCCAAAAGGCTATAACCTTCTATAGCTTTCTGATCTGGAACTGCTTTTAAATATTTTAGATCAGCCCTTGCAGCAGGTAAAAGCCAATCAAATAGATTCTAGCCCATTTCCTCTCTTCAGTCAGAATTCACCCTTTCTGGGATTCGAACCTGGGCAGTCTACATGCTAGGCAGAAGCTTTAGCCTCAAGCCACAGGCTCTGTCCCACTTTGTTAGTAGTCAGGGAGTGGATATGTGTGTCAAGTGGTTATTTTTTAGATTGCACCCTGTAAACCCAAATATGGGAGGAAGAAATCATTCTTTCCTTTGCTTGTTTCAGCTCAACCCAGAGCCATCTGCAAGCACAAATATATATATATGTTGTTTAAAATTGTTAACAAAGAAATAAGGGATTTCTGAGATAGCTATTTCGAGTTATTCTGACTGAAGAGAGGTAAATAACTCGAAATAGCTATCTCAGAAATCCCTTATTTCTTTGTTAACAATTTTAAACAACATATATATATTTGTGCTTGCAGATGGCTCTGGGTTGAGCTGAAACAAGCAAAGGAAAGAATGATTTCTTCCTCCCATATTTGGGTTTACAGGGTGCAATCTAAAAAATAACCACTTGACACACACACACACACACACACACACACACACACACACACACACACACACACACACACACACACACACACACACACACACACACATATATATATATATATATATATATATATATATATATATATATATATATATATATATATATATATATATATATATATATATATATATATATATATATATATAATTACAAAACAGATGCATTTGGGAGGTTAAGCTAAAGCTCCGGAGAAGGAAAACAACTTTGTTATCCAGAACAACAAAACCTAAATGCCCTTAACAAAGCAGAAAGGGAAATTGTGACAACCAGTAATCACCACTGACAACATTGTCAGCTGCAAGACATTCTTGACAACTCTTCATTGTATTTGGTCACTGCTAATCAGCTTGAATAGAGCGGTTAATTAGTAAGTTAATTTAATTATGGGTACTGCTTGTCTATAGATTGGTGGGAATCTGGATAGGGCAAGGATGCCTTCTACTTTTTTTCTTGATTAAGAAATCCCATGGATGGCCACATGGGAAAATTCTGAGACTGATCATTGCCTCGTTTTTATTAATTAGAACATGGTCCTTTTCTGATAATTTGTCGGGGATAAATGTCATAACTGGGTGGAACCACATCTTCCCATCCTCCAATTCGAAACACACCTACTTTTAACAATGTACAGTATAAATCACGATCACTTCAAATGAAGGGTTTCAAAAGCTCAGTTCAAGCATGAGAGGGCATAAAACTGGGTAGAGGTTGAGTATGTGCACGTGAGTCCCCATTCTCTGATTTTCATATTCTTACTCATTCTCCTCATCCTTTGCTTACCGCAGTTGGCAGATTTGAAAGTGGCTTGTGTTCATATATACTTCAATCTGTTTAACTGTGCAATCACAGATCATGTCAAATGAGTCAGATACCTCTAAGCTCATTTTTACTTCTCATTAGGGGTGGGCAAGCTGAACTCACAGAACCACAAGAACACTTTTTGATCTTTGATCTCACTTTTTGATCTCCCACCCCTTTTCCTCCTAAAAAAAAATTGCCAAAAGGTATTTTGACATTTTGAGATGGAACCATCCTTAAAATAAAGTTTAAACATTAAAATATGTTAAACATAATATATAAAAAGGGGGAGTCTTTCCAGATCCCAAGAGAGAAGCAACTCAGACAATCATGATTGAAATTATTTAGGTCATCACTCTTTCTACTGTGACTCTTGGCAATTGAAACATGTATCCTGATCGACAAGAATAGCAATAGTACTTATATACTGCTACATAGTATTTTACAGCCCTCTCTAAGTGGTTTACAGCGTCGGCATATTTCCTCCAACAATCTGGGTCCTCATTTTACCAATCTCAGCAGGATGGAAGGCTGAGTCAACCTTGAGCCGGTCAGGATCGAACTCCTGACTGTGGGCAGAATTAGCCTGCAATACTGCATTCTAGCCACTGCACCACCACAGCTGCTAGTTGCCCAGCTCTGCTTTAATTCTCTTTGTTCCATACAGGAGAAAATAGGCCCTATCCTCTAGTCACTTTCAATCTCTGTACAATGTGGATAAGTATCCAAATTAAGCTGTAATAACTCCCTTTTCATGACCCTGTGATCTCTTTTCAAGGTAGGGTCAGGCTTACTGGATGGAGCTGAGCATTTACGGGGCAGACGTCCTACATGGAGTTGCAGCAGTTATTTTTCCTTTGTGCCCTAGGAAAGAAACATCTGCTGCTCAACCTTCTGAAAGGAAGATGAATGTCTTCACTATTAGGTCACCACACCACTCAATCTAAATCAGCAGTTCTCAACTTTTTTCAGGCGCGCGGTGCGCGCGCGATGGGCTGAACTGTGCATGCACGGCACACGCGCGACGGGCAAAAAAAATGGCGGACCGCGGTGTCCAGCGACCCCCATGAAACGGTCGTTCGACCCCAAATGGGGTCGCGACCCATAGGTTGAGAACCGCTGATCTAAATTAAGATAGACTGACTGATGCAAAATGTACTAGAAGAACCAGAGACTTTATGGATTTTAAGTAACGATTATTATTTTCAATAGACATGTATCTACCTGATTCATATGTTACTTGCATGAAGGACTTTGGCATGTTAATATCAATTTTCTATAGATTCTCATTGCATGGATTCTTTATATATGAACAACTGCTTATGGATGTGTACTTAATTGATTTCAATTATGCTGAATAGTGATGGTTGGGATTGAGGAAGCATAGACATTTGGGATCAGAAAATAGAATTCTTCTTTGCTCAATCCTGCAAATGAATAATTCCCAAGCAAATTGCCTTACATGGAACACATTGCACGGGGAAAACAAATGAATGAGAGGCAGTGTTAACTATAGAATTAGTGGGTCAATGAATATCCAGTGTAAACAATATTAGTACCACAAAAAATTCAAATATTTTGACTTCCTCCCAAATCATAGCGGAAAATCATTAAAAGGTGGGTACGGAAAAGCTTGACCAGGAAAAATGTGTTGTCATATTAATGTTGATCTATCTTTTTACAATAAGCCAATTTGCATAATTGCTTCAAGTTTCTTTTTTTAATGAGGTATGATACCACTATCTATTTTGGAATGCCTCCTTCCCTAATATTTGCTGATTTTATACAATACTTTATAGGAATGGATGCATACGTTTATAGGCATGTAGAAACTGAATTCTGTACAGCATTATGCCAAAGTGTCTTTTATGGGGTCGATTGCATTTTTCACATTCGGACACTAAACAGAGGGGAAATGTTAATAATAAGGAGATAAAACAAAGAAGGCATCTAAGATCCATTGGACCTGGATGAGCCAGGTTCCTGCTAGACAAGTGTTACTTTATATAATTTTAGATATCCCAAAGGTGCTTTTTCAAAAGACAATCGGACTTACTTTGTTTTAGCTTGAAGACGTTTCGCTTCTCATCCATGAAGCTTCTTTAGTTCTTGGATAAGGGAAAACATAGTCCAGTTACCTTTTGAAAAATCACCCTTGGTACAACCATGATCTGGATGATTGACAATCTCCATAGTAGTTTTACATATTGTTGATTTCTTTTTCGTAATTTTACATGTTAAAACACTTTACGTAAATTTTAGACGTTATCACATTTTATATAATTTTAAATAATACCTAAATAATTTTAACTTGGAGATGGATTGCTCTTTTTGGACTTCTTCACTCACAGCATCTAGTTGGATTGTTTTATATATGTATTTTAATTTTATCTTAAATTTTATTTATTGTCTCTTAAAATAGAAATATAGGTAATCACAGAGCAGTCACGGGTAAATTGCTTGTACTGGTCTAAGACTGTAATCAACTGACTGTATGAGAAATAAAACAAGGAAGGCTATGAAAAGCTAGCCCACCATTAAGTTACCGTATGGACCAAAACTTGCTAAAATATTCAAGATTTTTTCATGCAAAGGGTACAGATTTTTTTTTCTCAACCTAACTTCCAGCTTGTGTTCCTTAGAGCCTTAATTTCCTTCTTAATCCTCTTTCAATCTGTTTAAACTTGAGTCCCCAATCAGTAATTCAATAAGGGCCATTATGATGTGATTTATGATATGTGTGTAATTGTTAGAATTACTCTGGGTTATTAAAATATAAAATAAGCATTGCCAGGGGGTTCTGTCATTTCCCACATCCTCAACACAGAATTAGGAACTGACCATATTATAAATAGGCAGGTTTGCACAAGTTAACTGGGCAGAACTAATAATTAGCTAACATCTTTATGCATCTGGATTAGACTGAGTAAATTCAGATAATCAGCTTTTCCCCAGAGCAGTGTACAAGGAAATTCTATCTGGATATATGGGTTTTGCTATGCAACACATTTAGGGAACATTGGTTGATAGATAAATCAGGGACACATGTATCTGTTTTCCTCTCTCCTATTGTATTTTCCAAAACCATTGTAGACAAAGTGACTCCCCCCCCCTTTTGTGGCCAAGGTCAGGATTCTTTTTTTTTTCCTGCAGAAAATCATAGTACATGGGGACACGGTGGAAGAAAATCTCTCTGTGTTGGTAAAAAAGGGGAAAAAATAAAATAAAGCAATGTTCTGTATGTTATATTTATAAATGTATATTGTCTTTGTGCTATTCAACCATGCTTTGCCCTCACCCTCTCTCTCTGGAAAAAAAGAAAGAAGATAGATGATAGATAGATAGATAGATAGATAGATAGATAGATAGATAGATAGATAGATAGATAGATAGGTAGGTAGGTAGGTAGGTAGGTAGGTAGGTAGGTAGGTAGGTAGGTAGGTAGATATGTAGGTATGTAGGTATGTAGGTATGTAGGTATGTAGGTATGTAGATAGATGATAGATAGATAGATAGATAGATAGATAGATAGATAGATAGATAGATAGACAGACAGACAGACAGACAGACAGACAGATTGATAGATAGACAGACAGACAGTTTGAAGGCCTTATATGGGCTCTCATTTGCCCATCCTGCTTCAAGATATAGGTCAAAAAGAAATGCAAAGACTTTCCAAGTTGCTACATTTTAAAAGATGGGGAAATGATTCCATAGTCTCAAGAGAATCAAAGTGGAAATGGTTTCTATAGTCTGATTCTGAGCAGAGGGTGGGTGGGTAAGAAAATCTACTGGCACTGAATCAATTATACATCACCACATCCTGTAAACACCAGGCAGCACTGATTGACAGATCTCCTTCATATGTCAATTTCACATGCTTCAAGGTACAGCTCAACTAATAAGATTTGCGAGCGTTACTAATTTGCTCTTTTGCTTACAAAATTGAAGTCATTTCCTTTCCCTTGCAGACCCGTTTCTCAGCAAAGCAGCCCCAAACTCACAAATGGTTGAAGAAAAGGCGCCCATGATCGCAGTGCTACAGGCATTCGTGAGAGAAACCAATCCTGTTTTCACTCATCTGGAATAGTCCCAGTGAAAGATCTTAGTCCCAGTGAAAGATCTTTCATGATATGGAAGACACATTTTCCTGTCTGGGGGAGAGACAGTCCACAAAGAATGTTTCTGACATTCCAGCTGTTGTCTCTCTTCTAGTCTGTTTATCTTACATGGGTCCACCACCACAAGTACAGTATACAGGCAGCTAGAATTTCCTCAGGCCCCATTGTGAGATAAAAGCCAGAGGAGGTCAGACACTAGAGCCATCTTGTGTAAGCTGACAAAAAAAGTCTCTCTCTCTCTCTCTCTCTCTCTCTCTCTCTCTCTCTCTCTCTCTCTCTCTCTCTCTCTCTCTCTCTGTGTGTGTGTGTGTGTGTGTGTGTAGGCTTTCTGTAATGTCACAACACATTAACTAACCCTGCCTATCTTCCCTTTCTGGAGAACAGAGTTTTACACTTGTCCTTCACACAAATAACCCAAGGGTGGGAATTATTCAAAAAGCTCATGTTTGACACCCCATCTGTTCATTTCTGACAGCAATATATAATGTAAAGCTATAAAAACTTGAAAAATAATGCAACATAAAAAGGGATTGACTCGGCTCCAAGAGGCCATAAACGGTAACAAATACCACTGTGTGATTTATTTTGTGCTGTAATCTTTACAGTAAGTCATCTTTCAGACATTTGCCCGTGACAGGTTTTAATAATATTAATGCCCAGAGCAATCCAAATCATTGCCAATAGACATATTTATCAAGCTGCCAATCCAAGTAAATGAAATTCTATAAGCAATAATGTAACATGTTAAAAGTGAGCTAATAAAACAAGTCAGCGGAGAAATATTACTTCAAAGAATTCTTCCCCTGCTCTCTCTAATCCGTCCCTGAATGTTATATGGCCAAAATGCAAATCTTCCTTCTCTTTTGTGATTTATCACTCCAAAAATATCAGTGACCTTTCTGTAGACTTCAACACAGCCTCCCCTTCACATTCATAAAAAATGCATTGCATTCTGCTGGATTAAGGGAAGGCAGAGTTGCTTAGTTCTAGTCTCACCCCCCACCGAACCCCATCCCACGTCCCACTTGCCCTTGGACCTGGATGTGATGGATAGCATCAAAGAATAAAATCTTAAGAACTGGGGATTTATGAAAGACTGACACACCTTGACTACAGTTTGCACTCAACACGTACTTACCAGCAATTATCCAGATGTTAGATAAATTTCAATTAAGAAGGAATACAAATTTGGGTGGTGCTCTCTTAAGAAACAAAAAAAAACAACAATCAAGAATACCTTTTCTCTTTCATCTAAGTTGTTTTAATCTTATTTTATGTTGGTAGAAGTTGGATTAGAATCTTTTTAACTCCAGAGAGAGAAAGAAAGTACGCATTTCTGCACCCATTTTATGTTTTTGTGTATCACATGACAATCTCGCTCTCTAAGATGAAAAACCACTAGAAGAAACCCGGAAAGCTTAATGGCATCACCCAAAGGAGATTAACTAAATTTACAGTAGAAATAAGGTGGCCATCCTTATAAAACAAAAGAATTATGGATTTTTTGGTTATGAAAGAACCAGCTCGCTATGACTGGTTGAACAAACTGTGATTGAAAACAAGCCATATCCTAGTGAAATACGTGAAATTCATGCAAACATCACACAAGTAGCATTTCTATCTACCAGACATTCTTGTGTTTTTTTCATGGTGATTGTGGAAAACAAAAGCTACCGTAAGTATGGCCCAAATAGTAGATCTAGTCTAATTTCAAAAATTCTTGTAAAATCCTTCATTAATCACCCTGTAGTATAAGGAAGAGGGAGGGAAGGAAGGAGAGAGAGAGAGAGAGAGAGAGAGAGAGAGAGAGAGAGAGAGAGAGAGAGAGAGAGAGAGAGAG
Source organism: Bothrops alternatus (assembly GCA_034064705.1). Lineage (NCBI taxonomy): Eukaryota > Metazoa > Chordata > Lepidosauria > Squamata > Viperidae > Bothrops > Bothrops alternatus. The sequence goes on along the minus strand of JARGCV010000225.1, from coordinate 846,980 downwards.
AGAGAGAGAGAGAGAGAGAGAGAGAGAGAGAGAGAGAGAGAGAGAGAGAGAGAGAGAGAGAGAGAACATTTTCCCATAGTTTTGCAAAATTTTGGCAGGGGCACAAACATCTTATAAAATTTTTGAGCATTATTAAAAGTAATAATGTTGGATCTGCTAGACAAACAGGGACAAGTATGTGATACTACCTCCAGGCACCATGAAGGCAGATGCTGAACTGAAATGGTGCTCTTCCAAAACGTTAATGATAGTACAGAAACCCACATAAAAGAAAACCCCAGGAACTGCTGATTTAGAAAAGAATGATCTTTAGGAAGAAAAGAGAGAAGAAAAGGAAGAGAGTGAAGGAGATAATGAATCCTACAGCTGTTTACTAAGACATTCTTCTGCATTCAACAATTTTCAGATAAACATGGATAAGACTACAACTTCAGTATAAGGCATCCAACTGCATGCTGAATATCTATCTATCTATCTATCTATCTATCTATCTATCTATCTATCTATCTATCTATCTATCTATCTATCTATCTATCTATCTATCCATCCATCCATCCATCCATCCATCCAGCTAACTAGTTATCTACAGATAATCCTCAATTGCAGCACCCCTTTGGTCACATGACCAAAATTTGGGCAATTGGCATGTATTTATGATGGTTGCAGGATCTCAGGTTCATGTGATCACCACTTGTGACCTTCCCAGACAGCTTCTGACAAACAAAATCAATGGGGGAAGCCAGATTCACTTGATGATGATGTGATTCATTTAACAACTGCCTTGTTTAGCAATGGAAATTCTGGTCCCAACTGTGGTTGTAAACTGAGGACTCTGCCTGCCTGCCTGTCTTCCTGTCTTCTGCAAATTAGCATAGAACCACCAACACTTATGCAAACAGTTTAAATCCTACATAGTTCCAGATCATTAATGTCATCTCCAGTAGCCATGACGGGACAGTTCCTAGGTTTTGGCGTCATCTCCTTTGCTCTACAGCTGCCTCGTTTGATGGCAGGGGCTGGCTTCCAATGGCCAAAGGAGCAATGTTTTCCCACCATATTTGTTCTCTTCTTGTGAGGGCTACAGAACATCTGACTGTGCAAGTCTGCTCCACTTTTAAGTTAAACAGCTGCAAAGAATTCAGCAGACTTTGTAATCCCCGAGGTGTAATCCTACAGTATGGAAACTTGCTTCTCTTAAATACCTCCCTCTGGCATAATTGACTTTTCATGCACATTTTAATAATGATATTTCAGCAGATTGGGAAAGGGTTTCCCCCCCACTTCCTTTTTGCTTCAGATTATGTTATGGGCAGAAGTGGGAGGGGGTATTATAAACTTAACGATTCCCTTTTTGGTCAAATCGGCACAATGCAATAGTATGGATAACTTACCCTTTAGGATAAGTTTCTAACCTAATATGTCCCCTAGACAAAAACTGGTTGTCAACAAATAGCTGTAGACAACCTGCATGTTTTCCCCTTTAGTCAAACAGCAGCTGAAAGATGGGGTGGGATTTCAAATAGTGCTAGAACAAGAGTGAGGAAACAATAGTCCTTTATCCATTTGTGTGGTTCCCATATCACTCCTTGGTCATTACAGTTGAATGTTAGCAAAATTATTATTGAAAATTGGTGCCTGTTTCCCACAATTTTGAGTTAGAAACATATGGAAGCTGTAGTATAAGTATCGAAAGAAGCTTATAAAAGAGGAGGAGGAAGGGCGGGCAATCTTGGTCATTTTAAATAACTGTTTTATTCTTTGAAGCCTACAAGAGCATAAAAATGTTCATCATGGCTCCAAATTGCACAAATATGGAATGGTTCTTTCTTTCTCCTGGCTGTGTGTGCTAGATCTTTCATACACAATTAATAGACAAAGGTACGGTTATGGAAGAAGATGGATGAGTCCCTTGGTGTTTGCAGTTGTTCCAAATCTTAATCCATAGTGCCATTGTTCATGTGCATGTAAATTTATGTTTTAAGAGACTTACTCCCATTAAATAAACCAGTGAAACTGGAGCATCTGGCTAAAAAGGGGTGAGAAGGTCCTTATTAGTCAGGTTTCAATGCAATTTGATTTGGATGCTCCTTGAAACATGGCATGACACTATTTTCAAATTAATTTCCATTAGTAGTGAAAAAAACTGCCCATCATCTCTAGCCCTTTTTAACCAGCAAAGGTAAGCTAAGTTCAGCTTCTAATAGATAACGAGAAGCAAAAACCCATTTCTCTTGTTTTATTCCCAAATTATCTGGGAATCTAGCTCAAGAAATGGATTTGTAACGTAAGGAGAATTCCCTTTAACTCTCTTACCTGGGAAGAAAGTCCAAGAAGGAGAGAATCCCAAGGGATCGTGAATGTACTCCAATTTCACCTGGAGGTCTCAAATTACTAGGCCTGCTTGATGTGTTTTCTGAAATGAAAATTATTAAGAGGAAATTTCTTCATTTCCTTCCTTCAGGTCAACAGCCTATGTTCTGCTGAAGCTATCCTAGCCATGTACTCATAGCAAGTACATGAAGTTCTTCAAGTAATGCTAACTTGCCAAATTATCAAACAACTGTTCAATCTACTAGTGTACACAAGTTTATAATATTTATCAATACAGGTGATGTTGGAAATCTTTTGAAAATCTTTTCTTCCTCCTCCTCTTATTCCTCATCTTGCTCTTCTTCCTCTTCTTCTTCTTCCTCCTCCTCCTCACACTTCATTATTAATAACTATGTAGTAGTTAACTGTTCTGTAAAAATGTTCTGCTTTTTACTAATTAGGGACTCAAGGAAAGACAGCTGAAGTTGCAGTTGGAAGTAGCTGATCTCCTGAAGGATTGGGATTACTACACCCTTGAGTAAATAGATTTAAAAATACCAGGTGGAGAATGGAAGATGACCAAGAAAAATAAACAATAATCTTTTCTTTGCAAGTTGGTAAGTCAATGGACATTGGTGCCAGTGATCAATGGCTATCACTGTCTCATTTCTCTGCTGCTTTTTTCCTGGCAGAAATAGAAAGTAAACAGCATTGATTTCAAACTTCTCTTGGTGAATGCTAGAGAAATTGCCCTGTTCTTCTGAAGAGTGTTGTTGTAGTTATATTGATCATAGAATTTAAAGAAAAGCCTACAGGTGTATATGTCCCCAGGCCTCAGTTTCTCTTATTACAATTCTGTGCAATTTGCAAAGAAAATGAAGTAGCTAAGTCAGCAGTGAGACTTGCCTGCCATCTGCTGTTCAGTTAAGAGACGAAACGATTATTCATAAAAATAAATACTTGACTAGGATAAAAGACCTTAGATCAGGGATAGGCAACCTTGGCTCTTTTATGACTCGTGGGCTTCAACTCCCAGAATTCCTGAGCCACTGGGAGTTGAAGTCCACGAGTCATAAAAGAGCCAAGGTTGCCTACCCAGGGGGAGAGCCTTTTCTGTGGGGGCACCGACGATGTGGAACGAGCTCCCCCCAGAACTCCGGACGTGTCATGATCTCCGCACCTTCAGAAGAGAATTGAAGACGCATCTCTTCAATCAAGCCGGCCTGGCCTAGATCTCCTCGGTTTTTTTTTTTAAATTTTAAACAAGGCTGTTCGGGTTTTAGAATTGGGTTTTTAACAGGTTTTAGTACAGCCTTGTATTAATATTAATTTAATTTAATTTATTTTTAAATATTTATTGTTATTATATGTTTTTATTGGGTTGTAAACCGCCCCGAGTCCTACGGGAGAGGGGCAGTATAGAAATTTAATAAAACTAAACTAAACTAAACTACCCCTGCCTTAGATAGTATTACTTTGCAGGGAAAGTTGGCCTTGCTTAGAGCTTCAAACTACATGGAAGACAACTATTCCTGGAAGAGCAACTCAGATTGAGTTTGTGTGCCTGAGAATGTAAGACACAACTGGCCAACTGAAGTGCTTCAGTAATACCATTTCCACTAAGGACTGAGTAATAGGGAGAAGATCTTTCCTTTCCTTTCCTTTCCTTTCCTTTCCTTTCCTTTCCTTTCCTTTCCTTTCCTTTCCTTTCCTTTCCTTTCCTTTCCTTTCCTTTCCTTTCCTTTCCTTTCCTTTCCTTTCCTTTCCTTTCCTTTCCTTTCCTTTCCTTTCCTTTCTTTTCCCTTCCTTCCTTCCCCTCCCCTCCCTTCCTTTCCCTCCCCTCCCTCATGTCACTCATAGTCCTTCTTTTTACTAGCCTAGATATACCCAGGTCCCACAACTCTTTCTCATACATTTTAGCCTCTAACCCTCTAATCAACTTCATTGCTCTTCTCTGCACTCTTTCCAAAGTGTCAACATCTTTTTTAAATTGTGGTGGGTTCATAGTTAAGTGATTGTCCACTAGGACTCCGAGATCCCTCTCGCAGTTGTGGATATTGAGCCCATCAGCATTTTGTAGCTGGAAAACACTTGCTATCCAGGACCTAATGATGAATAGTGGTATTTTATAACTAGCTAAATGCCCCATCCGTGAGTATTTCACCCACATTTTTTTCTTCTTCTTAAAAAAAAAAATCAGAAATGATTTCTTTTTCATAACATGGCCTGGGAATGGTAAAAAAAGAAATGCAGAAGACGTACGCTGCATGACACCAGCAATTATCCGTCAATACATTAAAGCTACTGAAATGAAAATTAAATTACCAGAATCCGGGATTGGTTTTTTCACACTTTTTCTTTTGCAATGACACTTCACAATGAGCTCAGAATTGGTGATCCCACTGTGGCATTGTGTACAATAATAATAAGCTCTGGATAATAAAAGTGGAACAAAAAAAAAGGATTAGACAGAACAGCTGAGAAAACAGACAAGATAGTTTTATTTCATTTCTTCGTGTTCAGTGGTAATAAACCACTTTTCAATATCCCCCCCCCCCAGTTGAATGGAAATAATTAAAAGAGATTACCTTTTTAGTTCTTGGACAGAGGAAGCAATAAAAAAGCCCATTGTGTTGTAATGGAGTTTAATTGCAGAAGGTGGGTTGATCAGGATGCTACTGTCAAATAGTATATTATTGATACATGTCAGCATGACCACTATTCTACTTAACTTACTATCTGAAAAATACATCTAACTCCTGTAAGAAGAAAGTAAAGTTGAAGTTTAAGAGGGAAGGCAAAATACGCAGAGCATATTCTTCTACAAATCTTTCCAATGCTTTAATAAAAGTTCTCCTCTGGGACACATGATCAGGAGAGTAAGGCATAGAATTAATTAATTAGTCATATGCATACTTATATAGCCACCTATCTCACAGAGTACAGTTCTAGGCAGTGCATAACAACAACGACAATAATAAATGATGATGATGATGTTAGTCGTCATCATTATCACTGATGATGTTATCACTAGTTTGGGTAATCAAATGTTGGCAAGGAAACAACCAAGTCCAGGGACCCCTCATTTCAACTTTAAGCTTCAAAATTCAAGAAGGGAGGAGGAGGAGGAGGAGGAGGAGAAAGAGAAGGAGAAGGAGGAGGAGGAGGAGGAGGAGGAGGAAGAGGAGGAGGAGGAGGAGAAGGAGAAGAAGAAGAAGAAGAAGAAGAAGAAGAAGAAGAAGAAGAAGAAGAAGAAGAAGAAGAAGAAGAAGAAGAAGAAGAAGAAGAAGAAGAAGAAGAAGAAGAAGAAGAAGAAGAAGAAGAAGAAGAAGGGGAAGGGGAAGGGGAAGGGGAAGGGGAAGGGGAAGGGGAAGGAGAAGGAGAAGGAGAAGGAGAAGGAGAAGGAGAAGGAGAAGGAGAAGGAGAAGGAGAAGGAGAAGGAGAAGGAGAAGGAGAAGGAGAAGGAGAAGGAGAAGAAGAAGAAGAAGAAGAAGAAGAAGAAGAAGAAGAAGAAGAAGAAGAAGAAGAAGAAGAAGAAGAAGAAGAAGAAGAAGAAGAAGAAGAAGAAGAAGAAGAAGAAGAAGAAGAAGAAGAAGAAGAAGAAGAAGAAGAAGAAAAGAGTGATGATATCGGCACCATTGTATGTCATTGTCCAACTAGCTCTTGGTGGGATTTTTTTCCCCCACAGATTCTGGACTGATCCTGCCCATTTTTCTGAGTTCCCAATAAATTTAGTTTATGTTCAGATTTATGGGAATCATGTTGGTGATGGAGTCCCAACCCCCTTTACATCTCTGTCCCAACCTTCTTAAACATAATTTCTTTTCAACATTCCATTGGGTCTAAAAGAATAAAAATCTATTCAGAGTGCCAATTACAATCTGTTGACGTTATGGGCCTCTGTCTTTTCAAACCAAATAACTGGGTCTGTATGAAAATTCAGTTTAAAATTCACTTTTAATAACATTTGATCAAATAAGATTTCTGAATTAACTCAATGGATTTGTGGGCATACACAGAAAGAATTATTCTGAAATTCTTTCTAGATTTAAATTACAGAGAAATTAAAGTTGAAAGATCTGAATCAGATTGCTTCCAGATCAATCCTGATTTGACATTTCACACATCCTTAACAAGCAAACTTGGAATATTATCAACAGATTCTAGGCAACATAATATGGTCACAAACACATTTAAACAAAAGAATGGGATGAGTTGTTAAACTGATACAAAGAGAAGTTCAAACATCACCTGTTTCTCTGTTTTCCAGTTCGAAAATCAATAGCAAGAAGTATTAGATCCATCTTCAGAAAGCACAGTCTTAAACACAAAGAGATAAGTTCAGGTTCGAAAAATGATAAACAAATAAACAAAGAGGCAAAGTTCTGAATATTGTCCCATTATTAATACATAAACAATCTTTAATTTGGGTGAGGCCTTATTTTCTGACATTTTCAAGCATGATGGGAAACATCCAGGCAGAACCCTCTAGGACCACAGTTTAGGCAAGGCATAGAATTATAGAAAGCAGATATTTAAATTATTTAAATTAAAATATTAAGGGAAAATCAATTACCAGGTTACTGATATGCTAAAAGTCGGAATGTTTATAGATAATTAAGATTTGAATTTAAGATACTGTCATGAGTTGAGATACAGGTTAAATAAAACTTAGAAGTATAAATACTAATAATTAAATTTGTATATTAGCTTTCTCTTTTTCTGGAAAGGAAGAAAGGAAAGAAGTAGAAAAAAGGAAAAGAAAATTATTAGCCGTAAATATGAGAGAGAAGACTGAGAATCTGGGATCATTTAAAATCTGGAAATGATAAAGATTAAACATTAAATTTAAATATTAATGCAAAATTAAACTTAAGAAAAACTTATTAGGTTATTGTCTAAAAGATGAAATGTCAAATTAATCAAGATATGTATAGACAGAAGATTATTAATGAATATTAGAAAGGTATTTTTTTGTTTGACTGATAGAATAAGAACTGTATTGATCTGAATATGACAGTAGATCTTATGGGAGAAAGAGAGGGAATTTTGTTGTTGAAATATTTTGAGGTTTGTACTGATGATATTTAAATGTAATGAAATCATGATGCTCAACCACCACGCTACTTTTCAAATATGTAAATGCAATATTGGAAAATTTTAAAAAAAATTATAGAAAGCAGAACCTTCAATAGCTCTCTGTGTGTCCAATTGGCTAAGTTTCTCCTCTGTTAGAATCAATACATATCTGTGCAATAGTCTGAAACCTTATATAGTAGCCAGCTAGAATCTGTATGGTGATCAGCTCCATCCTCTCTGGAGGAACTTTAAAGAGCTTGCATTGCATTGTTTTGCCTCTATGGCTGGTAAAATGAGGATGAGTCTGCAGCAAAATATTGAGCGCATCAGAGAGGCTTTGTCTTCTGGCTTAGAAGGTTCCTGAAAGTAAAATTGACTGATCTTCCTTTGGTCTTTCCTATGTCTTACAGTAAGGTCTAAACATTGGCAGTCATAAGCCTTGAAGAATCTCATCAGAAATATGCTTTTAACATGCTAATGAATGTTCAGAACTCAGGAACCTGGTATTCTGGAAATACAAAATATGCAATCCAGAATCTCACAGTGAATAAATTGTGGCATTTCAATATACAAAATTAATCCCTAGATGCAGCAATAACTATTCTGTTCATGTGTTGATTGGGATGGTGGAAAAACGTATGTTAAGAATTAATCTATTGGAGTACCAACTTGTCCAGTAGATGGAAATCTGACAATGTATATGAGGCAAAGAAAGTGGAATTTAAAATGGAAAATTAAGAAAGTGGATTAAGGGAGCAGGGGTAATGGGGAAACTTACTGGCAAACATCTTTGAAGGACATGCCAACAAAATCATTGGAAAGAAGCTGAGTCATCACTTTATAGTCTTGGCCTTCTATTTCATGCTGATGCTTAATCCAAACATCCTTCAGCTATTAAAAAAAACAAACACAATTATTAGCTGGATTCCCCTGTGGCTTAGAGTTGTTATCTAAATTGAACACCAACCACTCTAACAATAATTCATCCTGTTAGTCCTTCAGATTAGAAATATCAAGTACTTAATAATGAGGATGTCCCAACAAATCTTCAATCAAGATTAAACAAAAACAGACATTAGATATTCCAGTTCACAGACACAACTAACAGGCAGAATGATTATGAAAGGTGTAACAAAGCTTTGGTAAAAGTGGGCAGCAATAAGTTGTTTTCTGCCCTATAGGGCTGACTTTTTCATAAATACGGAAATAAAGATAAATTAACTGAAGTCTAATAGTATCTACCCATAAAAACTGTCTTACACACACACACACACACACACACACACACACACACACACACACACATTTGTGTGTGTGTATATATATATATATAATTTTTAGAGAGTACTTCATAGCAGTAACCTGGGATTGGCCCATACAACTTGTACTAGCAGAGGAGGCATGCTGTGGATCCTGTCAGCTCAATTATTCCAGCAGGCAGGGTACAGGAGGGGGGGGCTCTTCTGCTGTTGCTCCTGCCCTCTGGAACATTTTGCTCTCTGAGGCGAAGTTGGCCCCAAACCTCCTATCCTTTCATAAGGGTCTAATAGCAATAGCAATTAGAATGCGGCCGCACGAGCTGTCTTGGGTCTCCCAAGACATGCTCATATCACTCCAGCTCTCCGTGAGCTGCACTGGCTACCAATTGGTCTCCAAACACAATTCAAAGTGTTGGTCATGACCTATAAAGCCCTTTATGGCAATGGACCAGGATACTTGCGGGACCGTCTTCTGCCTCATGAATCCCAGCAACCGGTTAGGGCACATAGGGTTGGCCTCCTACGGGTCCCATCTGTCAGGCAATGTCATCTGGCGGGGCCTAGGGCAAGGGCCTTCTCCGTTGCTGCCCCAGCCCTCTGGAACCAGCTTCCCTCAGAGGTTCGTACTGCTTCCTCCCTCCTAGCTTTCCGGAAATTGTTAAAGACCCATTTATGCCGACAGGCTTGGGGCGTATGAGCTGTGCTCTGCCCCGGGCCTAGAAATGTCTCTCCATCAGCAAATGTGAGTTGAATGTGCCTGCATGTTGTATGAATGTGATAATTTTATTAATTTTATTGTTATAATCTCATTTTATTGTTTGTAAGCTGCCCTGGGTCTTCGGAGAAGGGCGGCATATAAGTATGAGTAATAAACAAACAAACAAACAAACAAATAAATAAATAAATAAACAAACAAACAAATAAATAAATAAATAAATAAATAAATAGCACTTAGACTTATACTGTATACTGCTTCACAGTGCTTTACAGTAAGGTGACCAAGCGTCCTCCTTTAGGGAGGACAGTCCTCCTTTTGTAAGCTCTGTCCTCTCTCAAAAAGTGTCCTCCTACATGCCCTCCTTTTCGATATTTGAAGACTAATCTGTAAATCTCCGTATTCTATCAATGCTGATCCGATCCGTTGCGTGTAATGTGACATATTTTATTTGACATGATGATTCGTCAAGGCTCAGTACAGTGTGGCAAGGCGCGATGATGAGACGCACGCGCTCCGCACAGGAGAAAGAGTGCGCTGCACGCAAATGGCTTTGTTTACTTCTTACCGAAACATGACACGGCACACATGCACACATTAGACTCACTTTTTTTTCTTCAATTTCTTTGTGTCCTCCTTCTCATTGTAAAAAAGTTGGTCACCTGATTTACAGCCCACTCTAAGCGGTTTAGAGAGTCAGCATATTGCCCCCCAACAGTCTGGGTCCTCATTTTACTGACCTTGGAAGGATGGAAGGCTGAGTCAACCTTGAGCCAGGGAGACTGGAACTGCCAAACTGCTGGCAGCTGGCAGTCAGCAGAAGTAGCCTGCAGTACTGCACTCTAACCACTGCACCACCACAGCTCTACCAATTGGCCTCTTGCCCCAATGGGGAAACAGCACAGTGGAGATGGTTGATCAAGTAACAACAGATCCCACCTCCCTTCACTCCGCTCCCACCCTCCCCATGTGTCCTTGGTTCTAACGTCTGATTTTAACTATTTATTTATTTATTTATTTATTTATTTATTTATTTATTTATTTATTTATTTATTTATTTATTTTATTCAAATTTCTATGCCGCCCTTCTCCTAAGACCCAGGGCAGCTTACAACAACAATAAAATTACATTTGAGGAATTTAATAATAATAATCAAGCATCCAGTCCAAAAACACATTCATTCAATCTAAAACACATACATACAACATGTAATCACAATCAAACACATAATCAATGATGGAGGCACATTCCTAGGCCAGGGGGCAGAGTACTGCTCATACGCCCCAAGCCTGTTGGCATAAATAGGTCTTCAATAGTTTCCGGAAAGCTAGGAGGGAGGAAGCAGTGCGGACCTCAGTGGGAAGTTGATTCCAGAGGGCTGGGGCAGCAACAGAGAAGGCCCTTACCCTAGGCCCGTCAGATGACATTGCCTAATAGACGGGACTCGTAGGAGGCCAACCCTATGTGCCCTAACCGGTCGCTGGGATTCATGAGGCAGAAGACGGTCCTGCAAGTAACCTGGTCCATTGCCATAAAGGGCTTTATAGGTCATAACCAACACTTTGAATTGTGTTCGGAGACCAATTTATCTTTTAACTGTATTTGTAACTGTAAGCTGCCCAGAGTTAACCTATGGTAAGATGGGGGGGCAATAAATCAATACAAGCAATCAGTGTTGATTGGCAATGAGGTCGAGATAGATTAAAGAGAAGTACCTGGATATTTTCTCTAATAAACAGACTGGTCAACAGTATGGACAAACCTGGCACCACACAACTCTGAGCTATTAACCCAAGCTTGAGTTCAGCAAAACAGATGATACTATCACCTTTTCTCCAGTCCCATCCAGGGAGTTTTGGCAAGTAAACCTAATTCAGGAGGAAATAGAGAGCAATATATAAAAAAAATAAAAATAAAAAAACAAATCGTATATTTTTCATGTCAACAGCAGAAAAAAACAACAGAGTCCAAGAGTGTTATTCTTGGGAAGACTAAGGTATTATAGCTACATACTTTGAATTCACTCACTCTCTTTCATAAATTATATGTAATAGTACAGTATTATACTTATGAAACAGTGTGCTAAGGTTCTGAAATAACTGTTTTTTTTATTATAAACATTAGATTGGATTTCTAAATCACTCGGCATCATGAACCTGTATAAAGTTTGACAAAGTCTCGGAGAACATGGAATGTTTCATCATGACTCCTTCATAAACACCATTGATGTCGGCAGCAGGTGAGAGTAGCAATAAGGATAAAGGGTAGCAGAATAACGGAAGGGACCATGGAGGTCTTCTAGTCCAATGCCCAGCTCAAGTAGAAAATGCTACGCCATGTCAGGCAAGTAACTGTCCAGCCTCTTCTTAAAAGCCTCCAGTGATGAAGCACGCACAACTTCTCCTTAGTTCTAGGTTGACTCTCTCCTTGATTAGTTTCCATCTATTGCTTCTTCATCCTGCCTTCGGGGTTTTGGAGAATAGCTTGACACCACCCCCCTTCTTTGCAGCAGCTCCTTCTTCTTATGCAAAGCTTGTGTCATTGAATAGATTTTGATTTTTTTAATGGCAATAGCAATCACACTTAGACTTATATACAGCTTCACAGTGCTTTACAGCCCTCTCTAAGCAATTTACAGAGTCATCGTATTGCCCTCAACAATCTGGGTCCTCATTTTGCTGACCTCGGTAGGATAGAAGGGTGAGTCAACCTTGAGCTGGTGAGAAGGATATAATGGAACTGGAAAAGGTGCAAAAAAGGGCAACAAGAATGATCAAGGAAATGGAGCGCCTCCCTTATGAAACCAGATTGCAACGCCTTGGTCTCTTCAGCCTTGAAAGACGGCGTTTAAGGGGTGACTTGATCGAAGTGTATAAAATCATGCATGGGATAGAAAAGGTGGATAGAGAAAAAATCTTTTCTGTATCACACAATACTAGGACAAGGGGGCACTCCCTAAAGCTCGTAGGTAAGAAAGTGAGGACAAATAAAGGGAAATATTTCTTCACCCAGAGGGTCGTTGATTTATGGAATTCACTTCCAGAAGGGGTCGTGACAGCTGTCAGCCTTGACAGCTTCAAGGCAGGGCTAGATAGATTCATGGATGTAAAGTGTATCGGTGGTTATTAAAACGGATGTCCATGTGCCACCTCTATGTTGGTTGAGGCAGGCAGGATTCCCTTGGGTACTATTTGTTGGGGGTCAAGGGAAAGGGAGGGTTTTGCCTTCTCTTTCTGCTTAAGATCCCCATGTACAATTGGTGGGCCACTGTGTGACACAGAATGCTGGACTCGATGGGCTTTGGCCTGATTCAGCATGGCTCTTCTTATGTTCTTATGTTCTTATGTTCTTGAACTGCCAAACAGCTAGCAGCCAGAAGTCAGCAGAAGTAGCCTGCAGTACTGCACTCTAACCACTGCACCAACAGAGGTTAAGTGGTTGCATCAGTAAATGTGCCACAGACCCAGGGCTTTTTTTCTCACAGAATGCCCAGAATGGAGTTCCAACACCTTTTTTGGATGGTACCTTGTAGGGTAGGCAAGGCGGGTTGTGTGATGTGTGTGAGTTCTGGCACCTTTTTTTTTTTTTTTTTAGAAAAAAAGCACTGCACAGACCTATCACTTTTGTCCTAATGTAGGGGTGTCAAACTGCCAGCCTGTGGGCCAGATGCGTCATAGCGAAACCGCGCCCACCCCATTGCCGGCAGTGGAAAAAAAGTTGCAATATGTCACGACACATCACGTAATGTTGCAAGTTTGACACCCCTGTCCTAATGGAAATCCTCCTTACACCTTCCAGCCAGCTTTCCATTGGTCTGTGAGTTGTACTGGTTACCAGTTGTCTTCCAGATGCAATTCAAGGTGCCAGTTATTATCTTTAAAGCCCTTAGACTGCATAGGTTAAGATATCACTTATCTTCATTCATTTCTGTAGAGTAGATATTCTCCAGGTCCCATCGATCAAACTATGTCATCTTGCAGGACCCTGGAGGTTGCTGGCCTGCCCTCCAGATGAAAATCCACCTTAGAGATTCATGCAGCTGACACCCTTACGACATTCTAGTTGTTCTCCCAGGCCTTGCGTAGACCCTTTTAATTAGTTACTTTAGTTTTCTTTAATTGAAGACTTGGCAATTGTCTTTCCCCTTTTCATAATAGGAGTCGGGTGGCACTGGATTTTAAAGAAATAGATATTGGAACCATAGAGGGAGATGGGATAGTTTTCCTTTAGAATCTCTGCTGGTGGAAGGCTTGACTGTCGGGGTGGCTAAATGAATTTTACAAGACAGAAAAAAAGATTCTGTTTTGAAAAATCTCAGTGGGTGAAGTGCCACCTCTCAAACCCATAATGAACTGCTATATAAACTGGGGGCTACCTCAAAGGTACAAGAAGAAAGAAAAAACGGGAAAACAACCCAACCTTGTTAGAAGACTGGATGATTTGTATAATAACTCTGGTGTTTGGGAAATGATTCTTGATAGACAGTACCCTGCATGAAAAAACAAAGCTATTGTCAGTGTGCATTGTGGATAGGGGTGTGTCAAGAGTATGAACAGTAAATAATATTAGCTAAACTAAGTGAAGAGGGAGAATAAATTTGCCACCAGCTTAACTGATGAAGGGCAGCATCAAAAACTTCACATTGGATTGGCTGTGTCCAGGCATCCATCATTCACAGACAACTGAGCCCTAGTTTCTAATCTTTAGGTTGTGCCACTTAAAATTGCAAGGCTCAGATCAGGGAATGCTTCTCTATATTTATTGATTAGCAGAGGGGGAAAAAAACCAACTACAAAATCCAGCATCTTCATGAATGAAAGCATCAGGTTTGTTCTGGATCCCAAGAGAATAAACTAATTTCTAGCAATATACAATTATTACAACTTTTTTTTTCTTCCCTTTTCAGCCACCCAGACGTATCTCTTCGTGGTTTGTATGCATTCTCACTCATATTCTCTGTCACACCTATGCTTTTATACAAATGCAATGAAGTTCTTCAAATTATTGTTAAAAGGCTAACTGGGATTGCTGTTTTTGCATCTGTCTTTCCTAGGCGCTCCAAATGCATGATCTCTCTCTATATATTTATCTGCATATCTAATGGTTGAACAAGAAATACATAGGAAAATGTCTGATATTCCAGATATGCTAACTAAACTCCCAATAGTAACAGCGAATAGTGGCTAACGATGAAGGCCACTGAAGGTTATAGTTGAGCAACATTCGCAGAGCCATTAAGAACATGACAAGACTTACGAAATCATCTAGAACCAGGGAAACCTCCTTGCCAGTTTTAATATTGTAAAAAATTGGTAAGAAGGCACTGGGGGTTATCCTACTTAAATAAAGAAATGCAGCTATTTAAATCCTACCTTACCTCATGATGTTGGAAATATCCTCCGTATAAGGATCAGTAGAACATATATCAGCTAAAATGAGGCATGCTTCAGCATTACCCATCTATGTTTCAAGGAGAGAAAGGAGAGAGGAGAAAATATTGGAATGTTATGTGCCTATGTAATAAATAGCCTTATTAATTGTACTATCTATAATTATATTACATGCCTAAAGACATGGCTGTGCTGATTTGACCTGGGGACCAAATTGGGGAGGGTGTGTATTTCCAAACTGGAGGTGGCTGCTAGACTGATGGTAGATTCCACCTTCCTCTACTTGCTCTCTGTTCTCCATCCATCCATCTTTTCAGTTATCATAGCGATGTATTTATTCTCATTGTGTTTCTTTGTCATTGTTTACTGTACAGTTCTGTTATTTACTTCTGTTTATATGCCTTTTCATTTTTCTTCCTTTTTATTAATATAAGCTGCCTAAAGTAACCCTGTGGCGAGGTAGGTGGCAAATAAATTTGATAAATAAATAAAGTGTATTTTCCATGAAAATTTAATAGAATTGCCACTCATGCCAGGCAAATGTATTTTCATGGGGTTTTTTTTTTGTGTGTGTGTGCTAGCTTTTATTGCATTTTCCAGAAAAAACAATTCTTCCCAATAACTGTTTATGATGGTTTTATGCTGTTTTTCCTCTTCTCTGAATTGCGAGGTGATCAGAAGTGTGTGGGAAAGTCCTGCCTCTTTTTATACAACCAAGACACTTCATTTGGCATCTTCTCTGGCTTTCAAGACTTCTTCGAAATGCAAAAGGAAGGTATTCAGCAGGAATTCTTCCTGTCCAATCACTCTTTTTCTCACCACCATAAATCTGGTGGAGGATTTCACCATAATCCAAAGGTTATTTATGCACAGTTGTAAACATATTCTCAATTTTACAAAAAATATATTTGATAATCCCTCCTTTGACATATTGACATGGCGCCTGCAGAGGTATAAAGCATGATCTGCTGAACGGTAATCTGTCAAATAAGCCTCAGCTGGCAAAACTGAATTTTCATTTGTAAGTTCACAGCGGGCACAAATTCTTCAATGCAGGGAAAGTAATCATATTAATGTAATCAGTTTAATTTCAATTTAATTTAAATTACATCCAATTTAGTCCATTGTATCCCTACCCATTCTTTACCCTCCATTTTGGAGCAAACTCTCAAAGGCTAAGGGTGATCTGCACTCTCTCCATCCCCTCATCCCAAAGTTGCACACAACATAAATCAGTGCTTCTTAACCTTAGCAACTTTAAGTTGTGTCAATCATCCTGGCTGGAAAATTCTGGAAGTTGAAATCTAAAAGCTGCTGGGGTTGAAAAACTCTGCCATAAATTATACTTTGCAAGCCATAGTTACATACGGTAGTAAGCAGCTTTTGGTCATCCTGTTAAGAAACAGTCAAGAGAATGTCATACCTACCGGTAGTTGACTTTGCAATTAACACCCATTGTGTATGATCAGTATACCAGTCAGATACATTTAGTGAAGAATAAAGTGACAGGTTCTGTCACTCCATGTTGTAAGGACTTGGTAATAATATCAGTGTTTCTTTAATGATAATAGGGGGGAAATAATCTTCTGTGGCATCTTACTGCAGAGGCCAGTTTTAGGGATAAGAGGATACACAGGCACACCACATCCTCCTTCAACATCTATGTCTGACATATAACCATCTATCCCAGTCTGTCTAATGTTTACACAGGACTGTAATGTACCATCAAATGCTGTCCTTACGTTAACTCTCAGAAGATCCTTACTATTCATGACAGAACCTTGGAAAAAAGTGGTATATGCAGTGTAACATCTGAACACAGTTTCTAGTTCCAGAGCGGGAGGATGTCTATATTGGGAGAGAGAAGAAAAGCAACTATCAACTCCTGGGAAACAATTACTCTTCCATATAGCTACCTATGGGAATTACAGACCTTGCATAAATGTTCAATGACCACTTGAGTTATGCAGCCTTAGGTTTATTGTTGAGGTCTAACTCTGTTTAACCCTGCTATTCCAAAGCACTCTGACCTAGGAGTAAATCCTATCAAACAGGATAGAAGTCATTTCAGTTTCCAAAAAAAACATGGAAGTGATGGAGAACAATGTTCTGTGGCTTCATTGGCTGTATGTTTGACAACATCTGCTTGACAACCTCATAAGAAGGTGACACTTCATCAGTCAGAGGCTGACCTTGGGAAGGGGCAAATCATCATGGGGAAAGAACTATGATTTTCTAACCCTGTCATGCATACTTGAAGACAAACTAGGAAGGGCAATGCATTTAAACTAGTGCCTTTCCAGGGAAAAATAATCCTGCATTTATTTCAGTTCAAACTTCCCAGCCTGGAAGGTCTAGGTAGGACAACTTGTTCTGACCAACTTGCCCCAGCCAACTCATCACAGCCAACCCTGTTGGAATATTCATGAGCAGGAAGAGTCATGTGGTAACTCAGTCAGCCAATGTAAAGAAAGTGCTACTGAGTCTGTGCAAAAGGTATTGAGTTAGAAGCTGAATTTTCAGTCTCAGGTTTGTCTCTGTATCTCTCTGTAAGAAGTCTTCATTGAGTTATGTTGCTGTAAAGAAGAATGTATGGTATTGTAAATATTTTGATATGAATATAAAGAGGTTATTTGAATCAGCTAAATGCAGTCAACTGTGAGAGCTTCTGATTTATTTTTACCAACCGAGAAATTAAAATTCTCTAACAAACTCACTGTGGCCAACTTTCCAGGTTTTTCTTTTCTTTTGTCTTTATTCTGCACAATGGGTTTATCCCCAGCATTTTTGTTGCATTTTCCTGGTGAAGGAATGACTTGTAGGGCTTAGATAGAATAGCATTGTGATACTTACTCTCCCAGAAAGATTATCTCACTGGCAATGCCTCCTCTGTCCTGAGTTATGAAGTCAATTAAGAAAGCAGTCACACTGCTCAGAGTGATATTGCCACAAACAACAATAAACCTATAGAAAGAAGAGAAGTTTGCTGCTCACTGTCTTATTTTCAAGGAGCAGGATGAGGATTGGCACCTCACTCATAAGACAGTGGATTTTATTTCACAGTGGGTTTTTTTTTTTGTTATTTTCCAAACTGCTCTGGGAGGAAGTACACTTTAGAAATAAAAATAAACAAAATAGCAAGTTGACTATGAGAAGTTGTGAATGCTCCAACACTGGAAGTTTTTAAGAAGAGACTGGACAACCATTTGTCTGAAATGTATAGGTTCTCTTGTTTGAGTAGGGGGCTGTACTAGAAGACCCCCAAGATTCTATTCTATTCTATTCTATTCTATTCTATTCTATTCTATTCTATTCTATTCTATTCTATTCTATTCTACTCTACTCTACTCTACTCTACTCTATTATTCTATTCTATTCTATTCTATTCTATTCTATTCTATTCTATTCTACTCTACTCTACTCTACTCTACTCTACTCTACTCTACTCTACTCTACTCTACTCTACTCTACTCTACTCTACTCTACTCTACTCTACTCTATTCTATTCTATGCATTAAAGTGCAACCAATGAATCAAAGAAAGTGCCTCTCATGTATTAATATCTGAAACTGGCACTTCATTTTTTAATTTGGCTAGGCTCAAGGTTGACTCAGCCTTCCATCTTTCCAAGGTTGATAAAATGAGGACCCAGATTGTTGGGAGCCACATGCTGACTCTGTAAACTGCTTAGAGAGGGCTGTAAAGCACTGTGAAGTGGTATATAAGTCTAAATATTATTGCTATCTTTTTATAGAGCTTTATTCGCAAAGCAAATGTCTTTGTAAAGTCAGTTTTTCCCCCAATTTGGAAGTCATATATAATAGTTATTTATTCATTTATATATAAAACATCTCTCTTACTTTGTCCTTATTGAAAAGAATCTCAGAGCAAGGAACATATTTTGATTTTTTGCAGTGAGTTTGACTTTGATGCTGGGTTAACACACATGTTGTCTTTACACAGTACATTGTGAGGCAGTGTGGTGCAACAAATGCCATGTTCACCCCAACCCTACTGAATGTTATCTATCTTTGTTTCAATACAGCCTATCTCAAAGGGCTATTTTTATGAGAGAAAAAATAGGATGGTCTATGATGATTGCTAGCTTGAGCTTTAAAATAAAAGGGGGATTATACATCTATTAATTTAATTAAAGAAGACAACCCAATTCCTGAAATCAATTATTATCTCAGTTTGTACAATACATTAAATTAGCCAAGCAACAATGTTAGCACAAAACACCAACCACATCTAACAATAACAATGGTTAACATGGTATTTAAGTGCTGGGCCTGGTTTTTCACATTATATCATGTGAAAAAAAACCACTCATTTGCAATAAATGCTTACATTAAGAAGTATAAAAATTCAAGGAGGATAACATAAAAATTACTTACTTTCTGCCTTTCACAGATATATAGGAACCCATGTAGACTCTTCTGCTTCCAACAATGTCTGCTATTTCAGGTACCAAATTTGCAAAGAGGATCTAGGCAATGAGAACCCAGTTTCAATAGTTTTCCAAGATCTATCTATCTATCTATCTATCTATCTATCTATCTATCTATCTATCTATCTATCTATCTATCTATCTATCTATCTATCTATCTATCTATCTATCTATCTATCTATCTATCTATCTATCTATCTATCTATCTATCTATCTATCTATCTATCTATCTATCTATCTATCTATCTATCTATCTATCTACCTACCTACCTACCTACCTACCTACCTTATCTATCTATCTATCTATCTATCTATCTATCTATCTATCTATCTATCTATCTATCTATCTATCTATCTATCTATCTATCTATCTATCTATCTATCTATCTATCTCTATCTATCTATCTATCTATCTATCTATCTATCTATCTATCTATCTATCTATCTATCTATCTATCTATCTATCTATCTATCTATCTATCTATCTATCTATCTATCTCCAGTAGGTATTTTTTAACAGAGCAAAATGTTTGTATGGTTTGCATCAATATACATTTCCTGCAATTTTCTTCTCATATTTACAGTGTAGTGTAAATTGTACTGCAACATTTGTAGAAATATTATCTTTGAAAGATTACTAGTTTCAGGATCTACATATTGGTTTGAAAATTTAAAAAAATTAAATTTGTACTAAAAATGCCCACCAAAATTTCCCCAAAATCATAAAGTTGGCATAAGGAAATTGGCAGTGGGCACAATACATCCATTTGGTGACTTCTTAACAATATCCGGGATGAGCTGTGGCAGCATATTAGTTAGAATACAGTATTGCAGGCTAACTCTGCCCACAGCCTGGAGTTCAATCCTGACCGGCTCAAGCTTGACTCAGCCTTCCATCCTTCCTAGTTTGGTAAAATGGGGACCCAGATTGTTGGGGGCAATATGCTGATATTGTAAACTGCTCAGAGAGGGCTGTAAGATACTATGGAGTGGTATACAAGTCTAAGTGCTATTGCTATCCCTAGAGAATATCTAGCATAACTCAAGACCTTTAAATATACTGTATATTGATTTTGATTTACAGTCGCTCCATTTTTTATTCTTTTTTCAGCACCTTTAAAAAAGGGCAGAGTACAAATTGTGCTTGAACGTATGTATTGTATTTACAAGCAACATAATTCTATTGATCATAGGAGAAAACTTCTAGAATTCCTGATCAACTCTATAGATCACAGAGCAAGACTTTGTTATTCCTGATTGTCCATAGTGGAATATTATATTATTACTGCTTAGGGTACATTTTTCTTTATAAGTGATACCCTTGATTTTCTTTAGATTCTCACAATTTTATTGTTTTCACTCTCTGCTAGCAGGCTGCACCTCTCAGGCGCCTTACATGGCAACAAAATATATAAAGTGGAGCTGACTTAAATGTGTTCATCCAAATCCTAATACAGTTCCTTACCAGACCACCAACAATGAAGAAAAGTATGAACACACGTCCTATGGTGGTTTTGACCACAACATCTCCATATCCAACTGTAGACATAGTTACCATGATCAGATATAAGCATTCAAAGTAAGTCAAGGTTTGATGATTGCTGTGATATACCCAGGGATCTCCAGAATTCTCCATCTGTATAATAAATAGTACAACATAAGAACTGGGTTTGTCTAGTCTAGTGAAAAGAAGGACTAGGGGTGATATGAAAGCAGTGTTCCAATATTTGAGGGGCTGCCATAAAGTAGAAGGGGTCAATCTATTTTCCAAAGCACCAGACGGCAAGACAAGAAACAATGGATGGAAACTAATCAAAGAGAGAAGCAACCTGGAATCAAGGGGAAACTTTCTAACAGTGAGAACAATAAACCAGTGGAACAGATTTCCTTCAGAAGTTGTGGGTGTTTCATCGCTGGAAGTTTTTAAGAAGAGACTGGGTAGCCACTTGTCTCAAATGGTATAGGATCTCCTGCTTGAGCAGGCAGTTAGAACATAAGAACATAAGAAGAGCCCTGCTGAATCAGGCCAAAGCCCATCGAGTCCAGCATTCTGTGTCACACAGTGGCCCACCAATTGTACATGGGGATCTTGAGCAGAAAGAGAAGGCAAAACCCTCCCTTTCCCTTGACCCCCAACAAATGGTACTCAAGGGAATCCTGCCTGCCTCAACCAACATAGAGGCGGCACATGGACATCCGTTTTAATAACCACCGATACACTTGGCATCCATGAATCTGTCTGACCCTGCCTTGAAGCTATCAAGGCTGACAGCTGTCACGACCTCTTCTGGAAGTGAATTCCATAAACCAATGACCCTCTGGGTGGACTAGAAGACCTCCAAGGTCCCTTCCAGCTCTATTCTGAATTGAATTGGACGTCATTTTTTGCCTAGTCTGCAGAGATGTACAAAAACCATTTATTACAACTAGGATTTACAGACAAGTTAAAAACAAAATAAATGGTATTGATATGCCAACTAAATAATAATTACCAGAATAGATCCATATAAAGATACTAAACATGTGAACCCATGTCTAAATGTTTATACATATTAACTACTGATATACAAAGTTTTGCAATACTATATGTATTGTATGTATATGTATATGTTTTCTTGTCTAATAAAATAAAATTAACACAGACTTCATAAGAGTGATGTGAGACACATAAGAAGCCCAGGAACCCATGTTTTTAGCATGTTGTTGAACTATACTATCTCCTTAAACTATGATATAGTTTATCATCTTTAACATAACATAATGTGTGAATAGAGTGACTGTGTTTCGCTAATTCAAGTTTAGAATGCAGAAACCTAGTCAGTGGATATAAAAGAGAAAGCTTTGAGGAGGAGAATCATGTTAATTCAGGAAAAGCCTTAACAGATGAATTTCAATAGAAGTTCAAAGTTGTTGAACATAAAAACATTTGGGATTTTGATAACATATTGCAAGCATCACCACAAATGGGTGTCAGGATAGATACAAAATGGCAAGAAGTCTGAAATAAGAGCCATGTAGTAAAAAAGAGATTCTCTTGAATATGCAAATGTTTGACATGCAATACTCACAAACATCAAGTAAAAATTTACATCGATGTTTCTATGTTACTGTTTAAAACGAGCCGTGGTGGCAAAGTGGTTAGAATGCAATATTGCAGGCTATCTCACTGCTCACTGCCAGGAGTTCGATCCTGACCAGCTCAAGGTTGACTCAGCCTATCACCCTTCCAAAGTCAGTAAAATAAGAACCCAGATTAGAGAGGGCTGTAAAGCATGGTGTAGCAGTATACTATGTAAGTCTAAGTGATATTGCTATTCACTGATCACTACTTCTGCCAGCATCTATAGAACAAAAAATCTTGAATCCAATGTAAGTTAATGTCAGCTTAAGTTAAAATATATTTTAGGTAGCATTGCAGGTTAGAACTATAGAATGCAAGCAGGTTCAAAGTTAAACCCTGCAGTTTAATTTGAAACAAGCTACATTCAGTCGGGACATTCAGTATGAAATCTACTTTTACTGTTAAATAACCAAGACATATGTTCTTGCTGGCATTTTCATCAGGCATTTGATACATACCCAGTGAAGAAATCCTGCAGCCGTGAGCCAGGTACTGACAAATACAGCTAGCAGTTTGGACAGCTTGATTGCAGTACTGAACATGCAAGGAGAGGGTTGATAGGGATGAGTTTCAAAGGAACAGGTGCAACATTCACCTCCATTTAATCCTTTGAGGGTCTTCCAAGTGAGGCACTATTAATTAATGTTCTTAACTCAAGTGGACATTGATTGATTTATTAATTACATTTCTCGTCCTGTTCCTGGCCCTGTAGATCCCACAGTGGTCCATGGAGGGAGACAACTAATAATCATATCATAAATAAAAGGTTTTCACTCCCCTTTCTGCTACTAAAAGGAATCAAAGCATTAGAGGTTGTTTATCAGCCCATAATGGTAGAGTTTGAATTGCTACAGTTCAAATAGAGTAGACAGTTTGTCCTAGGGTTCTTTGTAGCTCAATTCATTCAACTTTGACTACCCCAGTTCTTTTTTTTTTAATAAAACACTACTACAAAGCAATCTCAGTAGTAGTTGTATATACCATACAGAATTGTTGGAGTGCTGGAGCACCTGCAACTTCTGGAGGCGAGTTGTTCCAATTTTTATAACTGTTGGGAAATTTCTCCTTAGTTCTAAGTTGATTCTGTCCTTGATGGAAACTGATCAAGGAGAGAACCAAGCTAGAACTAAGGTGAGATTTCCTGACAGTTAGAATAATTAATTAGTGGAACAACCTGCCTCCAGAAGTTGTGGGTGCTCCAACACTGGAGGTTTTTAAGAAGAGAGTTCAACAACCATTTATCTGATAAAGTATAAGCAAGGGTTTGGTCCCTTCCAACTTTGTTATTCTGTTTGTGCTTTCCTCATAGAGTTACTGAGGGCATCAAGAGAAAATTCCAAAAGAGGAACCTGAAATCGAATTGAAATCACCAGAGACCCAAGGCTGAAGTATCTTAAATTGCACAACTTTTACAGAGTTCCATATGTTACAACTCCCATATCTAAACCCAGGAGAAAAAAATCCATGCAAAAAAGGAAAATGTTGGATCTATTTTTTGGTAATGCAAAGACAGATAACATTGCATTAGTACAGCACACTGCGGATGGAGTTACGAGACATATAAGCCTGTTTTGCCCGACAAGTAGTACCGGTAGTAGTTTGTTTGGACCAACAAGTATTGGAGAGCAACAAAGGCATGATCAAGGCCTGACCATCATCTAGTACAATGGAGAGCGATGAGAAAGCAGTAAAAACTGATTTGCAAGGTGGATGGTTGGGCAAACAAGAAAATAGCTGGGAGATGTTAATTGGAGGTAAATTATGAGAAGATTTGATATTATTCTGGATAAGGCATTTTCGGGGATGTTGGAAGTGAACCAATAGGAGTGGTCTAAATGGGAATTGCATGCAGGAGAGTGCAGAATATGGTTCAGAAGATTGAAGAAGTGGGCAACCCATGAATAAAAAAAGATTTTTTTTAGAGGAAAGTGCAAATGTGAATCCATATATAGTCACAAAGTCCAACCCTCTTTCAGTGCCATTAACCCTTATCTAACTCTAATCAGGTACTATTACAAGAAAATTATTGTGAATAGGCTATATCAATAAATTGATTTAATTGAATCTTCACTGTGAGGACCTGGTCTTTTGTACCCAACTGCAAGAGGGATTATTAATCTTCAAGAGAGACCTGCATAGGAAGACCTAAAGTTAATTTTACTTAGATGTTTAGGGTCACACAGTTCAGCTGACCTGAGCAGGATTAGCAGCCTTCTCTTCAAATTGGGACAAAGGACATCAACCTATTTTGAGCTGGAGACAACTTTGATTTTGCTCTAGCTGACAAATGCACAAAAGCCAGTTGAAAGCACAAAACAGACAGATGGGTTACTAATGACACAAAGAAAAATTGTCTTACCCACTTGTGGTGATTTGGAGGAACTGCAAAATTTTGGGAAGTTCCATTAATCTCAATGCTTTTAAGAAGCGTAAACCTATAAAGATGGGGAAATGAGGAAATAGCTGAAACTATCTTTTCCTTTTCTGGTGATTGAAACATGGCGGCAACATTTAGACTGAAATAATGCATACCTATTTAACTAATTTCTAGGCAGTAGGTGGTATTATTACCATTTTGCAGAGAATTAAAAGCCAAATGCATTTGATAGGGGATGGTTGCCATAAATATATATTTGGTCCCATTGAATGCCACATTAAATATGGCACATTACAGAAAATCTGAAGTTACTGAATTCCATAAATACTTCCTAAGGAGAATCAAAATGGCCGCAGCCATTTTTGACAGTTTATAAGAAGGAATCCTTCAATGACTTTATTCTCTTGCCCTTAACAGGCATCTAATTTCTCAGAGGTTTTCTCAGGAAAGAACTGAAGAAGCTTCTTGGATGAGAAGCAAAACGTTGTCAAGGAAAAACAAAGAAAGTTCAGTTGCCTCTTGAAAAAGCACTTTTGGAACAACCATGACCTGGATGACTGAGAATCTCCATAGACACATACAACTGAGGTGTGTACTTACCAAGCCAATTTCTTCCAAGATAGAAGGCTATACAGACTGGAGTTATGGTAAAGAAATCCACAATGGAATTAAGTTCCAACCAGAATGCTAGCTTGTCACTGGCTGCCAAAAACTAAAAAAATAAACACAAAAACAAACAAAACCACAACACTGCACAATGTCAGAGATAATGAAACTCTTCTCTCCCTATCAGGTCTTTTTGCTTCATGATATGATCAGACTTAAAAAAAGGGGGGGTGGTTATATCAAATGAGAACTCACAGCCTGAGTGATATCGTTATTTTCCCTCAGGCATACCTAAAATTTTAAGTAGGAAATTAATAGTTCTATCAGTGAAATAATTTGTCAAGTCTTATATTGTACACATTCCTATTTTTTTTCAACATTCTACTCCATATTTTCACCAGCTTCTAAAGCATTTTTGGGAATATTTCTGTATTTATTATAAGTCTCCTCATGATGAGATGGATAGCAAATAAATTTAATAAATAAGTAAAACAACTTAAGGGATACCTTTTTGTCAAAACGTGTGCCCATTTTCACAGGCAGATATATTATGGCATGCACCTTTCTACAAATTGTTTAAAAAGTTACTCAAAACTAGCAAAATTTGGAAGAATATGAAAATTGCAAAAGAATTGCACTGCTCTTCAGTTGATTTAGGGAAATGAGAAGTAGGCATGTTTGTATTACAGTCCACATTACAATGCAAATTTAAACAAATTTCTGATCCATTCTTGCATCTTATTCTCTTATTCTATTTCACCCAACACTTTTAAAATATTTTTAATTACAAATATTTCTTACCCGCAATCCAAAGTACAGAAGAAAAAATAAATTAAAGAATAGATCGATTGCAATTGTCTGGTCTTGAAAGGTGAGACAAAACTCTTTAACACTGTAGAAAGGGGAAAAAATGGTTGTTTATAGTAAGACAGGACATTCATGATTTTTTGGAAAATCAATAATAATCATTAAAAAAATCAGAGCAAGAAGGGAATTGGAGATTAGAATTCAGGGTCACGTGTCTGAGTTCATTCACAAGAAATCTACATATTTTCATGAAATTCATTTCTGGGAGATGGATGTGTGTGTGATTGACTCTAAATCTAGAGGTGTGGACTCTATCAACAAACTCAACCCCCCCCCTTCTATGGTGCCTGGCCAGGATTCAGATCATTGCCAGGACTCAGATCATTGCTGAGGCTGGTTCTTAATCTGGAAAGGCTTTGTCATAGCAAAGGAAGAAGCCAAAGACTACACAAAAAGGACGAAACATTATATGCCCATAGCTAAGGCTGGAAAGCAAAAAAAAAAAAAAAAAAAGTGAAGAAGAGCAATAAGAATGATTAGAGGGCTAGAAGCTAAACATAGGATGAAAACTGCAGGAACTGGCCATGTCTAATCTAGAGAAGAGAAGGACTAAGAATGACATGATAACGGTCTTCCAATTTGAGGGTGTGACTCAAAGAAGAGAGGGACGATCTATTCTCCAAAGCACCTGAAGTCAGGACAAGAAGTAAAGGATAATACTTGAGGGAAATTCATGAAGGCATTATTTGTACAATAGTGTCACAAAATGCATGTCATCATTTGCCCCACTTTGCCTCTGTATGGATTCCATAGGAAATGCAGATTATGCTTCATACGCACGCACAGACCTATGCATATAGACACACACACACACACACACACACACACACACACACACACACACACACTACAAACATGTTGGCTCCTAAACAGAAGAGCACTCAGTGTTTGATTCCTTCAGTGTAAATCATTTCATATTACCATGAGGGGGAGATTTAATTGGATGATTCAAAAGCTGGCAGCGTTTGAGCCAAGCTGTATTCACACTGTACACTGCAGAATATCAACAAGCAGAATTTCAAATTTCATTTGACATTTTTGACAGTTTCCACATTTTGTGTTGTTGACAAGTGAGGAATGACAGAATGAAATTGCCAAAGCTCCAAAGATTTGCATTTTGCAAATATATATATATATATAAATGATGGTGCTGTTTTCCCCAACCAAGTGTGTGTGTGTGTGGGGGGGGGAATATCTTTTTTGAAAAATATGGCTTATATCTTTCCAAAGTGGAAGATGTTCCCGCTGTGAATATCGAAAAGATATAGTAGTTGTTTTCACAGCATGGGATACTCCGGAAGTTTCTGTGTATGCACAGCCTGAATACATTCCTATTTTGATAGCGATAACAGAGGTAAATTCATTAGAGACAGAGAAACCTAGAACCTATCATAGAACTGTCATTAGGGATACAAAAGAATCTTTTCACAGATGCTTCTGGGGATGACCCCTGAGTTCTTTCTTCCCAACTGAACCACAATGGAATAAACACAAACGGGAATAAAATCGACCTAACCTCTCTCATCTTTAAAATTTTGGAAGGTGACTGAACTTTTCCTTTGTTTTAGAACAAAATATTCCAGATGTTTGTAACAGCGTGGGATTCTCCTTGGATGTTGTGTTCCTTTTGCAGTGCTTTCTGGAATGACTGCATGACTACACAGCACTGTGTCGAACAATCATACCGGTAGTAGGAAGTGCTGCAAGGCAGCTGCATAGCCTCTGCAGAGACCTTGCATGCTTTGAGTGTGCAGGCATTTCTGCAATGACAGGAAAGAAATGAGCCTCTGAGCCTCCATTGTCCCTAAATAGACAACAGTTTTGAGGTCCGGATATCCAGGTATATCAGTCTGGCATAGTGGTTAAGGCATCAGGGTAGAAACCAGGGGACTCTGAGTTCTAGTCCCACCTTAGGCACAAAGCCAGCTGGGTGACCTGGAGCCAGTCCTTCTCTCTCAGCCCTAGGAAGGAGGCAAGGGCAAACCACTTCTGAAGAATCTTGCCAAGAAAACTGCAGAAAATGTATGGTTGTCTACAGCAGATGGCAGTATCTGGCCAAAGTAAGCAGGATAAGAGCTGGTTCATACTTTTATGGGAAACCACCATAAAAATATTCACAGCTGAGGGCTAGATTGGAAATTAGCCACACACAAAAAGCCAGCACACAATACCCTAAGAGGAGGCAAACAGCAAATCAATTTTGTATTCTTACAAGAAAATATGCACACGGAATAGCTAGGGGTTGAACTCAATTAAATTTAGTCTATGGTAGGTTTGATATATTTCTTTCCATTGATTAAATGGCTTTTTTTTAACCAAAGGAAGGAAAGAGGGAGGGAGGGAGGGAGGGAGGGAGGGAGAGAGAGAGAGAGAGAGAGAGAGAGAGAGAGAGAGAGAGAGAGAGAGAGAGAGAGAGAGAGAGAGAGAGAGAGAGAGAGAGAGAGAGAGAGGCAACTATATTTTGATAAAAATTAACACAGATATGTGAAATACATTTTTTAAAGAAAGACATATACCTAGAATAAATTACTAGGTTCTAATTACCTGTAACAGTTGATGAAGTAAATGATGAGTGATCCAATACTAAATAGGAACACCAGTATTACCTAAAACAGAAACCTACATATAATTAGTTCACTGTTTATTTGCCAGTCTAATTCAAAACAGAGGTTTCTAAGGTTTCTAGTTTTTCTAAGCTTTGTGCCATATTTGGCATTTGACTGACACACTGGATCTCACACTCAAGAACTATTGGGAGGTGTAAGAATCAAAATTCTATTAGATATCCTCCATTGCCACTTCAATGTAACATACATAAAACATAAACCAATGATAATCTCCAGTTGTTTAAAACAATTTCTCTTTTTGGCCACCCTTAAACTTTTCAATTACATAATGCAAGCTTTAGGCTCTTGCTAGCCCTAGGAAGGACGCCATGGCAATTCACCTCAAAACTTTGCCAATGAAGAATCCTTGGTGCTCTCTGAGCTTGTTTTCTTGCAGATGTTTCATTACCCAACCTAGGTAACATCTGATGATGTTGCCCTAGTTTGCGCAATAAGAGGTCTGCAAGAAAACAACCTAAGCTCAGAGAGCACCAAGGATCTTTCATTTCAACCCCAAGTTACAAATATTCTTCTCTATGGAAATCTTGCCAAGAAAACTGCAGCCTTAGTCCAACCAGCTGTCCAGGAATCAAAACACTGATCTGAAGGAAGGAAAACTACATTTAGAATGGCCAGAGAAAGAGATACAGGAACTGAGATAGAAGTGTTTGAAGGTGCTTATATAAATAATGTTCTTCAATATTAACTGCAGTGAATCAATTGTCTAAATTGGCTGTCTTTAAGAGTTAGTCTTTCAGGTGATTTTTTTTTTTTTTAGAAGGTGGCAGCAACCGAATTCCTGAATTGATGGTCCTGACAAAATATTTTTTATTATCACCTACCAATAGTATCACCATTCACCTGCTTAATCAATATTTAAATCTTTCCTCAAAAATTAACTGTTCCATGAAAGGTTTATCCTAGCTCTTTATTTTATACAGCCTTACTGTTAAGTTGATTTAAGAGCAAAGCAAAGTCAAATATGGTTGAAATTTGGATGGAAACTAAGCCTATTGCTGAACTAGGAAACTGGAACATCTTGGATGAAGGCAAAGGCAGATTTTTGTTCTATTTTTGCAAAAAAAAAAAAAAAGCAACAACCCCATATTGTCCATACCCATGAATTCATCCAGAGTTGAATTTAATTTAAACGAGTTTTGACATATTTCTCATGTAATCGCAGTAAAGACATAGTCATCCTCCCTGTCATTATGTATGTGTTCATCATTTCATCTGGATACCATTTTATGATACAAATATTCATGATGAAATCCACAATAGATAATGATTTAAAATTAATGTAGACTTCCCCATTCGCTTTAGCTTTTTTTGCATTTATTTTTAGCGTGTAAGGTAGACCTATTACGCTTGTTTTAGTAACACCAAAACAGTAATCTTATCAGTCATTTTTTTTTCCATGACACTATTTCATTTTAAGTGTGTTCCATGAAATCTTCTCTAGCAGGGTTTGGTATCACTTTTCTTCCTGCATTTTTATAAATCTTGGGACACCTTTAGACTTACTGATGCCTGTCTCCTGTGCGTGGAAAATTCTATTTTAGTAGCTGAAGCATTGACTCTTGTGCCTAATCATCAAATGCTGAAATAAACATTAAATCATTCTGCAGTATAATATTTTGGCCACCTTTAAAACAACTCACCAGAATACGGCCTATAGATGTCTGGGCTGAGATCATCATAACCACCCTGTCTTGGAACTTTCCTTTCCAGAAACTCATCAGGTGCATCTTATTGGTAAATAGCTATCAAGATAAAAATAAGCATTAAGACTTTACGCTGCTTGTCTACATTAAGAAACGGTTGCTGGAATTGGGTATGTCTAGTTTAACGAAGAGAAGGACAAGGGGGGACATGATAGCAGTGTTCCAATACCTCAGGGGCTGCCCCAAAGAAGATGGAGTGAAGCTATTCTCCAAAGCGCCTGAAGGCAGGACAAGGAGCAACAAGTGGAAACTAATCAAAGAGAGAAGCAACCTAGAACTAAGGAGAAACTTCCTGACAGTGAGAACAATTAATCAGTGGAACAACCTGCCTCCAGAAGTGGTAAATGCTCCAACACTGGAAGTTTTTAAGAAGAGACTGGACAGCCATTTGTCCGAAATGATATAGGGCTTCCTGCCTGAGCAGGAGGGTTGGACTAGATGACCTCCAAGGTCCCTTCCAACTTTACTACTACTACTACTACTACTACTACTACTACTACTACTACTATTATTATTATTATTACTATTGTTATAAGGGCCTTATTTAATTGCCTTCTGTGTGCTTCTTATATGGTGCAGGGCCAAAAATTTATTCTGGAATTGCTCTCAAACAGATGTATTTAGTTATTTGGCTATTGCACAACGACAATTCAATTCAATAATATTCCTTTCCATTGGTTATTTTAGGATTATAACACAGTTAACAGAGTTGGAAGGGACTTAGTCCAACACGCTGCTCAAGCAGGAAACTTATAGCATTTCAGACAAATGATTATCCAATCTCTTCTTAAAAACTTCCAGTGAATTATGAACCATAAAGTATGACACCTGGAAAGGAAGGGCCAGAAAAGCCCTTAAAAAAGTACTCTCAACTGAAATGCCAGTTTCTCATCAGAGTGTTATAATAGAAAGTTATCCGGAAATGTAAGGGTACACTGATATATTATTTTATATTTAATATCCTGCTTCTCTTCCCAAGTGTGGTGAAATTCAAATGGTGATAAAGTAGGGTTTGTTTTCTTCAGGGAATGGAGAGTGGGCATCCATAGGTCACTAGGGAATATTGTAAATAAGCAATGAATATCAAATGGATACATCAATAATATGCAATCAAAGCACTGATTCTCCATCCGAATTCTCAGAAGAGCCCAAGATATCCCACTTCCGTTACATGTAACTCTCTATCTGATTTTAACTTCATGTGTAAGATACAATACTCAGATATATAATCCTAACAGAGTTTTGCCCCATTCTCTTTCTATTGGCTTACCTGAAATTGAATGGGACATCTAAAGAAACACCTATGTAATACGTATCGGATTACTCTGACCATCAAGATGATAATGATACCTCCCACAAAAATAAAGAGACAAGAAGTGATAAAGGCCAGCTGGAGATAATCGCTACAGTGGCTTCCAAATTCTTCAGACCAGCTTTTGATGGTACGTAGGACTCCTGGCTTGTGGGCCATTTTTTTCCACTTCCTGTTTGGTTCCCTTGGGGAATTCTAAGAAATTCTATTGCTTTGCAGAATCTTTATGATGTCACTGCCACTATACAGACAATGTCAGTATGTGTGTGTGTGTGTGTGTGTGTGTGTGTGTGTGTGTGAGAGAGAGAGAGAGAGAGAGAGAGAGAGAGAGAGAGAGAGAGAGAGAGAGAGAGAGAGAGAGAGAGAGAGAGAGAGAGAGATACCAGGGGTATCAAACATGCAACGTCATGTGACGTGTCACAATGTATTGCAACTTTTTTTCCCATTGTCGGCAATGGGGTGGGTGCAGTTTTGCTATGATGCATCCAGCCTGTGGGCCAGCAGTTTGACACCCCTGCTATAGACCCACAAATGACGGGTCCTTGTTGGTCTCTGAGCTTGGCTGTTTTCTTGCAGACGTTTCATTACCCAAAAGAGGTAACATCAGTGCTAGTTTGATGGTGTTACCTAATTGCCTAATGAAACATCTGTAAGAAAATAACCAAGCTCAGAGAGCAACAAGGGCTCCCCATATCAACCCTGTGATAAAAAAATATTTTTCTTTATTAGACCCACAAATACCATACAGACCTGAACAGAAAATTACTTTCCCTTCAGATATTTTGTAAAATATGCTACTATTTTTATCCCACTGACAAACAGACCAAGACTTATTCTCTTTATATTCATTCACATAATTTATATCCAGTGATTGTACACAGGGATCACTTTGTGAAAATTCATGGCTAATAAAGTAACCTGGGGAAAAAAATATCACAACTTTCATAACTGAAATGACTCTACCAATATTACTGCTGACTAGTCAAGATATAAAAGAAGTTTGCAGACCTTTGTCTAGAAATAGTCAAAAGCCTCGCCCATAGTGTATGTTGGAGGATTTATGGATTTTGTTATTACAGAATAAACAATAACTGCAAGTGAAAACAGATTCAATGTTTAAAAGAGGGAATTGCATCTTTTCACAGCTATATGAGGTGACTGTGGAGTTCATTCTAGGTTTGTTAACCACAAAAAAGTCTGATACGCTTACAGTAATTCCATTTGTGACTAAACTTTATAATACCACTTTATAATGTCTTGGTAAGATGAAACTTGGAATACTGCATCCAGTTTTGGTGGCCATGATGTTGAGACTCTAGAAAGAATGCAGAGAAGAGCAACAAAGATTATTAGGGACTGAAGGCTAAAACATATAAGCAAAGGTTGCAGGAATTTGGTATGTCTAGTGTAGTGAAAAGAAGAACTAGGGGTGACAAGATAGCAGTGTTCCAATATCTTAGGGGCTGCCCCAAAGAAGAGGGAGTCAAGCTATTCTCCAAAGCACCTGAAGGCAGGACAAGAAGCAGTGGATGGAAACTAATCAAGGAAAGAAGCAATCTGGAACTGAGGAGAATTTTTCTGACAGTGAGAACAATAAACCAGTGGAATGACTTGCCTCCAGAAACTGTGGATGCTCCAACATTGGAGATTTTTATGAAGAGATTGGACAGCCATTTGTTTGAAATGGCATAGGATTTCTCACTCAAGACTAGAAGACCTCTTTTATTCTGTTACACACACAGAGGTTTTTTCTCTGACCTGGCACTTCTTGGAACTTTAATATGTTTTTCCTACTTCTCCACAGCTCCATTAATGTTTTTAGAAATACAGAAGGAATTAACAGATCATATGTCACATCATCTCTGACTTATAGGCAGAAGGAAAGGACTTCTCCAACCACCAGAAGGAAAGGAAAAAACAACAACTCCAAGTATTACATTCTACAAATTGCTAAATAAAGTACAACAGCCCACTTTTCTGTAATCAAGCCTTGAAGCCCCCTTGCAGCTGCTGGGATCAGATGTGCTAGTGAGCTCAACTGACTTACACCCTACTGAAATGTAATCTCATCAAACCCTCTAGGATTCCTGAAAAGACTTTTTTTTTAATCTTTTATGTAGCTGATGGAAGAATAATATTGCAATCAGATTCCTCTTCATGCAATCAGAACAGCTGAGTGGGAAAGTGGTGATTTTATCTGAAAAGAGGACACATGCCCAGGCAAACTAAGTAGGAAAACAACAGCTCACTTACTGGCATGGGAGGTGGTGAACACAGAAGACAATGCAGTGGGCTTCAAATGCAGTGATTAGTTGATGCCCTTTCTTCTTTCTTTCTAAAAGCCAGAGGAGACCATTTGCAGACAGAGCATCTGGATACAGACAGAAAGACAATGACATAATGTGCCAATGGCAGCCATTTTGCAACTCTGAGAAAATGATTCTTCTTATTCAACTGAAGGGCATATGCAGAGCCGTTCTGACTAATGGCATAATTATAATCATTTCTCCTTTATAGATATCTTAATGCATCAACTAACATCTGCTAAAAATGTTCCAGCATTTAGCCTATATGTTCAACACACAGAGAGAGACCTTCAGGGCTTATTGTAAAGGTTATGATTCATTTCGTGAAGGCATTATCCTTGATAATTCAGAACTTACTTTCCCAAAAGGTGAAGGTAAATCAGCCCCCCCTCTTTTAATGCTGATTAAGATGTGTCAGGATTGCAGCACTCAGAATTCCAAATCAGAGTTAAGACTTCTGGGAAAAACAGGCCAACTCATCTGGAAGACACCAGGGTGGAGAAGGTCAAGACAACAAGATAAAGTCTTTTCTTGGCTTGTCTCTCTAGCATCAGTCTATTCCAGGAGTGTCAAACTGCCGGCTCGTGGGCCAGACATGTCATGCGGAAGCCGCACCCACTCCATTTCCAGCAATGGCAAAACTCTCCTGATACGTTGCGCGACATCACATGACGTCGTGAGTTTGGCATGCCTGGTCTATTCAACCTATATGATCATACTGCAGGAGAAGGGCCGATTGAGCTGGAGAGTGGAGTTAAATGAATCATCAGCTTAGAGTTGTTGCGTTCCCACATTTGTTCCAAGTCCAACCACTCCTGAATTCCATCGAATTCCATTCCTTTATTGAGCACTAATTTAATGTTGAACTTTAACTAATCAGATTCCTGTGTATAACCTTGCATAAATCTTCTATGCTACAACCTAACTGGTGGTCCTGATTCTTTGTGCCTGACACATATAAGAACATAAGAACATAAGAAGAGCCATGCTGAATCAGGCCAAAGCCCATCGAGTCCAGCATTCTGTGTCACACAGTGGCCCACCAAATGTACATGGGGATCTTGAGCAGAAAGAGAAGGCAAAACCCTCCCTTTCCCTTGACCCCCAAACAAATGGTACTCAAGGGAATCCTGCCTGCCTCAACCAACATAGAGGCGGCACATGGACATCTGTTTTAATAACCACCAATACACTTTGCATCCATGAATCTATCTAGCCCTGCCTTGAAGCTGTCAAGGCTGACAGCTGTCACGACCCCTTCAGGAAGTGAATTCCATAAATCAACGACCCTCTGGGTGAAGAAATATTTCCCTTTATTTGTCCTCACTTTCTTAGCTATAAGCTTTAGGGAGTGCCCCCTTGTCCTGGTATTGTGTGATAGAGAAAAGAATTTTTCTCTATCCACATTTTCTATCCCATGCATGATTTTATACACTTCGATCAAGTCACCCCTTAAACGCCGTCTTTCAAGGCTGAAGATACCAAGGCGTTGCAATCTGGTTTCATAAGGGAGGCGCTCCATTTCCTTGATCATTCTTGTTGCCCTTTTTTGCACCTTTTCCAGTTCCATTATATACTTCTTGAGGTGCGGTGACCAGAACTGTACACAGTACTCCAAGTGTGGTCTCACCATCGATTTGTACAGAGGCAATACAACACTTGCTGACTTATTTTCGATTCCCTTCCTAATCATGCCAAGCATGGAATTTGCTTTTTTTACTGCTGCTGCGCATTGGGTTGACATCTTCATCGAGCTGTCCACCAAAACCCCAAGATCCCTTTCTTGGGTTGTCTCAGAAAGTTTGGTCCCCATCAGTTGGTAAGTATAATTGGGGTTCTTTGCCCCGATGTGCATAACTTTGCACTTGTTTAGGTTAAAATGCATTTGCCACTTTGTTGCTCACTCACACAATTTCGAGAGATCCTTCTGAAGCTCCCGACAATCAGTTTCACTTTTCACAACCCGGAACAATTTAGTGTCATCAGCAAACTTGGCTACCTCACTATTAACTTCTACATCGAGATCATTGATGAATAAATTAAAAAGTAAAGGCCCCAAAACTGAACCTTGGGGTACACCACTTCTCACTTCTTTCCATCCGGAGAATTGTCCATTTATTGCCACCCTTTGCTTACTACAATTTAGCCAGTTACCAATCCAGGACAAGACCTGTCCTCTAATTCCGTGGCTGGAGAGCTTTTTTAGGAGCCTTTGGTGAGGGACTTTGTCAAAAGCCTTTTGAAAGTCAAGATATACAATATCAACTGGGGCCCCTTTATCTATGTATTTATTCACACCCTCAAAGAATTCTAACAAGTTAGTAAGACATGATTTGCCTTTGCAGAAACCATGTTGATTTTCTTTCAGCAATGCCTGTTTTTCTATGTGCCCTGTAATTTTATCTTTAATAATGGTTTCCATCAGTTTGCCTGGAACTGAGGTTAGACTGACTGGTCTATAGTTTCCTGGATCACCTCTGGATCCTTTCTTGAAGATCGGGGTTATATTTGCTTCCCTCCAATCCTCCGGTACAGTGCCTGATCTTAGAGAAAGATTGTATATTTTAGCTAGAAGTTCAGCAATTTCACACTTGAGTTCCTTGAGAATTCTAGGGTGGATGCCATCTGGACCCGGCGATTTGTTGACGTTTAGTTTAGAAAGGCATGCAAGAACATCTTCCTTGTTTATCTCTATCAGGTTTAATTCTTCTATTTCCCTCCCTGGGAAAACGAATTCAGTGGCAGGCAAATGTTCTCTATCCTCCTCGGTGAAAACGGAGGCAAAGAAGTCATTTAGCCTCTCAGCAATCTCCTTGTCTTCTCTGATTATCCCCTTCTGACCATTGTTATCAAGTGGCCCAACTGATTTTCTGGTTGGGTTCCTGCTTCTGATGTACTTAAAAAAGGTTTTGTTATTATTTTTAATATTCTTGGCTATATGCTCCTCAAAGTCTCTCTTGGCTTTCATGACTATCGCCTTGCATTTGGTCTGCCAGTTTGTGATCCCTCCTGTTCTCCTCGGTAGGAAGAGCCTTCCATTTCTTAAATGAGTTTTTCTTCTTTCCAATAACCTCCTTTACCTCATTCGTAAGCCATACTGGTATCCTCTTGGACTTTCCAATCCTCTTTCTTCTTTTAGGAATGCATTTTATTTGAGCCTGCTGTAACGTATTTTTAAACAGTTTCCAAGCATTTTGGAGGGATTTGACTTTTTTTACTGTTTCTTTTAGTTTCTTCTTTACTATTTTCCTCATTTTGTCAAAATTCCCTCTGTGAAAGTTTAAGGTCTCTGTGTTAGTTTTCACTGACAATTTGCTATCCATGGTTAAGTTGAAGGTTATTGTGTTGTGATCGCTGGTTCCTATGGGCTCGGTTACAAGGACATCATGAACCAAATCCTGTGCGTTAGTTAGAACCAAGTCCAGGATCCCCTTTCCCCTGGTAGGTTCCATGACCATCTGCTCAAGGGAATAATCGGCTAACATGTCGAGGAACCTTGTCTCTCTTTCATGTGTAGAACAAGAATTTACCCAATCTATTTGGGGATAGTTGAAGTCCCCCATTATGACTACCCTATTTCTTTTTGAGGCCTCCTTAAATTCATAATATCTATATATCTATATCTATATATATGTTACAAAATGTAGTCCAAAAGTCCATGTAGAAAGAGGAATCATCTTCATCTCAATAGCAAATACAGGGCATCTGGAAATTTACTCTCTTTTTTTTACAAAACAAAGATAATCCAAGGATGGAAACTCATGTCATCTCATCTTGTCATCAAAATTGCCTAGAATTCATAATCCAGAGCAGGCTAACTCTACCCACTGGCAGGAGTTAGACCCTGACTGTCTCAAGGTTGACTCAGCCTTCCATCCCTCTGAGGTCAGTAAAATGAGGACCCAGATTGTTGGGGGCAAGAGGCTGACTCTGTAAAGTGCTTAGAGAGTGCTGTAAAGCACTATAAAGCGGTATATGAGTGCTATTGCTATTATATCCCACTCTTATTTGTACAACTGAAGGAAGCATACATAATGCTCTTCTCTTATACTTTCCTTACAACATTTCCCTTGTGAAATGAATTGGACTGAGGGATAGTGACCACTCCAAACTCATCCAGCCAGGCTCCATGCCTAAGAAGTGACTAGAATTTACAGTATCACCAAACTATCACATGTATTGATCATGATAACTATAAGTTGACTGCAAGTCAAATTTGAAGTGTCTCACTATTTTATTTTTAAGTCTAAGTTGATAGGTCAAGAAAGGTCTCAAATCAGGAATAACAATTAGATTCTGATGCTATTGGAGCAGTGTTGTGAAACATTTCCAATGAGGATATTACAAGGAAATACTTTAAGCAGCTGCATCATTTTTTAAATTTATGAATACAGCTATGTCTCTTTTTCAAGATCATGGGAAAGTCTAGAAACAGATGTGACTGCTGTATTCTTTTTGCTGCACATTCCAAAGTACCTCTTTCAAATCATTTCCAAAGCATACACATAGTTTGATGGCTTAGCTTTATATTATAAAATTTTCAAAGGATTGTAAAGAAAGCTTAGATTTTACTGCGTGGGTTTTAAGGAATTAATGAACAATGAAATTTGCATATATAAGCACATTAACTCAGAAAGAGAAAATGTATATCATTTACATTGCATTTACTGAATAAAACCAGTCTTTGGAAAAAATATTACACCTATGTGTAAAGGAAGGAAAATGAAAATGACTTCCCTAAAAGAGCATATACAGATAACAGTGACAACAGCACTTAGACTTATAAACAGCTTCACAGTACTTTACGGCTCTCTCTAAGTGGTTTACAGTGTCAGCCTTTTGCCCCCAACAATATGGGTCCTCATTTTACCGAGCTCGGAAGGATGGAAGGCTGAGTCAACCTTGAGCTCAATGAGAATCGAACTGCTGAACTGCTGGCAGCAGAATTAGCTGCAGTACTGCATTCTAACCACTGCACCACCTCCGTCCTTATAGTCCTTGACTTGTAACAGTTAGTTTAGTGACTGTTCAAAATTACAACAGCACTGACAAAAGTGACCTATGACTGTTATTCACACTTACGACTCTTATAGCATCCCCTTGGTCATGTGACCCAAATGTCAGTCGCTTGGCGACTGACTCATATTTATGACGGCTGCAGTGTCCTGGGTCACATGATCCCTTTTTGTGACTTTCTGACTAGCAAAATCAATGGGGAAGACAGATTAATAACCATGTTACTAATTTAACAACGGCAGTGATCTGCAGTTCTGCTTGCAACTTGCACAAGAAAGGGCGTAAAATGGGACAAAACTCATTTAATACATGTCTCACTTAGCAACAGAAATGTTGAGCTTAATTGTGGTCGTAAGTCAAGGACTGCCTTTATAATACTTTTTCCCCCTCTAAGTTCTTACAGCAAATATATTTTTTTAAAGTTCTTGCTTAATGAAGAATGCATATTTAATTGGACAAAATAAATGACTTGATTAACTGAGCAATGTATTTTTAATCAGACAAAATATTTCAATAGATTAATTCAGCTGATCAATCAGCCAAATATTGCAGCCCAATTAGAATAACACCTCTTGGACTAATGCATTTAGGAGAACATAATTCTCTTTATGCTTTTCTGCTTCTGCAGTTTGCAA
This sequence comes from Bothrops alternatus, assembly GCA_034064705.1. NCBI lineage: Eukaryota > Metazoa > Chordata > Lepidosauria > Squamata > Viperidae > Bothrops > Bothrops alternatus. The sequence continues at coordinate 807,206 of JARGCV010000225.1, read as the reverse complement.
TGCAGCCCTCAGCTTAAATTATGATCAATGTGCCTTCAAAAATGCATGTTTCTGAATCAAATAGGTTTTAAACCAAGTCTTTCAATATATCCTATGTTTAAAAGTAAAATATGTCACATGTCAATGTAACATCATTACATGCAAATTATATTTGGGGAAGGTATTTTTAGATAAGAATACCTACCTATCCGGGGTTTATTTTGCACTATGAGTCCCTGCATTAAATTAAAATAGATGATTAAAAGCACTTCCATCCCAATATTTAAGTTGCATGAAATAGGCTTGCTCTACCATGCTTTGCCCTGCAAAGTGGATTTTACTGATCAGTTGCACATTTACAGAAACCATTTTGGTTACTTGAGATGCTACTCCATTCAGCTTCCTAGGAGTGTGTGTTTGCGTGTGTGTATATATGTTTGTATGTCTGTATGGGATGGTTAATTTATAATTTTATTCCAACAGAGTGCTTGGTGCGAAGCTTCAATGAAATGTATTTTTTAAAAATACATTAAAAATATTTTTTAAAAACTCTCCATATTGTGATGGAATCTGGTGCTGAGGTGCAGGACTAAGTGATCCTTTCCCAAAGAGGCAAATCAGCCATGGGTCCTGGGTATACAGAATGAGTCGAGGAGGGATCCTCTTTAGACCTTCTCAAAGGAGCTGTATGCAGTATTGCAGACTAACTGTGCCCACAGTCAGGAGTTTGATCCTGGTGGGCTTGAGGTTGACTCAGCCTTCCATCCTTTGCAAGTCAATAAAAAGAGAAGCCAGATTATTGGGGGCAATATATTGACACTGTAAACTGCTCATAAAGTGCTGTGAAACACTATGGGAGGTATATAAGTTTAAGTTTAAGGTATATAAGTTTAAGTGCTATTGCAATTGCTATAGCTATCCAAATTGTGCTTTAGTCTTGCAGGATTCCTGTCTGTGGGGAAAAAGCAATAAAGAAACTACTCAGAGCAATTCATTGTGTTGTTCTTGGTTCTTTGCACCCGATAATATCCTACTTGACATGGTGCCAACAGCTACACTCCTTCCAGTGGCAAAACTAAGCAGGATGGAACTTCATTAGTACTTCTTGGTGAATTTCTTCATGGGATTTACTAGACTGAGAAATAAAAAAAAAATCTCAGAAGACAATAGCAATAAATTCTGCATTGTTTTCAATATTTGTTTTTGTGTGTGTGTGTGTGTGTTGAATGTTTTTTTGATGCACCCTGTTGGCCCAAATATGGGAGGAAGAATGATTTCTTCCTCTAAAGAATTAAATTGGGAGACTAAGATGGCCATTTCGCGCTTCTTCTGCTCTCCTTAGTTAGCCATACCCTTTATGGGATTTGAACCTGGGCAGTTTTACATACTAGGCAGTGATTTAACCACCAAACCACAGGCTCTCCTCCCTTCTTTGCCAGCTGAGTCAAGGGAATATATATACAGGAAGTTTTTCAGACAGATCGGTCTGATTGGTTACACCTTGACATTTTTTAACTGCTGTACTGCAGTTAAACTTTTTACAATCTCTTTTGCCTTGCTGCCCCCCAAAGACCTACATACAAACACCTGCGAAAACCTCAGAAAACAAATATAAATTCAATATATGAATATATGTATATGTATATGTATATGTATATGTATATGTATATGTATATGTATATGTATATGTATATGTATATGTATATGTATATGTATATGTATATGTATATGTATATGTATATGTATATGTATATGTATATGTATATGTGTATATGTGTATATGTGTATATGTGTATATGTGTGTGTATATGAATGTGAATGTGAATATGAATATGAATATGAATATGAATATGAATATATATATATATAGCAGCCTTCATTTTTTTATTAACTATAATTTAACACCAGGTTTTGTTTCTTTTGGCCTGTCTGGAGTATCCTATTGGCCATGTCTAGGGCTCACCATTGGATGGCAGCATATACCTGCTTTTAAGATTCAATGCCACCTTTTTTCCCTCTGTCTTTGCACAAACAAGTTAGAAGGAAATGGCAGCCAGAGTGAAGAAGAATCTGTCTGTCTGTCTGTCTGTTCATCCCTCCCAGGATGAGAATATAAGGAGTTGCTGTCAACTGATTTTTAGGTTACCACTTACTGTTTTCCTGTCAGGCTCCAAGGATGGGTTGAGTGAAAATGTAACGTCTCTTTGGATGCAGTGGGCCCAAATGCGGCAAAGATGGATCTATGCTGACTTTAATTTATCACGTAATCAGTATGCCAAAGCAAAATCCATATCTTCTGCGCAAAAGAAGTCCCACTGTGCTCAGAAGAGAACAGACACAAGATTCTAGCGGTAGCAAGCTTCCTGCAAGATTTGTAGGCGGGAGAGCGCTAGCAATTGCTCCCTCTTCAAGAATCTGTCAAAATGTTGCAAACGGAAATTGCTGGTATATTAATAAGGTTCTCTTTTAATCGGCCCTTGTTAATGCTAATTTGAAGGGCATATGTGTGAGAAAATGTATTTTCTCGTAAGCTCAGCCTATACATGATAAAAACAGGTCCAGCATAGTAGAGGGCCTTATAATTGCCATCAATTTAATCAGGTTAGAACTGGATCAGGACCATAAGAACTCTTGGGGGCTAGCAGGCTGTAATAAATAGATTCATCTGTTCTGCTTGCAATCCTCTACTCAACCAGACAGAAAGAGAGAGAGATTTTATGTTCAACAAAAATAGGACTCTTAAAAATGCATTGTTAAACAGTAACCATCTGTATTTTCTCTGAGACAAAAGACAAATATCTTATCCAGGGTATAACAAACAACAGCCAAGGCAAACTTACTTCCTTTTATAGTTCATACAGCTAAACAAACTGAATTTCTTTGTTTCTGTTGTTCTCACACAAGCTTGACTGCTTGAGTGATCAGGAAATCCTGTTTTTTCCCCTCTTTCCTTGATTTTTTCACTGTATGTCCTAGGCCTGTTAAGTCTACCTCATACGGTAGTTACCGTGAACATAACAGGAACATAGGCTTGCAGAAGTTTGGATTAAGCCAGGCATGCTTCAGAAGCTGCTGCTTACAGATGAGAGCTACTTTTATGAGTCATTGAAGAACGTTGTCTCAGTCTGTCTCTCTATAACCGAAAAGGGCTAAAATAGGTGTAGGGCAGGGGTCTTCAAACTTGGCCCTTTTATGACTTGTGGACTTCAACTCCTAAGCAACTGCCTTGCTTAGCAATGGAGCCCAAATGTTTCATAAGTTAGGACTGCAAGATGGCATTGCAGTGCATAATGCCTTGTTTCTCTTTCTGCAGTTGTTGAGTTGTGTGCTGAACCCTTGATGACGTATTTTAGGAGAACTACCTTTCAACAGAAGGTACACATAACACACATCATAAAGTTTTTAACAACCGTTAATGCATTGGGGAGGACTAAGGTTCTACTCCCAAGTCTATTCTAGTCTATCCTGAAGTTTAAGCAATGAAAAAGCAGGTATTATTTAGCTTTAATCAGACACAATTTTCCAGAAAAGGAGACAGAACATATCTCAAATCTTTTTCTCAGACATTATTCTGAATTGAGACAGTATTCCATTACATTTCTGGCCAAGAATGAGCTTGGAACTGTGGATGACTGGAAAGATTTATAGTAATATAATTGACTGACAATTCTATCCATACTGGTTCATGATGGGTCTGTTGTTGCCAATTCCCTTCTTTCCCACTTTCAATCAGTTCGATTTCCTCTCAAAACACACATATATACACGTAGTTTGCACATCTCCTTGTTTTGACATCGACTGGAGTGTCTTCCCTGGCAGTCCTCTAAAAGCTGAAGCTTAAATTTCATCACATGTAGACATAAACTACTGAATATCCCACCTTGTTTTCTGTGGGAAACAGACTATACTCAAGAAGAGTGATATTCCAGCAAAATGTGGAAGCACACAACCCGAAAATACTGTGATCAACCTCAGAAAGGAAGTTAATAGCTAAATATAATATCCCTTTATATAAACATAAAATAAAGATAGCAAAACAATTTCTTTTCAGACTCCTTTTGAGAGAAGAAGTAACCTGACATCTCAACTGGCTACATTCTCTCTCTCTCTCTCTCTCTCTCTCTCTCTCTCTCTCTCTCTCTCTCTCTCTCTCTCTCTCTCTCTCTCTCTCTCTCTCTCTCTCTCTCTCTCTCTCTCTCTCTCTCTCTCTCTCTCTGTGTGTGTGTGTGTGTGTGTGTGAGAGAGAGAGAGATTAGTGTGAAGTTTGCAAGCAAATGACCCAGTACATTTTGTTCCTTCCGTTTCCAGTTTAATAAACATGCATCTATATCTAATGGTTAGTCTGTCAGTTCTGTTTAATAGAAATCAGCTAGTTCTCTAATAATCATTAAACAAATTGACAAGATAATAGCCAGGGCATCTCATCTTTACGCCATCTGCTCTGAGAAGAAAATTTCCTGCTAATACTTTTCCAAGAACTCATTGTTCCAGCTAATATAAGCAAGGTCTTCTGATATGATAGAAATATCACCAAATACCTGGATATCAGGAACAGAGACAGAGGGAGAACTTGTTACATATTTTTCTTATGAAAATGCTAGTAACTCCTCACCCTCCAGTCATTCAATCTAAGAAGGGGTAGATGACCCTTACCTTCCTATAGTATGTTTTAGCATGGATACCAGAAGTTCTGGCAAGTTCTATCATCAATGGTAACTTCAGAACCTCAGTAGACCTTCCCATCATTAATCTTTGCTATAAGAACAGTGTCTTCTTCAGATAAGCATCGTCTCTGCCTCATAATGGATTTTAATATCCTTTCCACATTCTCTGATGCTGACAGGTTCCAACATTTGTGCCTTCTAGTGAATGGGTGGACGAGCTTGTTACAAAGGTACAATTTCCACACAAGAAAGAATCCAAATCATCAGGGGCTCCTAAGTACATGGCTACATCAATATACATGTGACTGTATAGCAGTAAAGGCTCTTTCAGCATGCTCAAAGTATGTAACAGGGAATTTAAAGAGAAAACTGTTTTGCTGGTATGACACTAAGTGCTAAATGATTTGTCTTGGTCTGACAACCTCCCCTCCCAAAAAAATGCAGTCATTGTAATTCATAAAATACAATGCACAACATAGCATATTCTGTAAATAACAGAGATAAACTTTTTTTAATTAATAAAAGTAAATAAAAGGTTACCCAACAAATGTAGACTTAGAATGATGTGTGAACCCTGCTATTGAATCAGGAAGGCATAGCAGTGTCACAAACATGCTTTAATTTTCATTGGTGAAATGATGGAGCTGACTTCACCTAAAAAGCATTGGGTCCTATTAGGGTTACTTAGAGAGCCAGTTTGATAGAAGAAAGTCATTTTGGTGTAGTAGGGCAGATACTAGAAAATGGGAGAGTCTGTCTTTAGGCCCAAAGCCATCTGAGTGACCTTGGGTCAGTCACTCTTTCTGACCCTTGGAAAGAAGACAAGATGAAGCCATTTCCAAAAATCCTTGTGAAGAAAACTGCAGGGGCCAGTCCATGCAGTCGTCAGGAGTCAATATTGACTCAAAGATGCATGCAAGCACATACGTGGTTACTTAGCAACAAAAGGTATTCCATGTGGATTTAGAGAAAGTCCTGTTGTTCCCACAAATGGCTGTGTGGTTTTCCTCCTGCACAACAGTCACTGTACTCTTTATTGACCCTCTCATCTTGGTTCTTCAGGGTTGATAGTTTCCTTTCATGTGGTCAATGAGCTTCCTTAGCTGTGTATTCATTATGAAAAGGGACCATTTAGGTTAATGAAGGATTTTCTTGAAAACCTTACACAAGTCTCTTAATTGCCTCAATCAAGCTAATTTTGAAATAGCACGTTTACCTGGTAGGGCCTCTCAGATCATATATGTGTCTGTGTGCATGCATGGGTAATCTGTAACTAAAAACCTATGGGAGAAAGGCAGCTGCTATGTATAATTAAACAATGCATTTACTGGTACCTCTGAGAAGAGTTTGCAGTAGCTCAGAGGATAGCGCTTCCAATTGAGCTGCCCATAGACAACTCATAAGAAAATCTGATCTACCTCATAGACAAATACAAACTTTTATTTATCTACCCGAATGTACCATAGGTGCTTTTTTCAAGAGGCAATTGGACTTCCTTTGTTTTTCCTTGAAGACGTTTCACTGCTCATCCAAGAAGCTTCTTGAGTTCTGACTGAATGGTGGGGAATGGAAGGATTTATACTCTGCTTAATTCAGACTGGAAAGGTTTGTTCTTAGACAGATTTAAGATTCTGGAAAGAAAAGTAATGTATAGACTAATGAATAGATTTATCTGGCTTCCACCCTGATTCTCAATTTCAGTTGTATTTATTACTGCCTTTAGCCAGCATCCTGATTTGGATAATTTACATCACCTAGAATTCTCATCCAGCTGTTTTAGTGCTGGAAAAGATTTTCATGTGTACTACACATGTCCAGAACTTTTTGTAAGGTTTCTAGAAGCTGACTAGAGTCATTGGAAGAGGTAAGGTTTCTGCCTGAGGCTTGATTTTTAAACACAGAGAGATTAGGGGACTGGAGGCTAAAACATATAAGGAATGGTATGTCTAGTTTAACAAAGAGAAGGACGAGGGGGGACATGATAGCAGTATTCCAGTATCTCAGGGGCTGCCACAAAGAAGAGGGAGTCAAGCTATTCTCCAAAGCACCTGAAGGCAGGACAAGAAGCAACGGATGGAAACTGATCAAGGAGAGAAGCAACTTAGAACTAAGGAGAAACTTTCTGACTGTTAGAACAATTAGTGGAACAACCTGCCTCCAGAAGTGGTGAATGCTCCAACACTGGAAGTTTTTAAGAAGAAACTGGACAGCCATTTGTCTGAAATGGTACTATAGGGTTTCCTGCCTGAGCAGGGGGTTGGACTAGATGACCTCCAAGGTCCCTTCCAACTTTATCATCACCATCATCATCATCACCATCATCATCATCATCATCATCATTATTATGTTGTTGTTGTTGCGTAGTAAAGTAGATTTGAAGTAGTGCTTTTAATGAATCTTCATTAAAGTCAAGTACTCCTTTGAAACTTTGCAGCAGCCCTATTCAAAACCAGCTCTTGTTTGAAATGGGGAATCTGGGCATTACAGCTCTTAGGGGGTAAAGAGGTGGAAGGAACAGCAGACACCCCATGGAGACAAGATGAGCAGAATTTAATTTGTTTATTAAAGGAAGTATTTACCTAAGGAAACAAATGATTTTCATCTTGAAGCATGGGATTGTTTTTAGGGGTAATTGGTATTAAATTAAATATGCTTAATTACAGCTCTTTGGATGTAAGGTTAATGAGTTTACAATAGCTTTTTCTTCCAGACTAGAGTTTTAGTAACCTTGCAGCTAGTTGTACAACATTTGCTATTGTTTCTGATGCCATTGCTCTAACTTTAAGTAGAGAAATGAGAGCTTCTGCACCCGAAACAAATTTCTTGTGTGTCCAATCACACTTAGCCAAATAAAGCCTATTCTATTCTATTCTATTCTATTCTATTCTATTCTATTCTATTCTATTCTATTCTATTCTGTTCTATTCTGTTCTGTTCTGTTCTGTTCTGTTCTGCTCTGCTCTGCTCTGCTCTCCTCTCCTCTCCTCTCCTCTGCTCTGCTCTGCTCTGCTCTAACCAACCCATGACCTGTTGGGTCATCATTCCAGATATATTTTCTTGCCAAAACAGAGAAACAGTATGACCATGGGTGGACACAAAAGAAGTGTGAGCAGGATCAGTTACAACTTCCTGCCAGTTTCCCCAGAAAGCTGCTGCTGCATTCATGTCAGAAGCTTCCTGGTTAAAAGGATTAGCCAGTGACATCACCATTGCCCAGAGGATGCCCGGGGAGGTTCCTTTCACGTCCTTGTTATTTTTCCACCAAAGTGGTACCTATTTATCTACTTGATCAAACCAGTCGGTCTCAGAAGAGATCAACCCCGACTGCTCTTTAGAAGGCCAGATCTTGAAATTGAAACTCAAGTACTTTGGCCACCTAATGAGAAGGAAGGACTCACTGGAGAAGAGCCTAATGCTGGGAAAGATTGAGGGCAATAGAAGAAGGGGATGACAGAGAATGAGGTGGCTGGATGGAGTCACTGAAGCAGTAGGCGTGAGCTTAAATGGACTCCAGAAGATGGTGGAGGACAGGAAGGCCTGGAGGAACGTTGTCCATGGGGTCGCAAAGGGTTGGACGACTTTGCAATTAACAACAACAACAACAATGTGCAAGTTTTTGAACTGCTGAGTTGACAAGAATTGTAGAAAGCTGACAGGGAGTATTGCAAATGATGATCATGTGATCCCAGTTGACTGTGGCAACATGGCAGTACTGAAATGGCCACAATGTTGCCAAATTTTGACATATTCCATAAATCAGAGAGATGTTGATTCAAAAAGTGTTGCCCTACAATGCACCGTTTTGGTGCATCAAACAATCAAACAGACACAAGAGTCTTAGTAGTATATAGAGTCAATCACTGTAAAGACAATTTGCTGTTCTCTTTAGTTGTTCTTCCTAGAACTGGACACAAACAGAATTGCATGTTTGAACCTTTTAACAAGCACCTTGTTCTCTTCTGTGACTGCAAGTGGTCTTTTCTTGGCACAGCATTGTCAGAATGGAAAACATGTTGCAGTCTTTAACCACCTGCTCTGCCCCTCTTTCACCATATGAGCATCTGCCAATTTAAAGCTTCCCTAAGGCAGTTTTCACACTAGCATCATTTTCATTCTCCTGATACTTCAATCCATGAAAATAATCCATGGTTATCTTCTGTTCTACAAATCTTGCAGCACTGACAATATAGAGAAATAAAAAAAACACTGCTTCATCCAAGGTCCTGCAGATCCTGGAGAAACCAAAATCCCTCTTTCTCTAGTCTATGCCAAACGGTGCAAAACTCCTTATCCATGTATACTCTATTTCATCCCCTTCGTTCATGTAGTGTACATTGGCCTAAAGGTAAAGTTTTCCCTGTCCAGTTGTATTTGACCTTAGGGTGTGATGCTCATCTCTGTTTCTTAGCCTAAAAGATCCAGCATTGTCTGAAGACATTTTCCATAATCATGTGGCCAGCATGGCTATACAGCAAAGATGCATGGAAGCGGTACCTATTAATCTACTTGCATTTGCACATTTTCATGGGGCAAGGACAGGAGCTTGCCCTGTTGCACGGTTCTCAGGTCTCAAACCCAGACCGTCAGCTTTCAGCTGTCAAACTCAGCGTCTTTAACCATTGAGCCATTGCGCCCCTTAGAAATGGGTCTAGCTGCATGAAAATTAAGGATAAGTAAATACAACAAAAAGTAACGTCATGATTCTTTCCCTATGTTTTTTGTTGTTCCACGTTATGGGAAAAAGAACCTATTGTTTTTACAGAAATTGCAGAAGACATGCTACCGGTAGTCTGTGGAAACTGCATGTAGGAATTAGGATCAGAGGCCTTGCTATGCTAAAAAAAAAAAACCCAGTCTTAACCAGAATTTGCTGATATGATAGTTATACTAGAGACAACCCCTAGGAATTATAGCCATAAAAGGTAATTTGTAAATAAAGGCAGGGGGCGATAGAATTTGAGTAATGGAAAATGTAATCAGGGGCGGAGGTAATGTATTCATTTAGGTGCTTTAAAATGTTGTCACGGTCTGAGTATTATGCCAATGAGGGAAAGATGGGAGGTAAATTTGCAATGGCAATAGGGAATATAAAGAACATGAATGATTTAAGGTGTGTTGTCCACTGTACTTGTGTGTACGTGATACACCCTTTCTGCAAAGTAGTACAAATAAATTACCATAGTTTTCTCTTGGAAGTTTTGGCTGGTGATTGTTTATTTAAACTAGACAACGAATCCCACAACAAGTTGTTTTGGAAATCACAGTTTAAATGGTAGATTGCTAAAAGGAAGGCACTATATGGCATTCCATCTTGTGTATTCTCTTTTAGAATCCAGAATGCGGATGGAGACAAGCCAACTGATGTCACAAACAGGCAGGGATTATCACACTTGAATGAGATATGTGTTCTTCTAATTAGAAATCTAATCACTCCAGGCAGACTCATTACTGCTGCCTTTATGCTAGTCATTTTGGCAGCCTAAAGGACCATGGCAATTCCTTCCCCTAACTTATACTCAAGGACATCACGTTTTTAATCATTAAATACCTCAAACTCCTACTTTCAGGAAACACTGAAGAATTGCCTTTGAGTAATGTAAGGGGGATGGGTCTTCCAAATTCTCACCTGAGAATCTTTCATCTGCAATTCTTGGCATCAAACAAGCACTTCTGAAATCACAACTTTGTTGAAGTGCCCCTCTCTGCATTCAACTTCAGCTTTTGTTCAGTTGTGATGTCAAATAGTAACTCTAGTAAAAAACATCAAGAAGGTTTGAATGGGAGAAAATTATAGAGAAGGGAAACTAGGAAGAGCCTACCATGATAGATAGATAGATAGATAGATAGATAGATAGATAGATAGATAGATAGATAGATAGATAGATAGATAGATAGATAGATAGATAGATAGATAGATAGATAGATAGATAGATAGATAGAAACAAAACACACAGTCACAAGTCATAAGGAGCCATGGTGGTGCAGTGGTTAGAATGCAGTATTACGGCTAACTCTGTCAGGAGTTTGATCCTCACCGGCTCAAGGAAGGCTCAGCCTTCCATCCTTCCAAGGTCAGTAAAATAAGGACCCAGATTGTTGGGGGCAATATGCTGACTCTGTGAACTGCTTAGAGAGTGCTGTAAAGCACTATGAAGCAGTCTATGTGCTAGTGCTATTGCTAAAATAGAGAAGAATCACAGATCTGCAATGCTCCAAGTTATTTGCAATGTAAGATTTGCTGAGATCAGCTTCAGCTGAACAGTGAATAGGAAGTCCAGGGTGAAAAGTCATTCATTCTTACATCAGTTCAGCTGGCATGGCCCAGTAGTAAGTAATGACGTGCTGCATTGCATTCCTGGAGAAATTATTAGCTCCTTTTCCAAATGCAGGTCAACATTTTGTGACAGATTTTTCCTCTTTTTCCTGCAAACTCTGAGTTTTGGGTCATCCCTCCAAGATACAAGTTTATTATTATACTGAGAGATCTGTCTTAATCTCAGTTCAGTTGGACAGCACCAAGTTGGAGAAGGTAGCAACGGACAATGCAGAAACAACTTGGTTTAACGTAAATCAAAGTCCAGTGATCTCATCTGTTGTTTAACAGCCCGAGTTAAATGTTGGAGATGTGAAAGTATGGAGGCTACATATTTTCATGTATGGTGGACATGTAGAAAAATTAAAGCTTTCTGGAGAAAAATATGGTGGACACTTCAAACCATTTTGAAAAAGCGTATTGAATTTATACCTCAGTTGTTTTTGTTAGGGATCATAAAAGACTGTACCACCATAGAGATGAACTTAATTTTGAACTTGATCACAGCAGCGAGACTGTTGGTGGGACAATACTGGAAGAAACCAGAAATACCATCTATTGAAGAATGGACTTTGAAAGTCATAAATATGGCAGAAATGGCCAAAATATCTGCATTTTTGAAGGATCATTCAAATGAAAAATATATGTTGGACAGGAAACATTGGATAGACTACATACAAGAGAAACACCAATCAAAGAAAATGTATCTGGCTTATAGTTAAATCTTGATATACGGAGTGAAGAATGTTTACAAGTTTAAAATGATTGTATTAAGTTGAATAGCATTTAACTTGAATTTTTTCTGTGTTTACATGTACAAATATATATCTAATAATAAAAAATATATAAAATTAAAAAACAACAACAGAGCTTTAGTTTTCGTAGTTCCCTCCTAGAAAATGTAAGCTCTGAACTCTTGGGAGACCTTACTTTTGGTTTGTTTTTTTTTTCCTCTTCACACTACTACACTCAATTCAGTTGGGGAGGGGAAGAGAAAATTGGCTTGCAACAAGGAATGTGTCATAAGCAATACGTTACAAGTCAGACTTGAGACCTATTTCCTGTTTGGGAGAGACTGCTTAAATTCTTGATTTCCCCTGGTCCTTGCAAACCATAGATTAAATCTTGCACATTAATCCAACTTTCATATACATGGCTCAGGATCCTCTATTATTCAGAATTGCCAGACAAAGTAGAAGGCTTTGAAGCATACAAAATGTGTATAGAGCAGCATCACACCTTCTTTCTGCATTCTTGCAGAGAGTTGGAAGTATTAAGAGTGATTTATATTCTGTCAGTTTTATTCAAGAGAAATGATATTCTGTATTTCAGCCTTTTCTGATTAACACTGTTTGGGTGAAAGGAGAAACTTTTTCTCTTTCGACACTGTTGAGTTCAATTTATATGCATTTCTCCCCCCCCACCCTTTATTCCCACCTTCATTTGTCTGCCTTGGAAATAAATGATACTGACAGCATCAATATTTTAAAACCCTTCCAAACCGGATATGATTGCTTAAATCCAGATATCCTGCCAAATTATATGTACTTTTGGGCGATAATTTAAAAGAGGGCCATTAAAGAAGGAAGCCTAGCAGATATTTCAATTGTTGGCTACGTACCGAAGTGGAACTGAAGTGGGACTGTAGATTTTCTGTGCCGCCAAATGAACCATTAAATGGTTTTCCCCAAGGATAATTCAATTTCACTTTTCAGGTAAAATAGGCAATAGATACAAACAACAGCAATTTGGCTGTTGCACGGATTGCAATCAACCGATAACTAATGTCAATGTGTTTAAAGTTTAATGTCCAAACTAGGATTTAAGGAAAATTTAGGGTGCCCATTTAGTACAATTGTGCTGACGAATATCTTACACCAGTGGAGAACTCAAGTTTGCTCTGAGAAGATCTGAAGTCTCCAGTGAAGAGGGCAAGACAAGCAATAATGGTTGGAAACTGACCAAAGAGAGAAGCAACCTGGAATTAAGGAAAAACTTCCTAACAATTAGGACAATTAACCAGTGGAATAGCTTGCATTCAGAAATCATGGATGCTCCATCACTGGAGGTTTTTAAGAAGAGACTGGACAGTCACTTGTCTGAAGTGGTATAGGTTCTCCTGCTTGAGCAGGAAGCTGTACTAGAAGACCTCCAAGGTCCTTTCCAGTTCTATTCTATTCTATTCTATTCTATTCTATTCTATTCTATTCTATTCTATTCTATTCTATTCTATTCTATTCTATTCTATTCTATTCTATTCTATTCTATTCTATTCCATTCCATTCCATTCCATTCCATTCCATTCCATTCCATTCCATTCCATTCTATTCTATTCTATTCTATTCTATTCTATTCTATTCTATTCTATTCTATTCTATTCTATTCTATTCTATTCTATTCTATTTTATTCTATTCGAAGTCAACTTTATATCTTCTTGGTCATGCAGTTTTTAGAATGCAGTACTGCAGGCTATTTCTGCTGCCAGCAGTTTGGCAATTCGATTCTCACCAGCTCAAGGTTGATTCAGCCTTCCATTTCTTCCAAGCTTGGTAAAAGGAGGACCCAGATTGTTGGGGATAATTTTCTGACTCTGTAAACTGCTTAAAGAGGGCTGTAAAGCCACTGTGAAGCAGTATATAAGCCTCAGTGCTATTGCTAGTTTGTCCTCTAGGAGCAATGTTCCACATTCAATTCTCTTATAAGATATCAATTATAACTTCCCTAATATATGATCTTGGCTGATCTCAAAAAAAGGAATAAGGAAATCAGCATTGAACTTGGACTGTAGGCTAGATTGGAAAAAGTTGGAGGTGGAAAAAAAGGGAAAAAAACCCACTCCAGAAGGAAGCACTTCTGTGTTGGTTCCTACATGGTTGTATGTCCATAGGAAATGTATTCAACTCAAATGGCTGATGTGTATGACATGAAAATATTCAGCCCCTGAAATTGAAAACAGCATCATTTCAAAAATTATATCTATTCTACTTATGTGTTCACTTTCTAATTTTAATCATTTTTTCACTTAAGCCTTAAAAAAAAATAGTCCACCCCCACAAACCTTCATACTGCCTAATAAAGCTTTGTTCTCCAATATGTTACATATAAAGTATGTTTAAAAAACCTTTAGTTTTAAAAAAGTTTCTCTAAGATACTAAACACATTTTGATGCCCAAGCATTTGCTTTGATGATACTGATCAAATTTTCTGCACCAAAATACACTCTTCAGTTGATTGGAAATTCTAGCTTATTCCAAAATAACACATAAGTGAGACTAATGCAGTGTGTTATATGTGAAGCAGTGGCTGCTTCAAAGTAATTTTTAATTATACCTCTTGCTTCTAAGGACTGAAATATTGTTTTTGATTATATCCTTGCCTTCTTCACTTCCCATAGAAATATCTGTTGTTGTTTTTCTCACCAATTAGTTGTGGGGAATATCTGCAATGGCGATATTTTAGAACATTACTAAGAGGTTAATTAATGGGTTTATTCTGAGGAAAATGCCTTTAATTAGAAAGAATAATCAGGACCAATATGAATCCTTTGCCCTGTGGTCTCACCATCAAAATTTATAAAATTACATTGGCACAATATCAGATGCAAAGACTCAGGATCATACATTAAGGTGCTTTTCAGAATATTTATCGCTCAAGCTTATAGACAAGAATAAAAACTCCTTTTTTATGATCCAATAATCGCTTAATTTGGGGTAGAGTCAAGAATCTAATCAACTAAACTTCAACACTAAATTGGCACCAGATAAGGGTCAACTGAATTCAGGAGGGTTGGATTTAAATAATTTATGAGAACATAACAACTCTAGGCTAATGTCTCATTTAACTCTACTTTCCTGCTCTTCTCCTACACACATTTCCCATTTATTTAAAATGTGAAATAGATCTACCTGGTCTTTGATAAGCTTAATGCATCTAATCAGAATAGACCTCTCATTCCCCCCCCCCATATTGTTTACCAATGCTTAAAGTTAAACAAAATCATCAAATTGCAAAAGGAAAGGGTATGCATAATGATGTTACTGGAGTTTTGCTTTATCTAAAATATGGCACTGCTTGTATTGAACACATTTATATGGACTAGCAACCTTCTAAAGAATCAGAATTGAAAAATCAAACTGAGAAGCTGAATTTCTCCACTAACTTTGGTTCATGAATAGATAATAAGCAGATATCTGTCAATATGTTGTCAGAAGCTTTTGCTGCTCGTCTGTATTGCTGGAGCTTAGCAAATCATTTACTCCCACTCTGAAGAAAGAAACATTAAACATATCTTTCCTTTTGAAATGATGTGTTTTTTTCTGGACTCGATTCCTCCCTCCTTCCCTCCTTTTGACTTCTCATTGACAAATGATGTATTGACTAATAATTGCAAATATGTTTCTTAATTAGGCCCGGAGCTGCTATTTCAATTAGAACTTCAGATTGGATGGAAAATAATTCACATATGACTGTGAGTTGGCTATGATTTGATTTTCCCTTAGATTTGAATTACATTGAATTTTATTCCCTTCACAACTTAGCAGGTGCTCAATGCAATTTCAAGAAGGAATGAAGCAGATGGAATGAGATGCCACTCATTAGTCATGATGGATTCTGTGCTTGATTTTTGCTCATATTTTCGGATAATAGCACAAATGTAAAATTTTTGGAATAGGGAAATACTCACTCTTCTAACCTGCGTTTGAAGACTTCCATACCTATACCTCATTCATTTTCCCAGCACAGTGCCTACAGCTCCCTAAATTTATACTCAGCATTAGAAATTTAGGAATTACTTTCTCATCATACCTGGACAGCATCCCAATATACTCAGTTATATCAAAGTTGATATAACAGCCAGAACTTTCATTTAAAATGGTAATTTGGGATTATTCCTTAGGATGAGTTTTCAGAATAGGGCGGCATAGAAATCGAAACAAATAAATAACTAAATAATAATAATTACGAGGAGAATAGAATCTATTTACTTATTTAGTGTATGGTGATGGTATACTAGCCAGGAGACTACAGAGTAGTTGTTTGGTTGCCTAAGATTGCTAATCCATTTGGTTCATGCTTGCACGCTATCCAAAAGTGAACCATAGAGGGTGACTAGCTTCACATTCAGAATGGCTAATGACCTTCTGAAGCATCATCAGGGGCTTTTTCCCTCTGTTGATGTCGCCTCGTGTTCGGGTGTCACATTCAGGCAGATTTGGCACAGGTTGGGTTCATACTTCCACATGAAGTGTCTATTTATTTACTTGCACATAACATGCTTTCAAATTGCTGGTTTGGCAGGAGCTGAGGCAAGTGATCCGAACGTAACCTGTCACCTGGTGCTAGGACTCAAATCATTGGAACACAGAGGTTCTTCAGCATCTTTAAGCCACAGAGCCACCCTATCTCTGTGGGAATACTTGCTGATGTCATCTTGTTTTAGGTTTCTTTCATTTTTTTTATCAAGTGGGATCCATTCTATGATTGTCTTAGTTCAGCTGCTATCCGTTCTTCTTGCTATGTGATCAGCCCATTTCCATTTCAGTTCTTTTACTCTCTTGATGATATCGTATATATTGATTGTAGTGAGTTTATGTAAGCAGTGTCTACACCTTGATTGAGCAATGCATGAATTATTGCTTGCTGGAATACTGAGTCAAAAGCTTTTTTTTTGTAGTCAATGAAAGCCATGCATAGAGGCATGGTGTATTTTGATTTATATTGACATGTGTTTTTTTTTTCAATTTTACTTAAAGGGGGGGGAAGGTCCTGACCAACGCCTTTTCTGTTTCTAAGAAAGAATATTTTGATTGCACACAGAGAATTTTGAAGGTAACTAAACAAGGGAGGTTATCTCTGTTTATACATTTTGGTATAAACAGGGTGGGTGTTGATACCGATTTTCCTCCTGTTTTCAAGGGTCCTTCTTGAAGGCCAGCAGCAGTCCTGCTTTCCTCAACATCAGTAGATGGCAGGTAGGTTTTAGCCCAAGGTATGTTAAAGCACATATATTTGCCTTTTAGTCCAATGCTGTTGGCCTTGTGGGGCAGATCAGATAGGAAATGCAAGCAGATGAATTTATTATTATTATTATTATTATTATTATTATTATTATTATTATTATTATTATTATTATTATTATTATTATTATTAATAATAATAATAATAATAATAATAATAATAATAATAATAATAATAATAATAATAATAATAATAATAAAGTTGGAAGGGACCTTGGAGATCATTGAGTCCAACCTCCTGCTCAGGCAGGAACCCTACACCATTTCAGACAAATGGCTGTCCAGTATCTTCTTAAAAACGTCCAGTGTTGGAGCATTCACCGCTTCTGGAGGCAGGTTGTTCCATTGGTTAATTGTTCTAATTGTCAGGAAGTTTCTCCTTAGTTTTAAGTTGCTTCTCTCCTTGATCAGTTTCCATCCATTGCTTCTCATCCTGCCTTCAGGTGCCTTGGAGAATAGCTTGACTCCGTCTTCTTTGTGGCAGCCCCTGAGATATTGGAACACTGCTATCCTGTCCCCCCTCGTCCTTCTCTTTGTTAAACTAGACATACCCAATTCCAGCAACCGTTCCTTATATGTGTTAGCCTCCAGTCCCCTAATCATCTTCGTTGCTCTTCTCTGCACTCTTTCTAGAGTCCCAACATCTTTTTTACATTGCGGTGACCGAAGCTGCATGCAGTATTCCAAGTGTGGCCTTACCAAGGCATTGTAAAGTGGTATTAACACTTCACGTGATCTTGATTCTATCCCTCTGTTAATGCAGCCTAGCACTGTGTTGGCTTTTTTGGCAGCTGCACACACGGCTGGCTCCTATTTAAGTGATTCCTCTTTATGGTAAGGCTACATTGACACAATCTTGCAAATCTCAAATCCCATTTCTCGCTTTGCCTCTTTTACAGGGTGAGCATCTAAAGAGGATCCCTTCTGAAATTCTTGCCCTCCCAATTATCCAGCTGCCAGTTATGCTGAATATCTTATCTGAACATTCCCTTGGCAGTGTCCCTTTGCCCAGTCTCCCAAAGTCATTCCTGCATATCATTAGAAATACACCTTAGAGGTCAGCACCTTTGGCATCCTGTTTGATGCCCACCCTCCACTTGAAGAACCAAAATTCAGGTACCCAAAATGAAAGAGCTCCTGAGAAGATCATGACAGTTCTTGGGATCTATTGCAGAGAAGACAGGAAACAAGATCACCTTTGTTCTTTTAGCACCAGGTATATCTGTATCTATTATTCTGGATTCCATGCTTCTGAAAAATAAATAGCTATTCTAGGCTATGTAATTTCCCCAGTGGTTAGGGGACCTCCGATGTTGTGCATCCATTCAGAAGACCAAATATGACTGCAAGCCATTTGTGGTAAAACATTCGAGTGGCCCCACATAGTGTGAATTACACCACTCAGACATGGACTCAAAATGTGCCATTATGTTTTCAAAGGAGCATTTTCCCTATTATTAGAAAAATCAATTACACCTTCCAATTTGTGCAGGAAATATTGGAGGTGACAGAGTATCTTGTACTCCTGTTCACTCATAAACTTCCTTTCTCTGCCCTAGGATCACCACAGAGATGCTAATAAAATTTCTGTCAGGTGATTCACACACACTTCAGCATTCTCCTGCAATCTAGCTTGGTGAATGAAAAA
Source organism: Bothrops alternatus (assembly GCA_034064705.1). Lineage (NCBI taxonomy): Eukaryota > Metazoa > Chordata > Lepidosauria > Squamata > Viperidae > Bothrops > Bothrops alternatus. The sequence goes on along the minus strand of JARGCV010000225.1, from coordinate 788,584 downwards.
CAAATTTAAATCATGATAAAAGTCTAGGCAGATGTGATCCATAATGTTAACTGCTTGTCATCAGAAAAGATGTATTCAGGGTCTCTTGGGAATGGCAGTTCTCATTTCTCCTGCTTGTAAACCTATAACACTTACTGTCTGTGAGCAGGATGGAGTATCTCATCTGACGCTGGGTGAGTGCATGTGAGTATTGTATAGTTCACGTCTCCTAGTTTCATTCCAGAGTTTCTAGTTTTTTTCTCCACAATATTGCAAGAATTCTCTGGATTGTTCCTTTCTCAGTCTTTATTAATTTCTGACAATAACAAAAGTAATAAAACACTCAGTTTAGCTTTTTCTTGATTATACACCCACTTCAGATCAACTGTGTGTTGTTCCCTCATCCCTTTACATTTTATAATCAATGCTGTTTCTGTAGCCTTTTTTTCTCCTCTAAAATAATAGGATCAAGACTTCAGCTAAAACACTTATGGGAACCTGAGTGACAAATCAAGAAATCCAGTCTGAGAACCAAAGAATCCATTAAAAATCTCTAAGAATGAGTGCAAAAGTGTTGACTAATTTCTAAATAACCTCAGCTGTCAGTATTATGACTAGATAGATAGAGGTCAAAGAAGAGGACTAAGGTAGCTATGAAATTGCCTTATAGTGAGTTCAGATTATTGATCTATTTAACCATGGCTTAATTTATATATATAATATTTTTGTTCCAGGCCTGAGCAAGCAAAGGCAAGGATCTTGTGGCTTTTGTTCCCAAGGGTAATGTTTGAAAGGCCTCAGGTTTTCCACTCCACTTAATGAAGAGAAACACTTGAAGGTAAGAAATGAAAGAAAGACTGTGGAATTTTAATTCATTGTTTCAGAAACAAACTTGCTTCAGGTTAGGTCTCTGAGTGCCTATAAGAAAAGCAAAATCTGTGGGTTGTAAAAATTTGGAGTTTTTATAGTTTTCCATTCAAAATCTCTGCCCATTTAAGGAATTCTTTTTGATGGTTTTTATTTCTCAGCCGTATTTTTTAAATATCTGAATGAGGACAACATGTAGTTAGAACATTCCCCCCCCCCAACATCAAATTATATTCCTTGATATTTTTTTTAAAGAAATCACCCTGCACAGGAGCCGCTCATGTTATACCAATGCAATTAAGATCATGCAATTAATTTTACTAATGAAAGAATCTTCAAATGTGCTTTTTAAAAGGTTTTTTTTTCCCCTCATGGTTTCTAATTTTCTAAAGTAAATACCAAGCTACTGACATTTTTCAAAGCTCACTTTTATAAATAGCACATTTCCATTGCACTACATGTAATAGAATCCTCTTAGAAAACCTATTAGATCTTTTAATGTAATGTAAAGTTTTATTACTTTTAGCAATTACTGTTTGTTTTGTTGAATTAATTACCAAACTGTCTTCAGTTTGAATGATTCATCCTTCATTCTCTATAAATAAATCTGCATCATTGCCCTAATATAATTGATTGATAAAAGGAATAGGTGGTGATCTATTAAAGATATCTATGTATCATTAATCTGGTGCTTTATTTTACTGAATTCATTAAGTGGATGTAAATCAAGGTGTATATCTATTAATTGTAGAAATAGAAAGGGAAGTTGATTTCTGGGATCCGCTTACTATCATTACTATTTTGGTCTATCAATTGTCTTGGAAAACAATTCTAGTTCTCAGATCTATTCTCTCCAAGAAATTGGGTTAGAGCTGAATAATATCTTAACTGATGGAAGTATCTTTGTAGTCATAAACATAAGTTCATCTGAGTTGAGTGATTGTATCCTCCATTGGAAAGTCTGGTAGACATCAGTCTTCGGGTGTTGGAGCTTCCATTGATGACCATGACCAATGTAGTCCAGAGTAGTTAAAGATAAGGATTGAAAACATCCATCACAAATCTCTTTTCTACTGAGATGTTACAATCCACCAAAATTTATCTTCTTTAGTAAGATCATGTTGATGTTATCTATTCAATTGTCCCCAACTCTTGGCGATTCTATGGGCCAGATCTTTTCGCGTCTTCTGATCTTGCTCTCCTTCTTTGGATTTTTCTATGGTCTGGCTGGTGTCAGATTTCATGGTGTCCAGATCATTTTGGCATAATCCTTTCACAATCCTTTCTCCATCTTAAACCAATTGGTGTCTCCCTAGGGCAGGGGTTCTCAACCTTGGCAACTTTAAGACTTGTGGACTTCAACTCCCAGAATTCCTCAGCCAGCTTTGCTGGCTGAGGAATTCTGGGAGTTGAAGTCCACAAGTCTTAAAGTTGCCAAGGTTGAGAACCCCTGCCCTAGGGTGTTCTCACAATGACTCCCTGATTTGTGTATAGTGATTAGCATACAATGAGGTATATCATTCAGAGTGCTTACTAGTGGCCCTTAATGTATATAATGATTCTTAATGTATTTATGCAACTCTCTATAGAGTTTTACAGTGATTATCCTATCCCACCGAGTCTTAGCTGTATCAATATCAAGGGTGGGGGGGGAAGGTAATATGGAAAAAGCTGTCAGTGCTCCTTTTTCTGCTTCTATTGCTGAAAGCAGTGTTTGTCAACCTTGGCCACATTAAGCTGCATGGGCTTCAACTCCCAGAATTCCCCAGCCAGCATTGGGGGTTGAAATCCATGCAGCTTAAACTGATCAAGGTTGCGAAACACTGGCTTAAAGTAACAGCTATACAAAAGGAGAGCATGGAATAAAAAAAATCTAGAGCAAATTGCAATGGGAATCCTATTGCTTCCTAGACCTCTGTAATTCACCAGTGATTCCAACCCCAGACTCCAACTCCAATCAAGTTTGAGTCTATCGGGAAATGCAACAGGATATCAATACAGTGCATTAAATAAATAAACAAATGTGAAAGTGTGTTTGGGCATTGCTTTCCTTCAAATTCATTCCTGAAGACAGTCTTCGGGAAAGGGGCTACACTGTTTGTCAGGGACTAAAGCTAGCTTTCAACCTCTTTTCTCCTGCTGAGATCACAGATCATTAACATTGTTAATGCTCTTGCTAAATTTGTTTGGAGAATGTGACAAGTCTAATTTGTTACTGACAAGACAGTTGGGAGTGTATTTAAAATGCATTAGTCTTCCTATTGTGTGCTTTTGAATGGAAGTGCAATTCTTGTCAGGTCTAGCCTTACTGTTTTGTTAAATATTAGCTATTGTTTTCATTCCTAGTTCCAACTATAGAGGTGATGGAGACTTCCCTGAACATGCTCAATCTCAATCTCTTTCTCCACACACCCCATATATATGCATATTTCTGTGGGTCTATAGGTATATAGGTATATATACTCACACATATACATTATAGTTGCAGGTAACTGGTAGAAAAAGAAGAGAGCAGAAGAGCATAGACAAAGTTAGAAATTTTTTTACTTTCTTCTTGATCCAAATAGACTCAACATAAGATCAATCACATGCAGCTAAATTCTTATTTAGTATCAGGTCTCAAAAGTTATAACCATATTGCAAGATTACTACATTGAGGCCACTAAGTATTTCTGGAGAACAAGAACATAAATCTTCTATTCATGCCCAGCCCTCTTGTTTTCTTCCTCAAGTTGGGTTTTTTGACTTGGGCCAACTCAAATGTTGCTATCCAGCTTGTACTTTCTTCTTGACAACCCTCTACATTTGAATCAACCTACTTCACCAGATTTAGTGTTCAATGATCACTGTCCTTTAGCTCTCTAATTTCTGCTGCAACAATTGTTATCCAGGGTGCTTCATTAGCATATTAGAAATAAATAAATCATTGGTTTGAAACCTGGCATAAACATTGCTATTTTTCATTTTCTTGCTGGATTTTTCCCCCTTTTTTTCCCCTTTTTTGGTTATGTAAGCTCACTTCCTGTGCAGCTGACCATATGATTTGAGTCATAAGGCATAACAGCAAATGAACAGTTTGAATAAAGAGTACCTGTAACTCTGTAGCATCATTTTAGAATGATACGGAAGGAATCTAAGCTAAGGAATCCAGCTCATCCCCTACTAAGTATGTTTCTTATTTTTCTTATTTAACTTTGCAAAAGTCCTAGGCATCAATTTTTATACTTTTCTCTCTACAATTTGACAGAAGAGAATTTGCCTTTAAAATATCTGTCAAAGAGAAGGAGAATATTATGATTCCTGGTTGGTATGTGGCATTGTTGTTACAGACAGACCTATGAAATATGCAGCGTGCAATCCCCTCTTCCAGTGATCTATAATTCCTGATTTTCTTTTCTGATCCTACATTTGATACATAATTCTAAAAGTGATTTAAGCACAGCTATAACATCTAGGGCAGAGTTCTCCAATGTTTCTGATTTTGCGGACCGGAGGGTGGGGGGAAACGGGATGGTTCTGCATGAGCGGCTGGCAAGCTCACACGTGCAAGTGCAACTCCATTTGTGTGAACGGCATGCACACATGCTTGCCGCTCACTTAAATGAAGCATGTATGTGTGCACCCACTGTTCACACAAGTGAGGATTCCCGTGTGTGCATGTGCTCACCGGCCGTTTCCACAGCCCGATTGCAAACCCCTCACAGCCCACTAGTGGGCAGTAGCCCACAGGTTGGGGACCCCTGATCTAGGGGAAGAGGAGGATGAAGAGATGATGATGATGATGATGGTGGTGGTGGTGGTGGTGGTGGTGGTGTTGGTGGTGGTGGTGGTGGTGGTAGTGACGATGATCCTGAAAGAAAGCAATAGCAAATCACTTCTGGAATATTGACAAAACCCCAGTGTGGATGAGTCTATGATGTTATCAGGAATCAACCTTGACTTACCTGGTTTGTATCCTTCATTGTCCCCATTTATCAAGAAGTGTCTCAACTTCAATCCCTCATAGGTTGTTCCTGCCTTGACTTTTCAGGGTGACTTTTTATTCACTTTTATTTTAAAGTGTTTGTTATTCCTGTTGCAGTTCTCCATTAAGGTTCTGAAAACCCTACTTTGATTCTACTGGCTCAGTGAAAATACATGCCAGTGGATACAAAATCCTCTCTCTCTCTCTTCCTTGTATACCTATCCAAATTTCTGTCTCAGAAGCTTTTGGAGAAAGGACCACGGTTGAATGGCAGAGTACAACCTTTGCATGGGGAAGGCATCTCTAGAAAATCTCCTGTCTCAACTCTGAAGAACCACTGTTAAATCAACACATTGTAAATAATATGGAAAAGGTTGATGTGAAATTGTGTAAGATAATATTCCTAGATATACTTGCAAGGAATGGTGTGCCTTTTTGCATCCCCTCTGGAATTTATTTCCCAAAGCATGACTGCTACGTTTTTATGCATCGATAAAGTACTACAAAAAAAGTAAGCCCCAGGGATTGCATGGCAAATGCATAAGAGGTGCAAGAAGCATTTTGTCTGTCAAGTCAAAATAGAAGAAAAGGAGGCTTATATGAATGGAACAATAAATCAGGACTATGTAAAACCCTTTTAGAATGCCCCGTGTCATTTATTGGAGATTTTACTAAATCACAACCAGTGTGAACAGTTTCCTCAATCCATTATAATTTGATCTTCAGTTTCATTATTGGAAACTTCCCACATCATTTAAAGGAGTAAACCCAGTGTCCAAAACTGTACTTTTTTATGTGCTTCTCCTCCTGGACACCCCCCACCAAGTGTCTGCATTGCTCCTGCTATGAATAACGGAAAAGATGAAATGCCAAGATGTGTTCAACTTGTAAATTTTCATAGACTTGAGGGAACCATACATGGACATTTTTCTTCCTTGCAAAATTATAATGGTTCCATAAATGCAAATTTCAGAAATAGTTGTCACCGTTCAGCAGTAAAGTTAACAGCTCTAACACAAGCAGTATTTAAAAGAGATGCTAAATCAACCTGCTTTGCCAGTTTAGACCTTCTTGCGTTTGAATATCTCTGCATATTAATACAGATTATTCACTTCATCAGGAGTGTGTAATGTCTTGCCTGAACAAAACATCTGCATTCTCTTTGTTCCCATTGTTACTTGGCTATAAATCCTATCTGAAGAAATAGCCAGCAAATCCACATACTTAGGTGATAAGTAAGACAAGTGTTAATGCCACTTTATAATGCTTTGATAAGATCACACTTGGTATATTGCATCCAGTTTTGGTCACCATGATATATATATATATAAGATATTGAGACTCTAGAAAGAATGCAAAGAAGAACAACAAAGATGATTAGGGAACTGAAGGATAAAACATATGAAGAACGGTTGTAGGAACTGAGTATGTCTAGTTTAATGGACTAGGGGTGACATGATAAGAGTGTTCCAATATCTCAAGGGTTGTCACAAAGAAGAGGTGGGTAAACCTATTCTCCAAAGCACCTGAAGGCAGGACAAGAAGCAATGGGTGGAAACTAATCAAGAGAGAACCAACCTAGAACTAAGGAGAAATTTCCTAACAGTGAGAACAATTAACCAGTGTAAAAACCTGCCTCCAGAAGTGGTGGGTGCTCCAACATTGGAAGTTTTTAAGAAGAGATTGGACAACCATTTGTCTGAAATGGTATAGGGTTTCCTTCCTGAGCAGGGGGTTGGACTAGATGACCTCCAAGGTCCCTTTCAACTCTGTTGCTCTGTTACTCTGTTAATGGTCTTTTCAGAGTATGGAGAAATACAAACATTAAATATAGTGTGAAGTATAGCATAGAATGTGAAGACTCCCTGAATTTTTAGCTAACATATCACTATCGTTATATTAAATTCTTCCTTTTAGCTTTCTATAATGGATCCTGCACCACCAAACATCACTCAATTGGCTCAGTTTCAAATTACTGCAATGAAGCTGCACATCTCATCTCATGCAGAGGGGAAAGAAGGCAGCTCCATTAGAGATTTAGGTGGGCTCAAAGCTCATTTGAAATGGAAAGCCTTGTGAGAAATCTGTAATGAGAAAGATTTGATAGTTTAATGTATTTCTGCAAAGCACTATAATTTTCTAGAAAATGGATGGAATATTATCGTTCTTGAAATCAACTAGAGGGCATAGTATTACATTTCAGAGTTAATGGCTGATCTAGATGTGTGCGGTTAGTGATGGATGGGGCTAGAAAGTAATGATCTTATTTATGCAAGGAGCTTCTGAGTAAAGCCATGCAAAGTATGAATCTAAGCTTATTGGAGGTTCTAAAAAAAATGATCTAATTTATAGTTTGTACAGTACAATGTCTGTTTGTCCTCAACCTATAAGGCATATACTTAGCAATAATTCTGGCAAATAATGGAGATTTCTTGCAAGGTTATTTTATACAACTGCCATTAGAGGAATTCAAATCGTTGAGGCCACCAGAAGAATATGAGTCAGAACTCTGTATCTCCCTCAGCACCTGAAGTGGTAAAAGAGGAACTAAAGAAAAAGAACATCAAAGATCAGAGGAGTTAAGTTTGATCTACTTGTGGCCCAAGTTGATCAAACCAAGGGCTGACTCAGCATTCTATGTCACGACAATGCAATAATTGTAGAACTGAAGGACAATGGCTGTCTTCTGTTGTTGTTCCCCAGCAACTCATGTTTAAGGAATGGGTCAGTCAGAGCTAAAGAAGCTTCTTGGATGAAGAGAAATGTCTTGAAAGAAAAATTCCAGTTGCCTTTTGAAAAAGCACCTTCGGAGCAACCATGACCTGGATGAGTGAGAATCTCCATAGACAGAGAGCTAGGATTTACTGAAAGCCCCATGGTCCAGGAATTTGTCCAATTCTCATTCAGGCCATTTAAATTGATAGTTACCAATTTACCTGATGGCATCAAACCCTATTCTTTTACTAGGTGTTATGGTGACTGTAGAAGGCCTGAGATAGTTATCAAGCCTTGGATGACTTTTGATTCCTTCGTTAGGAACTTGTGAAAATTATCACCTTGAAGCTAATAGGAACATATAGAGCAGAATGCTAGAACCTGCAGGGAAAAAGAAAAAAAAACAACAACATAAAAATGTAAAAGGATTGAGGGGAAAAAAAGTCGGAGGTGAAATTAATGCATCTTTTGCATTAATGTGACCGTAATACAATACTGTGCAACAGGAGCAGGCCATAAATTGCCTCAAGGGAGGAAGCTAACAATAGGACATCTGCATGGAGCTCCTGAATTAATAGTATTGGAACATCTGCCATACAATATGGGCTGAACTTTAAGGAGCTCTGCTGTATAATTCACTTGTCAGGCAATTTGAGATAGAGATGACATGTCTGCTGGGCAGAGGGAGCAAAAAGGGAGGTGGTTTTAATTAATTCATTTATTTCTTTTCTTTCTTTTTTTAAAAAAAAATGATCTTAAGAAACCAGCTGTTCATATTACATTGTTTTGTTTTTAAGGTTTTTAAGAAGAGATTGGACAATCATGAAATGGCATAGGGCAAACATGTCAAACACAAGACCCCGGGGCCAGATGTGGCCCACGAAGTGGTTTCATGTGGCCCACAAAGCCATCCTGGAAACAGTGAGGGAACGGCCCCCTCTACCTTGGCCCTGGCCCAGGCCACCTGGGAGCCAATGTACAATTTTGTGGTGGCCATCTATGCTGAAACGCATTCATTCTTAGCTCCATAAGCCCCCCTCCCACATGGCCTGAGAGGAACAGTGAGGCTCCTCCTGTGGACCATGCCTTGGCACTTGCCCGGGTCCCACCCCCTTCTGCCAGAGACCCTCAGATCTGTCCCACTCCTGCCCAGGCCCCCACAGGCACCGTTGACACGAATGATGTAGAACTGGCGATGCCTACCCAGTAGGCCACACCCACTCCACCCACGCCCACCCAGTAGGCTGCACCCACTCTGGCCACACCACCCGCCCCCCTGAGGGCAACCGCAATGCTGATGTGGCCCTCAATGAAATTGAGTTTGACACCCCTGATATAGGGCAAGGGTCTTTGAACTTGGCCCTTTCATGGCTTGTGGACTCCAACTCCCGGAATTCCTCAGCCAGGCAAAGCTGGCTGAGCAATTCTGGAATTTGAAGTCCACAAGTCATAAAAGGGCCAAGTCTGAAGCCTCTTGGTATAGGGTTTCCTGCTTGAGCAGTGGGGTGAACTAGAAGACCTTCAAAGTCCCTTCTGACTCTGCTATTCTGCTCTGTTCTGCTCACCACAGATGTAGGAATAGCTTCAATATGTAGAGCTGTTGTGAGTGTCCCTAGACCAGCTTGGGAAGTGTCAGAATATGAGGATCAGCAGCCAGGCCCCTCTGGGTGTTTTCCCCTCCCGGCAGCCGAGGAAGAGCAGCCAGGCCCCTCTGGGTATTTTCCCCTCCCGGCAGCTGAGCCAGACAGGGAGGAGATTTACAGGCAGTCTGGATCAGATTCACAAAGTGAGGAGTCAGATTTGGATCAAGAAGATAAATGGCTTGATCCGAGATTCCGAAGGTTTGATAAGCGACGGTGTCAGTTAAGTGGAAAAAGGAAGTAATGAGGGGAAGTGACGTATCGGACACTATATTAGAAGGGGACAGAGAGACTACGCCTTTGTCATGAGCAACGTTAATCAAGGAGTAGCCTGATATCTGGAGCATTGCCTTTGAATTCAGTCTTCTGATGTTTTGGAAATCTACGGAAGAATAATGAGGTATTGGACAATGTGATAAAGAAAGAGTGAGTAATTGGAAGGTGTGGGCAGAGCCTGTTTTAATCTAAATATAAATAAATGAGATTTGGCCGTTCTTGCCAGCAACATGCCAGCAGCGTGCTCTGAAGTGAATCCTTTTGAAATGTGTTAAATAAACCTCTTAAAGACATATTTATGTGGATTTTAATGAGCTGAGAGGGGCCAGACAGAACAAGAGCCAAGTTATACAGGCACATCACAACAAAGAAAGCCACAGGATATGGAAAAAGAGGGATAGTTTCTTTATGAGGGTATGAGTGTAGGATGCAAGAACCTTGGTTTAGTCTCCTTCAATCTGACAGTCTCTGGATATATAGACTTTATGTAGCTGTGTGATTATTTTTTATCCTTACTGAGCGTCCTTATGTGAGCACCTAAGGGGCTACCACAAAGAAGAGGGGGTCAACCTATTCTCCAAAGCATCTGGGAAGGCAGGACAAGAAGTAAAGGATGGAAACTAATCAAGGAGACGTCCATCCTCGAACTAAGAAGAAATTTCCTGACAGTTAGAACAATTAATCAGTGGAACAACCTGCTTCCAGAAGTTGCAGGTGCTGAAACACTAGGTTTTTTAAAGAAGAGATTCAACAATTATTTGTCTGAAATGGTGTATGGTTTCCTGCCTGAGCAGGGGGTTGGACTAGAAGACCCCCAAGGTCTCTTCTAACTCTATTATTCTGTTATTTCAAAGTACAACAGGTTTTCTGGCTTAATAGGAGCTGTCCATTTTTTAAATTCTAAAAATTCTTTCTATTATGCTATTACCACGCAGATCAACACAACACAGTCAATAGAGTTGCTAATTTAAGCATTTTTAGCAGTTTCCTATGGCCTGCTCTTTGTCTCTTTCTTTCTTTCTTTTTGAATAAATAAGTTCAGCCCCATTCAAGTCCCACCCGATAAATCTTAGTTAATAGCTGTGCCCGCCAAATTCTTCAAATTGGTTTAGTTGTCCATCAGTCTTTAGCATCTTCAAAAATATCATAAATCACCGGTAAAAGATCAAGTGATTTGCAGTGCTTTCCATGGGTTTGTGCAATTAGGGATCTATTCAGCAGCACATTCAGAAATATTGCTAGCACTTTTTTTAAAAAAAAAAAGCCAGATCTATAGAGCCCATTTTGCCATTAAGCCTTTTATAGAGCTGATCAGTGGGGGATAAATGTACCGCATGAATAGAAATGAAAACAAAAACTTGATTCTCTTCTATGTTTTATATGTTTTTCATTTCTTCTGAGTCATAACTGCCTCTTCCTTTTTACCTAATTTTTTCCCTACTGCTGAAGATAAGAAGAGTTTCATTACCCAAGATTCAGACCAGAACTGGGAAAATAATTAAACAGTAGAGTAGAATGTTTTCATTTGCGTTGCTTGTAATTAATCACGATCCTCTTCCAGCTTTTAATATTAATTCATGGTCATGATCATCACCCTCTTTTTGTCCATTGTCTGACTTTATTCGGGCAATGCCAGTTTCCAGAGACAAGACCAAAAGGTCACACATGAATGCACAGATTCCTCCTTATCTGCAGGAGATTGTCAGAAAATGCCATTGTTTGCTTACACTAATTGCTCATCATCATCGGCTGATAGCCTGAAAATTTGAATGCATTCTTTGCAATGTCTTTGAGGAAGGTTTTCATGAGAAGATGGCATAGCCATTGCTCGCAGACTTAAACTTGTAAGATGGTTTGATTTGGGATTCCATTCGTCACACTGTTTTCCTTCATTATAAATGGTTGAATTGTGATCATCCCCATGTTTCAATTGAACTGCCTTTGAATACAAATGTATACCCAGCTTGCAATGGTCAATTGTATTGCAAATCAAGCCTCATTGTTTCTCAAAAGTTTCTTTCTGGCTTGGAACATAAGCTGAGCATTTGCACATGGACAATCAGCAAGTTTTCAATTGCCCTTTAAAATATCATTATTTTTTTATTGTCCAAACTCAAGAGACTAATCACAGCTCAAGAAGAATTGGGCAGATGTCCCCGAGGGATTTTTTTTCAGCCTCTGGGGAATTGGACCATATGATGGGTTTCCATTTTAATTATTTATTTAAAAGAATTTATATAGCTGGCCATCTCACTTAGTACCATTCTGGCAATTGGCTTCCAAAGGCAACAACAATATGGACTCAGTTATTCTCCCAAGTTCTATGCCTGGGAAAGCAAACATTAAGATTTACTGAAAAGTGAGCAGAGCTGGGCCAACCTTGGAGGGGTTTTGATGTTCTGGAGGATAAGTGTAGCTATAGAAAAGATATGTTTCCTGCTATAAATTGAAGAGAAATTTTAAATTATTACATTATGATCGGAACCCCTACGTCACTACAAGTGTGAACAAGCTAAGGGCTTTGGAGAAGTTCTTAGGATTATCTTTGTATAATTCAGCAAATTTACTAGAAAATGGTACACTCTTTGTAATAAAAAACGATTATTGCTACCTATAGCCAATTCAGACTTACTCTAGTGAGGTTGTACAAAACTGTAAAAAATGAGAATTTCAACCATTAGGAGAAAATATGTTTGTTGTGTCTGAGGAATTAACGGGCAGAGATGACTGTAGAACTTTGATATTTGTCAGCTTCATGGTTTCCTTAATTACCGTAGTTTCATGTTATAAGAGTGGGTCCTAAGAGCTTGACATTCCCAGGACAGGTTTTTTTTTTTCTACAGCTGAAATAATTCACTACAGAAATAGAAATTTTGTTTTGGGCAGGGGAAAAAGAAAATACGATTTGTGGCAACTTGACAAACCTGTCTTCTATTTCAACCTTACTTAAGAGCTGGTAGGAAATAATCAAGGAGTCAAGGAAACTATTAGAGAAGTGATTTTGACAGCCAGAGATTAATTCTATTTATAAGGGTAGGAGAGGAGATAGCAACATTTTAAAAGTCCCCTATTGGAAGTTGCATTTATAATCAAGATTGGTAGGGCTAAAGCAAATATGGAGTGAATCTGGAGCCAAAAGTCAATGGGACTATCCATTTGGCCTATTTCTGATTATCACTTTTTGTGCTCTAATTTATTTTCCAAGTAAGTGCTCCTTTTTCTGAACTACAGATTTCCTGAGAATACATAGATCATATAGTTTGCTCTAAAATGACCATTAAGAGAGCTTTGAAAATAATTGTCAAGGTAAAATAAAATATTGGGGGAAAATGTGGATGAAGGTTACTATTGTCCATGGGAATTAAAACTGATGCAACTGATATCTAATTTAGATTTTTTTTAATTTGAAAAGGGTGCAGGATATTTTATATATCCAGCTTAGAAATACAAAAGACAAATGCATTAAGGGTGGATTCTAATCAAAAGATGGGTGATCAAAGAGAGTGACAATCAAAATGATGTGTAAGAGATTGCATGCAAAGTAGCTTTTATATGTTGATTGCTAGTTGTTTTCCACTCTTCAGATATCTGCTATCTGGATAAAAAATTTTGTATTCTTTTCCTCTTATTCCTGATGATGATGAGAGGCTGGTCTCCGTTAGATGCTGGAATTAACATTACGAAAATGTAGAGGTGCGGAGTTCCAGATGGACTGTAAAATGTAGATGATTTTCTTTATCTTATACAATCCACTAATTGTCCAGTTTAATTGTGGGCTGCTGCATGTTCTCCTTCATTTATAAATGAAAACATGGCTACAGTGTTTGTTTGCCTATACCAAAGCTGCTTTTTCATCCCCACTTTCCTATTACTTTGCCAAAATTTCTGTCTTTGTTCTATTCATTTACTGTTTAAGTAGCCCAGCTTCCAGTAATTTACAGAGACAAAGGGATTCTTTTTTCATTAGTTAGACACTAAGAACATGTACAAAGTTCAAAACATAGCTCTACATCTTCACCATATAAATAGTAGCTATTCACTGTGTGTCTGAAAAGCAACAATAGCTGAATACAATTTTCAGAACCTCATAGCATTGGCTATCATTAGGATCTCTGATATTTATTGTTCAGAAACATCTGGAAAGTCACATGTTCCCTGTTCATATGCCTTTGCACATCATGATTCTTTGGACATATGAGTATGCATGTTAGAAGCAGCATTAAAATAATAAAACCAGCATCCTCATCTAGTTGGAATCAAAAGTGTGCTTTCTGTGTTACAATAACTCAGCAGAAATCTAGGTGATTCTCATCCTGATGATCTTGCAGAAACTACTGAAGACATGGCTGCTCTCCATGTTTTGGAGCAAGTTGATGGCTGAGACCTTGTTGAATGGGAAATTTGTTTACAATTTGGCCACTTATGACTCCAAATCCTTCTTCCCATTATGGGAAATCTGAAGTTTAAGTCCTTTTCAATGGCCCTCTGACATGATTGCCGAGAAACGACAGTTCATTTTTCCACCATATTGAAATAAAAATAAAATAAATGAAAGCTATATGGTAAAGTTCTAAAATACATATATTGAAGAACAAAAGAAAAAGACAGGGGAAGGATCTGGAGAAAAGGAGGAAGGAAGAAGAAGATTCATAAAACAAAGATAGCAGGAAGGATCCCTTTTTTTTCAGATTGGGAGGTTTGGGAAGCAGAACTTTTGTGGACGATGGAAAATATGGAACCAAAAGCAGCATCAACAATAGCCTCTTCCAACCAAAAATATAGGGTTCTAAAAATGGAGAGATATTTAGAATCTCTCCATCACTCTTGAGAGCAAGACTGAAAAACAGCAACCTCTATCACAAGGAAAGAAAACTACTGAAAAATTGCAAAGCATATTTTAGTACATAACGAAATAGTGTCCTTGCTTGTTCATTTGTCAAAGTCTAAGATACAGTATGCCACTGTGTAAAATAAAGTAACCTCAAACATAATGAAATCTGGAGTTTGGGGGGAAAAACCCGATTATCACAAATGGTCAGAAAAGACGTTTTCCTTTCTGAAGTCGTATACAGATGACTAGATTTTATTGTGAAGGAGACTGGAAGTTATTCTCTGTATTTAATACAATGGATTCAAGATCACAGTGCATGTTTGTTGGGACAAGCTTCTGATCAAACTAGCAGATTCTGGTGTCCTTTACCATACAATCTCTTCAAGTGTTGCCTTCTGGGAATGACACCTGAGTTGTCAACGTGCTAGTTTTATTCTGTGTGAGAACCAAACACAAAGTGAAAAGGCTTCAGAACGCTGGAAGGCAAAGCAAACAATGATGAAAGCTACTGCGTGTAACTTTAGCTTTCCTCTGCTTTGTGAAATCTCAGCAGACTGACCTTCCTTTTCACAATGTCACAACAGAAGAGAAAAGTGCCCCAAGACTCAAATGGGACCAAGAAGATGCATAGACAGAGAGTCTTCAAAAGATAAATCAAGAGCGGGAACAGTGGGTAACATATTAAATCCCAAACAAATGCCTTCATAAATATAGGAAATAAAAAAGTGAAAAATCATGGTCTTTGGTAAGTATTATTATAACCTGCCCCTGCCTCTGAGCAATATTATTTTTTTAAAAAAAAATCACAATTCATATGCAAGCAACATCAGCTGTGATCATATCATCTTAAAAATAATGAAAGTAAGAACATACAATTGCTGTACACAATTTTTATTCCAATCTTTTGTTCAACCATTCTGATTTACACTGATAGTGAACTTCTGGTTTTCTTTCCCCCAAAGGTTGGAGAAGAATATTTCAAAACTATTATTAGGTGCTTTTTCAAGAGGCAACTGGATTTCTTGTTTTTGTTTGAAGATGTTTCTCTTCTTGGATCAATAAGGTGACTGTAGATTTTCCAACCTCTGTTGCACTTCCCATGATCAGGATACAGTTTCGTCACATTTGGTGTGATGGGAAATAGGAACAAACCACCAAAACTATAACATGATGAAGGGTTGGACATTCACCACCTTGTATCAGAAAAGAGAAAGATAAAAAAAAATATTTAATAAAATGGAGGTCAAGGAAGTCCCAATATGTCTTGAGAATGAGGTAGAAAAAGAATAGAACTGAAAAATGTTTTTCATGCAGGAAAGATCTCAGGAAAATAGAAGGACAATTTTAGCATTGTATTTTCCAAAAAAAGCATAGCTACACCTATCCTCCTTGTATTAGAAATAAAAAGAAATCCATGGCATTCTGTTTCTGTTATCTCAATTCGATTAATTGGAAATGCTTATAAAGGAGAATACAGGGAAGATGTAACAGCATCAAGTTGATACTTTATGAATAACGATAACACATCTGAAAATACGTTAAATGAAATTGATACATAATGTCATATAATGTCAGCTAAAACCTTTATATATTAGCATACCCCCTCCTTCAATTCCAGCTTCTTTCATTGTCAAAACACGAAACTAATGACTGAAAAGCTGCTGATGCTTTATATTAATTGTGGGATTTAATGCACTAGGACCTTGGACACATTAAATAGCACTTGCTTCTTGACACAGAGTAAGCAGAAGTGTGTTCTCTGTTGACTCAAAGTGGAGCTAATGAAAAGTCAATCTCTCATCTCTCAAGTTTATCTAAATTCATATAACTCTCCCATGAACTCTTTGCAAACACTTCCTTAAAATCTTAGAAGTATGAATCTCAGTTGTGATGTTATGCTTATGTCTGCTGTACAGTCTAGGGAGAATCTCTTGTTTTTTGATCACAGTTATGAAATGTTCAGGCATCCTGGTGGAAAGAAAGTAAAGATAAAGGTTTTCCCCTATCCAGTCATGTCTGACTCAAGGAGCTGGTGCTCATCTCCATTTCTTAGCCGAGAGAGCCAATGTTGTCTCGTGGTCATGTGCTTCCGTGGTCATGTGGCCAACATGACTATTCACTGTTACCTTTCCATTAAAGTGGTACCTATTTATCTATTTGCATTTGTGTGCTTTCTAATTGCTAGGAGAGCAGGAGAATTCTGCCCACCTAGTAGATGAAGAGTCATTGGATCACTATTAGGAAAATGGTGTCATATAGGATAACAGTCTTTGGGCATCATTATTCCTAGAGGAATAGTGATATCCAATGTCCATTGGCTAAACGATCACAGCTGAATTTTTTAAATTTCTCGGGGAACATACCTTGGAATGGATCCTTGGTTCATCCTTACTGTTAACACAATTGTGTCAATATATACTACTTCATCTTTAACAGCAAGAACAGGCCTCAAATACTGATAGAATAGGATAGACCTTTGTCAGATTGTAAAACTGTTAATTGTGATATTTGTATTTAGTTATCATTTCTTTATTGTTAAATTAAATGACTGCCCTTCTCACATGGATATGACTCTGGATGGCAGATACAGATAACACAAGAAACTATCATAATCTTCCACTATTAAAACCAGTTTTAAAAACAAAAACCGTGTTGTATGTTGTGGACACTGCCAATCAAAGAATTTCAACTGTCATTTGCCATTGGCCTCATCCTGTGGAATACTCTCCACCAGAGGTGAGGTAGGTCCCCATTGTCTTGGCCTTCCATAAAGGCTTAAAAATATGGCTCTGTGACCTTGGGGCTGATTGGCGCCCTGAAAGCCCTTGTCTCTGCCTTTTAATTGATTTTTAACATTGCCTGCCTCTTTTAAATTTCACCTATTGTTTTTATGCTTTTAATATTTAATTGTACACTGCCCTGAGTCCCTCTGTGAGGGAGACAGGCAGTTCTTAGATATGCCAAATAAGTAAATAAATAAATATCTAAAAATATATAATAATAGCAACAGCACTTAGACTTATATAAGTGCTTAATAGTGCTTTACAATTCTCTCTAAGCGGTTTATAGAGTCAGCATCTTGCCCCCCCCAACAATCTGCTCCTCATTTTACTGACCTTAGAAGGATGGAAGGCTGAGTCAACCTTGAGCCAGTGAGGACTGACTAAAAAGGCAGAGGAGAGCACAATATAACTACATACACTGCAATCATTTAATCGGCTCCACAGTTCCTTGGGATCCCTAAGCCAAGCCTTGCTTATCCAAGTTTTGAGAGCCATCCAAAAAGCTAGGAGAATTGGGGCTCAAATTTGTCTTTCCCTATCCTATCCCCAAAACTATTTAGCAGCGCTAAACAAAATTTTATTTATGCATTTCATTAAATTTGTTATGGCTACCCACTCCAGTAAACTCTAGCACAAAGTGATTTGGATATTCAGGGAATATTTATTACGTTGAGCCCTCCCCAGCCAAAGACTCTAATTTGTAGCCTGAGATTTAATGTTATAGGTGGTTGATTGGTTTGCTCTACAGGGTCCATCCTCGCAAGCTAAGCTGAGGTCATATTAATTGTGATGGGATGGAAAAGAGGCATATTGTGTTATAAAACATTTTCTTACTGATCTCGTCAACTGCTTAAATGAATATTCACCCAGCGGGAATTTCTTTTTTTTATTTATAAATATAAAATAACCTTTGGAAGAATGACTTTAGAAGCATTGGCACTTAACACTGATATGTAAAATTATGAAGCTATTTGCTTAGAGAAACAGAAGGCTACGCTGAAATTTGCAGGAAAATAGTAGATATTTATAGTTTATTGGAAAAGAAAAACTGCCATCAGATATGATGGCAGTCTGTATGCAAATACATTGTTTTTTATTTGAGTTCAAACCAAGATATTTTTATATTGAAGAGAAGGAAATATTAAGCCTTATGTATTTCCATTTCATAACTTAAATGTTAAGTAGATGTTTCATAATTTGTGTGTGCATTCATATATCAACAAAGAACTAACAACTGAGAAAACTGAAGAAGATCACTGCATTTTGATATCATTGTGTGTGAAATGGATGCTTATGAAAAATATGAACACATTGATTCCATTTTGGAAACAAGACAAGTAATTCCTATCTTTATAATTGAGGGTGGAATTCTGATATCACTAACCTATGCAAGACATAGATATTGTCTAAACTAAAGGCCTTTGATGGTCCAAAAGTCATGTACATCATTTCTGACATTTCACAGGGAATAAAGGTTAATATAAATATTTCTGAGTAATCCGTGAGCAATACTTTATATACTTTAAACACAATTCAGCTTAAATTAATTATATGTCCAGTCTTCATCTACATTCCAAAACTTAAAGGTCCAGTGGGGGAGAGGGAGGGAGAGAGAAAGAGGGAGGGAGAAAAAGAAAGGAAAGAAAGGAAAGAAAAGAGGAGAAAGAAAAAGAAGGAAGGAAGGAAAACCAAGTCAATGGGGAAAGATGGATGGAAGGAAAGAAGGAAGGAACAGGAAGAAGGCAAAAGAATGAGGGAGGGAGGGAAGGAAGGAAAAATGAAAGAGAGGGAAGGAGGAAGGAGGAAGGAGGAAGGAAGGAAAACCAAGTCAATGGGGGAAGATGGATGGATGGAAGGAAGGAAGGAACAGAAGGAAGACAAAAGAAAGGGAGGGAGGGAGGGAGGAAGGAAGGACAAGTAAAAAATGGGAAAAAATGGATGGATGGAAAAAGAAAAGGAAAGAAAATAAAAGGAAAGAAAGGAAGAAAGAAAGAAAGAAAAAGAAAGAAAGAAAGAAAGAAATAAAATAAAATAAAAGCTTCTCTAATGTGTGGTTTTAAAACAAATGAATACCTTGAGCCCAGGACCCTAGTGCATATTCACCTGGCTGGCTTCCAGCAGTTCTTTATATGCTTTATGTTGCACATCGTGGTCAATAATGATTATTGTATGATTATTCACTAGCAAAGGTATCCCAAAGATGCTTTTTTCACGAGGCAACTGGACTTTCTTGTTTTTCTTTCCTTTTTCTTTGTTTTTCTTTTTTCACAAGTACAGTTGCCTCAAGCCTCTTTGAGATAACTATGACCTGGATGACTGAGAATCTCCATAGTCACTAGCAAAAGCTTCCAAATTTTCAACAGAAGCAATTCTATGTACAACATGGTTATAATAGCCCATTTAAAAATCTTTTGATGTAGGCACGGTCTTCTCTACTGAAGGGCAGAATTTATTTCCCAGGCAAAGCTCTTGGAAAGCACATCTGATTAGGGGTCTGTAGCTCAGCCCTGATCCAATTTGAGCCATTGTTTTTGCCTCAAAACACCGCTCTGACTTCAAAGAATGGAATGGAATCAAGTTGATTCAATTTGACCGGTTGGCTTGATACAGAAAAAGACACCAGCTTATGTGTAAAAGCAATTTAATTGTTGAATTAAGCTGATCTGATTCAACTCTTCAGATCATTCCAGTGATATGATTTAATGATTTAATTCAGAGAGCCAATCAATTTCTCTTTGAACTGAATTATAGCCTCTGATCACTGCTGCCACTTTAATGCAGAACAAATTGAAACCTCAGTGGTGCAACCAAACGCAGGATAATTTGGAATGCAATTCTCAAACTTCCCTCCTCCCCCATGTTCCTTGCAGTCTTGTTACAGACAGGAAAACTGTTTACATTTTAAGTTTAAATTAATATTTGAGCCACTTTGGCCTAGTGGTAAAGGCACCAGGATAAAAACCAAGAGGCTGTGAGTTCTACTTCTGCTTAGGCACAAAAGCCAGCTGGATGAGATTGGGCCAGTTCCTCTCTCTCAGCCTAACCATCCTCAGAGGATGGCTATTGTGGAGAAAAGAGGAGGAGAAAGGACTATTGTGTATATTAATTGCTCTGAGGTATTTATAAAAATTGTAAAGGCAGTATAAAAGTGAATAAATTTCTGCCCTGCCCTGTCCTCAATTTTTTGTTCTGTCTCTACTGACCTGTTGGATTGCAGGCTTCGGCCTGTCACACAGTCTGCACAGTCTTACAGAACTGGATGATCATCTTTTAAGTAGGTCCTGAAAAAAGAGAGGGAAATAATCATATTTTTAAAAGTCTTGTGGAGAGCTTACCTTGTCAGCTGTCTTAAATCATTAGTTGTTATGTAATAGAATCTTATTTGCTAGAATGATATTTTATGGAAGCTTGATTATGAATACAGTAATGTATTTACACAAGCCATATATTTCTCCCTCTATATGGGTATGTCTTGAATGAAGAGGCCCTCATCTTTTGGTGGATTAATGAAGATGATGAAACCTTAGAGACGCAGAAGAACATCTCATTGCCTCTGATAGATATATAGATAGCTCGATGATAGCTAGCTACCTAAATAGATAGATAGATAGATAGATAGATAGATAGATAGATAGATAGATAGATAGATAGAAAGAAGATAGGTAGATAGATAGATAGATAGATAGATAGATAGATAGATAAGACAGAGACAGAGACAGAGACAGAGACAGAGACAGATAGATAAAGAGAGAGATTTATTGATAGATGATAGACAGACAGTCCTGCCATATACCCCATAAATCCACGTATTCCTATAAAATAATTGTTGGCATGCATATAGACATACACATACAGTAACCTTCTTTATGTTTGCTCCCAAATCCATTACAGAAAATGAACACTCCTATTAAAAGCTGAGGGAGCTTGCAAGGGCATTTCAAAACACTCAGTTTTAATGTTCAAATTAATTACTCCACTTTTCTTTTGTTCTTAGAAGCACAGAAAGTAGCTACCAGCTGTATCCTCTTGTGGTTTGTAAGCACCAGGTTAATAAATGACCCTTCCCAACTTTTTTTTTTTAGCTGTGGTGTAAAAATAGTTTAAATACAATGGATCTTCAAATACATGTTCACTTGGGGATGTTCAGTGCTAACCCAGTTTCTGTTGGCGTGTTGCTCTTGATAACTTGCACTTATTAAGTGAAGAAATGTCAATAGAGTTTTGCAAATTTTGCTCCCTTGAACACATCTCTCCCCCTCTTTTTCTCCCATGTGCACACACACACACACACACACACACACACACACACACACACACACACACACTGCACATCTCTTCATGAATCTCTTCTCCAATTTCAAGGACAATTTAGCATAGTACATCTTCCTCTTAATTTGAAATTAGAAATTAATCTCAGATGGGAGGTGATGGCAGGCAGCAGATGGCTGACTTTCCAGGCTACAGGGTGGGAGAGGACTCTGCTAACTTCTCGTCACCTTGTCAAATATTAAGGCATTCTGGGTAGAGAGTTCAGCAACCCTCCTGATGTCCCACTGATCCACACACTGCCCGGGACGTATAGAACAGAACATCCCATTGCAGATGAAGCAGTGAAGAGATGAGTTTCAGTTCAATCCTGGACACTAGTTTTAGAAGCAAAGGCTCTGTAGCAGATTGTCAATTAGTTAACAACATCATAACCATGACATATAGAGGGGCAATGCTGTAGTGTCTGGAGGCACCCATGGTCATAGAGCTAAAGATTGCATATCCATTATTAAGGAAGGAATAGAGCTATGAGTATGGCTGCTGCCTTAGTTCAGCATCAGGTGACCTCCATTTTGGTTTAGCATATTTGCAGATTCTGATTGAATAACATATAGCATAATAACAGAGTTGGAAGGGACTTTGGAGGTCATCTAGTCCAACCCGTTGTTCAAGCAGGAAACCCTATACCTTTTCAGACAAATGATTGTCCAATCTCTTCTTAAAAACCCTCAGTGTTGGACCACCCATAACTTCTGGTGGCAAGCCATTCCACTGGTTAATTGCTCTAACTATATATGTATATGTATATGTATATGTATATGTATATGTATATGTATATGTATATGTATATGTATATGTATATGTATATGTATATGTATATGTATATGTATATGTATATGTATATGTATATGTATATGTATATGTATATGTATATGTATATAAGTACATGTACATGTATGTATATATTTATATATGTAGGTCTTTGGTTATTCAGGTTTTCTCCCGCGTAAAATTGGAAGTGTCTTGGCGACGTTTCGATGAAGTCCCATTCGTCCTCTTCAGGCTGGTGTTTTCGGCTTCGTGCTCCTGAAGATGACGAATGGGACTTCGTGCTTCTGAAGAGGACAAATGGGACTTCATCGAAACGTCGCGAAGACACTTCCAAGAAACATCGCCAAGAAACGTCGCCAAGACACTTCTGGACCAGGATACTTATGGGACCGTCTTCTGCCACATACTTCCCTTCTACCGGTGAGAGCGCACAGGGTCGGCCTCCTCTGGATCCCGTCAGCGAAGCAATGTCATCTGGCGGGTCCTAGGGGGAGGGCCTTCTCTGTTGTGGCGCCCACCCTCTGGAACCAACTGCCCCCTGAAGTCCGCGTTTCTCCCACCCTCCCGGCCTTCCGAAAAAATCTTAAAACCTATCTTTGCCGGCAGGCCTGGGGATGATTGTGGATTGTTGTGTGAATGATGAATGTGTTTTTATTTTTTATGCTTTTTTAATTTGGACTTAGATTGAATATTGTTTATATATGTTGTAAGCCGCTCCGAGTCTTCGGAGAGGAGCGGCATATAAGTCCAAATAAAATAAATAAAAATAAATAAATTTTACATGGGAGAAAACCCAAATAACCAAAGACCTACATACAAACACCCGCGAAAACCTCAGAAAACAATATTTATATATGTGTATATGTACATTCAATATATAAAGGGAAATGTTATAAAATTGCCCTTATAAACAAAAGAACACAGACACTGGCATCCACTAAACTCTGCTGAAGATGTTACCTATCCTGGTAATGAAACGTTCAAAAACCAGCACACACAAGCTCAGAGAATGAACCTTGGCCCTCAAAACTGCCTCTCCCTCCAAATAATTTGCTTTGAGGCAACCAGCACCAATGTTATTTCTGTCCTTGCCTTGACTTATTCCCAAGGGTGGGATTCAAATACGTGAACAACCGGAAGTCCATTCTGGGCCTGGGCAACAAAAAATTAGTTACCAGTTCTGCCAAAGTGGTACGAACCAGCTGAATCCCACCACTGCTTATTCTACATCCTGTCTCAGTAACACATGGCCTCAGGAACCCCCCACCTTGCAGATCAAATGCATGCAACTGCAAGTAGATTAAGAGGTACCCCTTCAGTGGGAAGGCAACAGAGTTCTGTGGGCCTCAGCATATAGTCATGCTGGCCACATGGTCATGGAAAATGTCTTTGGACAATGCTGGCTCCCTTGGCCAAGAAGTGGAGATGGATTGGACAGGGAAAACCTTTTTACATGCATGCAAACATACATGGACTCTGATTTTGGCTATCCCCTAAACTTTGCTCTTAAAAACCAGGGTGGGTGTAGGCATGTTCTCCTTTTCCCCTTTTTTCAGTTTTGTGGCCCTATTTTATCTTTAGTTAATGTTACTGTTGCTCTGTGTGAAAGAAAATGTCTCGTTTGCAAACCGTTGAAGGGGGGTTTAAAAAAAAGACCCTTGTTTAACTCAAGAGATGATGACCCAATTTATAATTGTGCATTGGCAATTGTGGGTGGAAATATGCTTTAATTACCAGCATCCCTGGGGATGAGTCTTCAAAATTGTTGAGGGGACTCCAGTGTGACAGTAGTTACTTTTTTTTTTTTTTAAGAAGGTGGTGATGGAAGAGAAACAAATGGGGAAAAAAATAGCTTGCTACATTTACTTGCTCTTTGGGGACCATTTGGAACAGCTGCTCAAAGCGGCATTCAAGCATCTCTACACAGTTCATTCTACTGTTGTTTAATGCAGAGATTTTCATATCCCAAATCCTTAATCTCTACCCACACCAACACCAACACCAGTTCAATTGGAGCAACACAAAAATCATCAGCCACACTATTACCTGCCACTCTTGTGAGTTCATTGAAGCCCAGTACTCCACCAGCAATTCCATCAACAGACACATTAGCCTACAACCAGCCTACGACCCCTTCAGAATCCAAATCAATCATACAGCCAACCAGAGACAACACTGACCTCTCAACCAACCCACTCAAGCCATCCTCACAATTCACCTCCCAATGACCCTGACTGGATGTAACCTCCCCATCACAAGATCCATCAGAGGACTCTCACTGATGACTCACCCTGACCCATCACAAGACCCTCAGTTGACACACACACACCTGAAGCCCTTATGAACAGAAGAACACTGACATCCCCTAAACTCCACTGAAGATGTTATCTAGCCTGGTAATAAAATGTTTGGAAACCAACCCACAAGAATTTTCATATCTGATTATTCCTTTCCTTTCTTTTGCACATCATTATTATCATCACCCCCAGGGAGACAAGATTTCAGAATGATGGTAACTTTCTGATTTGATTTGATGGCAATGTTTTGCCCCCACTTACTTGGAATAAACCTCACTAAATTCATTTTGAAGCAGGACTGAGCTGCTTTAAATAAATTTACCCAAATAATTGGAGCTTAGTTCTGACATATCCTACCCAGAGAATTACAGTAATCTTGGAACACAATAAGTAAATAAATATTTATCAGGATGTAGGAACCCATACTAAAAAAAAATATTGATGAGTTGTCTCTTTGTATTATGAAATCTTTTGGGAAAAGTTGGATTCTCTATTTGATGTAAGCTGATTCACTTAATGTGAATTTATCCAAACTGTGTGTCTTGAGTTTATTCTCATCTTTTTTTTAAAAAAAGTGTTTGATTTTGCCCTATGCTGGATTAGCAATTTTGTTTTGTATTTGTCAGCTGCGAAAGATCAAGACCACACATGAAGTTCCAATTAAACTGAGTTATTATTAATCATGCCTATGCACAGGAATCTATTCAGGTAATGCTTAGCACTATTCTTGGCATTAGATAAGGTCAACGGAGTTTAAGAGAGATGGAACTTAGTCTGTTTGTCACCATGTAGACACTCTAGGCTGATTCCTCTTTTGACTCCACCTCCAGGTTCTGAATTCTACAGAATTTTATATATGTTATATAAAAATAGATTGTAGATTGCATTAATTGTCCTCCATTATTGCCTCATTAGCTTGTTTTTATTTTAGTCAATTTAATGTTTCTTGTCCACCCAGGGAAATTCAGCCATTGGACATGTTAGCAATGTACTACATTTTTAATAATAATAGAAAGAACTGCCAATAGAAATAGAACCACTGTGTCAAAAGAAATAAAAAATAGTACCAATAGTAACAGGAGTCTTGGATGCGGATCCCAAAACAACTGGAGCACGAGCTGAACACCATTGGCATTGAAAAAAATCACAAACTTGCTAAAATCAGCTTTACTTAGAATAGTTTACAATCTGTGATGATACCTTTAACGTCATTAGACAGCAACATCTGCCTATTTCAGGTCCTTGGGAGGGACTCAATAGGTGGATAAAAATGCCAAATCCAGACTAAACATCTGGATGACTGGGTGACCAACTGCAGTAATAGAAAGGAGAAGAAAAATAATATACTCCTTAGTATATGAGTACCGTATGGTGACCTGCTGAATTTTAGGTAAAATCAGGTTGCATAGCGGCTCCTTCATCAAAGATATAAATAAATATGTAGACTCACACATCTATATCACAAGATCTCTTTTGTCTAGAGTGTCATTAATAAAAGTAACAGACAAGCAAACCAAAAACAGTTGTAGCCGAAAAATTTGTGACCACTTAGGGTGTTGTATCACTTAATTCTATGATAAATTGAAATGGCTTGCATTGCTTGGCAGACTACACAGAACTAAATCTACCTCTTGGCCCCATAAATGCAAAGATGGATAACAACCAACCATTTTCATCAATGTGTGAGATGTAGGCAGGATGCTTACTGTCCAAAGTCTTTCTAAAACCTGGGAAAATGTAGATATAGTATGTTCTATGTCTATCTGAAACATTTCTTACTTTTTCCTCTAAATGAATCAGTTACTATTTGGGAGTTGATATTATGGGTAAAGCATATTACCTCTAGTTTGGAAAAAGGGCCAACAAAGAATATTATTTACAAAATTTATTGGAGAAAGAGAGAGAGAGAGAGAGAGAGAGAGAGAGAGAGAGAGAGAGAGAGAGAGAGAGAGAGAGAGAGAGAGAGAGAGAGAGAGAGAGAGAGAGAGAGAGAGAGAGAGAGAGAGAGAGAGAGAGAGAGAACACTGAATTCAGATTCAAAATACAGTGCCACAGACACCAATTTCATGAATAGTTGGTGAATAATTCAATGCCATTCAAACTACGCAAAATGAATTCTTTCATTGACTGTCAATCTTGTATGTTTCTTTATGCAAAAAAAAAAAACAACCCACAGGGATAACACATTTAGGTAATTAGTTTTATCAACAAATATGGCATGCCTGATGGTTCAGCTTATTCATAATAAGGAAATGACATGCTTTCTTAGGCTGCTGGAAAGTTTGATGAGCTGTTAACAGCATTCAAGGTCTGCAGAAAGGTGGAGGATGAAATTGAAAGAAGGACCTAGCGAAAGACAAACAAATGAAGGATGTTGGCAAAATAAGTTCATTTTAAGAACAAGGTTGATATGCATATTTTGTTGACAGAACAATGGCCTTGTCAGAATCTTATAAATGGGTACAGTTGGCCAAACTATTGTGTTTTTCACATAAAAGGACTTAGCCTCTTTACAAATTCCTTTTTGATAACTGGGAAAGTATGAATGCTGAAGCTGTGTACTTGGTCTGTGATTTAATGGAGGTGCTTATTTGTTTTCTGGAAGAAATAGAACTAGTTTCCAATTATCTGAGCTGGGTAATCATTAAAATACACAAAGAACCTGTAGTTACTATACTGTTCAGGAAAACAGTAGCTATAACAATTCTTCTACAAAGGTCAAAAGACCAGCAACAAACTCACCAATGTAGAGATGCTAATCTGATGAGTTTGATTTCTTTTGCTCCTATTTTTCTTTCAATTCAGCACACGTATTTGCAACTTTGGCTTAAAAAAAAAAACCTGTCATGTAACTGCTGCTAAATTGTCTCCCCCCCCAGTGGAACCCTGAAAAATGTTCTTCCCCACCCTCAAGGAAATTTAACATAATTTCTTTTTCTCCAACCTAATTTGACTTAGCTTGAGGCAGAAGTTGTAGCAAATTGCCTTTTGGGGGGGGGTTCTTGTGTGAGATGAAGCATTTGTGTGAATGAACTGTTGCTGTGGTGTATCACCATTTGGCTTAACATATTTTTCAAGGATTTATCACATGAGTGTGATTTCAACACGTGCCCAAACACTTGGCAGTCTTATACATTATGAGTGGGGGAAAAACCATAGTTTGGAACAATATGTTATGTTTGTCAGAAATAAATTTTATTGAATTCAGTGGGACTTATCCCTAGATATAGGATTCTAGTCAGAGTGATACTACATCATGAATACAGCCACACAAAATAAATTTCATCTTTTTTTGGTGGAGATTGGATATTGGATTAATATTTTTCTGTGCTGTTAAATACCAAGAATTCCTAAAATGGTGCCATTACCTGTGTGTTTTTGACTGAGAAAGAATTACCATTGATTTAAATTATCATGAAGATGTATATTTATTTTTCTCATAAGATATCAAATATGGCTTATAATTAAAAAAAACACCACAAATTATTTTTTTAAAAAAAACCTGTAAGATAAGAAGAGTCGCTAATGTCTATGAAAAATATCTACAATCTTGAACTCCACTAAACAGGTAAAACAAAGCACCCATGTATGGTAAGAATGGGGAATAAAATACTGTCAACATGTATATGACGGGATCTTGAGAGACATTCCTCCATCTTAGTAGCCAGAATTTGTTTTGATATTTCAGATACTCAAGAGAACCCAGAACAACAGGTTAAGATGTAAAGTAAGATAATCTCATGCTATTCTCTCTTACAGGTTAAAGATAATTTCTTGGCTTGAGCATAAATAGTACTATGGATCAATGTAATATGTTCCTTTGATTTAGATAAAGGCCAAGTCAGCTGATGCTTTATTATAAAGAACATGTAGCTTTGATTTAATCATACCCACTGCCATATAAAAATCTGCATCACCTAAAAGGGAAGGTTTTATTTTCCAAAGAAAAATTAAGAAAAGGTGGTCTGTTAGGCTACACCTCCTTCTGACGTTTGCTACATGGAATAAAGTTGCAAAGGAAATTGTACAATGACACAAGACATAAATAAAGTCTATTTGGAATGTAGCTTTTATCTGGCTAGATTTTAGCTCATCTGTGGTTGTAGATTTTGGTGAGGCTGCAGGATACCCAATTAAAACCCTTTGATTAGATGTAAAATTTAAGTTTTAGTGTAATGAGGTAGTTTGTGAACAAACTGCATAGCCTTTCATTGACAGTGCTCTTCTTTCTTTGAAGAGATAAGATAATCAGGAAAAGCTAAAGGCCTTGTAAAATTCTAAAGGAGTCCAGAATTGTGCATAATTTATGACAAAACTGACAAAAGAAGATGAGAAAAGCTGATGGTGGCAGTACTTTTATATCACATTATATACCTGCAGCTTTTGCTGCTCCATTAAACCAAAGTCATTTGTGGACTACTCATTCAAAACAGTGATGATCACATTGTTAGCCTCGGTCAGATCCCAGCAAGGAATCTTTGAACCATAAGGAAAATTTCCAGAGAGGATATTGTTATTTGTCTGTTGCAGCAAAAACAAATAGATATTCTGTAATAATTGTGGGGAGGCAATCTAATGGGTGCCATTAGACTAAATGTACTCGCAAGACTGCAAAATTCCATGCCATGATATTAATAGTTATTAGAAATATGTGAACTTATCTGACTGCACTGAACTTTTCTATCAAAGTTTAGGACCTGTTTGAACTGCTTCAGATCAGATCCACTATAAAAGGGCATTCTCTCTATATAGCAGCATTTTCTATATATATTTTGTTTGAAGTTTCTAATGACATAGATTGAAGCAGTGGGATGAACCACACCAAAATGGGGAGAGACAGTGGAAAACGAATTGCATTGTAAAGTGAATCAATCAACCAGAATAGAGTTGGAAGGAATCTTGGAGGTCTTCTTGGAGGTCTTCTTGTCCAATCCCCTGCTCAAGCAGGAGACCCTATACCATTTCAGTCAAGTGGCTGTCCAGTCTCTTCTTAAAAATCTCCAGTGATGAAGCACCCACAAGTTCTGAAGGCAAGTGCTCCTCTGGTTAATTGTCCTCACTGTTAGGAAATTTCTCCTTAATTCCAGATTGCTTCTCTCCTTGATTAGTTTCCACCCAGTGTTTCTTGTCTTGCCTTCTGGTGCTTTGGAAAATAAGTTGACATAAGAAAATAAGTTCTTTGTGGCAGCCCCTCAAATACTGGACTATTGTTATCATGTTACCCCTAGCCATATCCAGACTAGCCATATCCAGTCTCTGCAACTATTCTTCATATATTTTTGTCTCCAGGTCTTTAATCATCTTAGTTACTTTTCTCCGCACTTTTTCCGAAGTCTCAACATCTTTTTTGTAATGTGGTGACCAAAACTGGATGCAATATTCCAGGTGTGGTCTTACTAAGGTTTTATAAAGCAGTACTAATACTTCACGTGATTCTGACTCTATGCCTCTGTTTATACAAACAAGGTTTCTATTAGCTTTTATGTATGATGAGCTACTGGTATTTGTCAACTTTGGCAGCTTTATGATGGGTGCACTTCAACTCCCAGAATTCTCTAGCCAGTTCTGCATTACACAAATAGGCTGAGGTCCTCATGAAATGAGGTTTATGTCTTATCCTCTTGTCATACATTTCTCACTTCTTTGGAGTGCAATCATAAAGCAAAGGCAAACAACTTTTTGGAAGACAATTGCCATTCAGTGGGTACACTCAAAAATGTAGCCAGGAAATGTTAATCTGTCATTCAAAAGAGAGGGAAACTCCAGTAAAGAAATTTTATTGTCTTTAAGAAAACAAAACACATGACTTGAAATATTCCTTTACTGCTAATGTTGGCAATGGATAAACAGGAATTTTGAGGCTTCACAGAGGCATCTGTGGAGACTACTCTGAAGCCAACATCTGTGAATTGACATTGCTGTTTTAAAGGTCTGGGTATCCACAGCAAAATGACAACATACTTATGGTGACATTATCACAATGATGTATTTGCAACAGATGTTGGAAAGGAAGTATGTAGGAATAACATTTGATATCTCAGGCAAGTCTTACCTTTTTTGCATCATACCGGCTTGCTCCAGATGTCAGCTCCGCATACCCATACAGAACTGTAGAAAAAGGGTTAGTCTTTAGAGCCAACCAAAATGGTAACATTGAAATCAAACTTTATTGCCTCTCTATATAAAGTCACTGTCACCCAGCCCTGATACTCCTGGATACTGGACCCAAACTGCCACCTTCCTTGCTTCTCATTAAGTCATTTCTACTTATTTTGGCATGTTCAACAAGCTTCATTCAAATACATTGCTCACTGGCATTTCAGCCTCCTGAGAGGGCTTATGTATGTGGACCGTCTTCTGCCACATACTTCCCTACGACCGGTGAGAGCACACAGGGTTAGCCTCCTCCGGGTCCCGTCAGCGAAACAATATCGGCTGGCGGGCCCTAGGGGGAGGGCTTTCTCTGTTGTGGTGCCTGCCCTCTGGAACCAACTGCCTCCTGAAGTCTGCGTTTCTCCCACGCTCCTGGCCTTCCGTAAAAACCTTAAAACTTATCTCTTCCGGCAAGCCTGGGGATGATTGTGGATTGAATGGTGAATATGAGTGGGTGTTAGTTTGTTTTTAGAGATTTTGTTTTGGACTTGTATTAAAATTGATGTTTATATACATGTTGTTAGCTGCTCCGAGTCTCCGGAGAGGAGCAGCATACAAGCCCGAATAATAAATAAAATAAATAAATAAATGACCTTGGGAAACCTGGAAAAGGGATGCTACCTAAAGAGTGTTCAGATAAAAGGAAACATATCCCACAGCTGCATAGTGAATGGAGCAAGAAGCTCAGGAGGGACCATCTCTAAGTTATCAGGCTGTAACAATGACGGCAGGAGAATTTTACTTTCAGACTTGCAAGATTCTGCAACTGTAGCTTTGCGATAAAGTTAAATTGGCTTATCTGGCCATTTTTTCTGTTCTGGGCTACCTGGTTAGGCTGCCAGCTTAGTCCATGAAACATTTTAAATGGTGGAAAAATGACGCACTCATGTCTGGATTTCTGTTGGGAAGAGAAAGAGGGATGCTGCAGTTTGGGATGGAACAGCTTTTGCCAGCATGCAAGAATTCAATGTTCCTTGCTCCCCCCAAAGATGCGAGTCCATTCTAATTACATTTCCTTTATAATATGTCACTATACCTCGGAAAGGGAAGGGCTGGTGCGTGATAATTGGAACAAGGTGTAAATGAGCACTCATTAAACTGTAGTCTACACTAAGCTCCTTCCATGTGAGGGGGCTGTAAATACAATTTTTAATGAAGTT
The DNA here is from genome assembly GCA_034064705.1 of Bothrops alternatus. Lineage (NCBI taxonomy): Eukaryota > Metazoa > Chordata > Lepidosauria > Squamata > Viperidae > Bothrops > Bothrops alternatus. The sequence continues at coordinate 756,819 of JARGCV010000225.1, read as the reverse complement.
ATGACATGCTTGCCAATAAAAGTCATTTACTTCACAGTATTATGGTTAATTATACACAGCTGGAACCATTTACAGCTTGTTCCTTGTTCACAATGCCCAGGCTCACGCAGGCATTCTTCCTACCTCACACTGCTCAGCATCTCCCAGGCAGGAAGGCAATGAGACCACAGAATACACTGAAGGGAAATTGCAAGAGGAAAATTGGTCCCTCAGTCCTGCTGCAACATTTCTCTTCCCTTCCAGCAACTGACTGTTCCGCTATTGGTTTTGACAGAGTAAACATCATGCTCCCTTCCATAGTTGAAATGAGACATGGAGGGAGTGGTTCAGAGTGAAAGCCAGGCCTATTCCATGGAATGGAAGAGTTGTGGAGAATAACAGCCTTGTGAGGTTCAGGTTCAAGGATGCCAGAGTTTCAAGAGAGCCATTTGGGAGAAGGAGAAAGGGAAGGAAGAAGAGAAGGAGAAGGGCAGAGAAGAGGAAAGAAGTAAAAAGGAAAGGGATATCAATATGATCTTGGGTTTGGAGATCAGAATTACTTGCTTTAAAATACACATTTTTAATATTATATGATTGGTCTCATTTAATTGTTTATGTAGCTATTTTTTCTTTTTAACTGAAGATAGTTTTGTATTTTGTATATAGAGTTAGGAATCTTCAGAAGGAAAAGTGATCTAACATGTATAGACACATTTGGAACCAATCTTTTTTTGTTGGGTTGGGTTTTTTTTTTTTTGGCTACTCCAGAATCCAACAAATGGATCATCCAACAAATCAACAAATGACCAAACTCAAATTATCCTACTTCAGACACATTATGTGAAGACCTAGCTTTCTAGAGAAGGTTCAAATGCTGGGAAACATAAAAGGAATGTAAAGGAGGGGTTGTCTATGTAGGTTTTCAGTCATTCAGGTCAAGGTCATCCCAAAGGTGCTTTTTCAAAAGGCACCTGGAATGTTTTTCCTTGAAGATGTTTCGCTTCTCATCCAAGAACTGAAGTTGAACTGAAGAAGCTTCTTGGATGAGAAATGAAGTATCTTCAAAGAAAAAGTCCAGTTGCCTTTTGGAAGAAGATGACCAGCAGCAAGATGAATAGACTCAGTTGTAGTGATAATGAATGCACTGTTGCAAGAGTTGAAATACCAGGTTAAGGATAATTCATCATGGAGAAAATCTATCAATGTGATCTGTAAGAGTTAACAGCAACTGGATGGCACCCAATTAACTGAAAGGAGAAGACAGAACAAAAAAGACTAAAAACTTTTATCAGCTTTTTTTATCAGGAATTTTAATGGCATGATGTCCATACTAAGTCCATACTGTTGTACACCCAAAGATCTTAAACTGGACTATTTGATCTATTCAGGAATGGCCATTGCCCAGTTTCTCAGTTGCTGTTATGGTGCCATAAATCAAATTAGATTTTGTGCCAGCATCACAAAAAAAAACAAAAAACGAATGGAGCAAAGGGAAATACTTCCTGCCCCTTAAATAAGATTCCACCTTCTTTCTCCTCTAAAAAGCAACACAATTTTCACTCCGAGTGTTTTTCCTTCTTCCCTGATTTGTATTGGGAGGGCAATGTGGAAAAGTGAAAGAAATAAGCTTCACATTAGCAATAATAAGTATCATATTAGCCTTTTTCTCACTGGAATGCTCTTCTGCAGCTGACAATTTTTCCAGTCCAATCTTTTCTTGCTTTCATCTAAAATGGAGATGTTACCAAAACATTCCTTTTCCCTCCATTGGACCATGCTATGTTTTCAGGAAGAAAATGAATATATTCTTTAACCAGCTCTCTCTTGCCATGTGAATGTAAAATTCCAGGATTCATGATGCCCCACCTAGCTACCAACGGTTATGAGATTTGTTTTCCTTTTTCAGCAGTATGCAGGCACAATGAACTTTTTAGTGTAGCAATAAAGAGCTTTAAAATATTGCATAAGCTTCTGAGACAGGCAGAGATCCCGGAGCACCACTCCTAATTAACTTCTAACCTGCTGGTAGGTGAGTTTCCTTTTCTTTCCTTTTTTTTTTTAATCTTTTAACTGCTAATGAACTTAAGGAGTTGGGTAATCTCTTTTGGCTTCTTTAATTTGGTTTAGTTGTTAATTACATGCCTTATGTTCCCAGTGTGCATATGGATTCTTTAGGTACCACTCAGCATTATCTGTTTCTTTTAATCTTTTCCTGTTATGTCACCCCGCCCTCTGCTCTGAGCTTTTCTTCAATTGTGAGCTACACCAGTCCAAACAAAGGTTACAAAAACAGCTAGGGAACTTGAGGTAAAAGGAAGAAGAGATTCAAATTTAATTCAGGCTTCATGGTTTCAAAGACGGGTCTTTTCAAGCACAGATACAATTATTTTAAACAAATCTTTTCCCTCAAACTGTGTCTATTTCTCCAGGGAATACTAAAAGAGAATATTTAATTTACTGGGTTTAGAAGAAGAAGAAAAAATCCTGCTTTTTTTCTTTAAAAAAAAAAAGTTGGCAAAGCAGCTAATAAAAATAATTTTAAGCCAAGTGAAAAGATGCAATATCAATTTACAATCAATATAATGAAGGCCTTTGAAACATCAGTCCAAAAGGATGAGAACCAAGTAAACAATTAAGTGAATTTAGGAAAGGCTTTGGAGGGGGAAAAAAAAACAGCCGAAAGAATGTAAGTAGAGACCTGCAGACAACTCTGGAATACAAATGAGCAAAACTGATTTTGGATTTTTTTTTTTTTGTTTTCTCATTTTTTAATGAACATCAGGTGCAAGTTTGCCCTAAGATTTGTCTGTGTTTAGGTGCACATTTCTTTGAACAAATGAACAGATATCCTGGTAGAATGCATTTTTTTGTACCAATAAAGGAGAATATTGGTAGCTCAGGGTTAAAACAAGGAGTCCTTGGTGCTCTCTGAGCTTGCTTGTTTTCTTGAAGATGTTTAATTATCCAAACTAGGTAATATCAACAGTGCTAGTAAGAAGTTGGGTTTGGTCTCTGTATATTCTAATATCTTGCCCTGTCAGTGTTGGTGGGGGTGGTCTTAGAGATTCTTTGGTTAGGATGTTTCATGTTGGCTTCTTTGTCAGTTTCCTGATTGGGGTATTGTTTACTTGATTACTGGTCTGATGTTAATTATGGAGTTCATCTATGCTGACCTGGGTGCTGATAGCTGGTGGACAAGTGCTTGGGTTTTTTTGTTCTCCTTTGGGCTAGTCCAGGGGTAGGCAACCTTGGCTCTCTTATGACTCGTGGACTTCAACTCCCAGAATTCCTGAGTCATGCTGGCTCAGGAATTCTGGGAGTTGAACTCCATGAGTCATAAAAGAGCCAAGGTTGCCTACCCCTGGGCTAGTCGATTGTCTCTTTTGCATAGATTATAGATATTGTTAATGTCTATATGTCTATTGATGGTTCATTTGTCAGAATGCTATACTTTTAGAAATTCCCTGGCATTTTTGGACTTGGCTGGGTCTAGGATGGTCACATTTTCCCAATTGAAAGGACACCCCTCCCCCGCATTTTTGTACTGATCAATACGTTTTTGTTCAGATTTTCCCATAACCGTGTACTGCAACCCAACATTTGGAGAACTGTTTATGACAACTAAGCTTTGGTCCATGCATTGTTTTTTAAAATGTGAAATTAAGCCAGTGAGACTGCAAATCTGAATGAAACAAACAAAGTACAGATGGGGGTATGTGTAGTTGGAGGAGGGAGCACACAAGCCATATGCTTGGTCAATGAGCTATGGTTTTTCTCCTCCCCCCTCAATCTTGTATGTTTTTATTTCAATATTTAGTACACCAAACAGGTTTGTTTCAAGGCAATCACTTGCTAATAGTCCTAATATATATTACTGTCTTTTTGCCACCTCCTAATACTAAATTAGCATCATAATGCAGGAGAAAGTGACACTTTTATCATAATTAAGTTTTCAAATGAACCCTACTTGGAGGAATTTTTCTTCATTAAAGAAGCAACTCAGATTTCTTATCTGCATCATTCAGAGGATTAAAATGTCCGCCCTCCACTATTACGTCCTAGCTATTCCAGAAGAAAGAACTGAAAACCTTACCGGTGTGCAATAAATCGTTATATTCATCAAATCTGTCAAATGTATAGAACTGGGTTTAGTAGTTTATTGAAATGAATGTTGCATTACACTAACAATAATCAGAGGTCTGGTTGCATAACTTTGTCTCTAAGGGCAAGAAAACAATAATTTCTATTAAATGTGAAGTATATGAATACTTGGAAAACTTGAATGGTCTACAATGCAGTAAATCCTACGGTCATCAAGCCTGTACCTCTTTTCATTTCTAACTGTGGTCAGATGTTCTCCCTCCCCAAGCAATATAAGAGGAGGAGATAACAGGGCAACTGTTCCTCTTCAGTCAAGTGGTCAGTCAATGGATTTGGCTAACCAACCTTATCTCAACTGCAACAAAAATTTATGGAGCCATAGCCATTAACCACCTGCTGTATGATGCACAGATTTGTTATGGTCACCAACTTAACTCTGTAGAGGTAGTTCAGTCTACATTTTTGAGAGCTCTGTTGTGAATGTTCTGCTGCGCATCAAATTTCTTGCTGAGATAGGAAACTTAATTGGCTTAATTTCTTTGGAGACCACATGGGGTTTTTTCCCACCTGAAATATTGGATTGAATTTTGAACATTTGAGTTCAAATTTTGCAGGTTGAGTGTATATCATGACCTCACAGAAAACAGCATCTCTATTGATTTAAATTGCTGCATGTTATCAGCCAACAGCTTGAGTTTGCTTGGCTCCAAGAGAATTCCATCCAAGTTAAAAGGAAAGGAAATCAACCTAAGCAAACCCTGATTATTTCTCAGTAGTGCTAAGTACACTAAGATTCAAATTTCAAATTCAGAATAGAGTGGTTCCACGGAGAGAGGTTTTTCATGGACCAGAGCGGGCGTGGTTTCATGTATTGCCTGCATTCCATGGATGGGGCTTCACTTGTTTGCATGGACCAGTTGCTGACATGCTGCGGCTCAGTGCCGGTCCACGGACTGCGGGTTGGGGACCCCTGTTCTTCAAGCAAGAGACTCCATACCATTTCAGACAAGTGGCTCTCTAGCCTCTTCTTAAAAACCTCCAGTGCTAAAGCATCCACAAATTCGGAAGGCAAGCTGTTCCACTGGTTAATTGTCCTCACCATTAGGAAGTTTCTCCTTAATTCCAGGTTGATTCTCTCCTTGATTAGTTTCCTGCCATTGTTTCTTGTCCTGCCATCTGGTGCTTTGGAAAATTAGTTGACCCCCTCCTTCACACTTCTTTGTAGCAGCCTCTTAAATATTGGAACACCACTATCATGTTACACCTAATCCTTCTCTCCTGCAGACTAGCCATACCCAATCCTGCAACCAGCCATACCCAATCCTGTTCTTCATATGTTTCAGTCTCCAGGCCTTTAATCATCTTAGTTGCTCTTCTCTGCACTTTTTCTAAAGACTCAATATCTTTTTTATAATGTGGTGACCAAAAGTGTACGAAATATTCCAAGTGTGGTCTTACTAAAATTTTATACCATGGTAATAATACTTCATGTGATTTTGATTCTATGCCTCTGTTTGTAACAGCCAATCCCATAGAATTTTCAGCCTTGCTTGTTAGGTCATGGTTGCCTTTTTCACTGTTGAAGAAAGGTATAACATCATTCCTTCTGCTTCCTGAAAGACACAGAAGCTATTTCTCATGGGCTTTTTTTGCTTCCTTTTATATTGTGTGACATAGAAATTATAGAATCTTGACCTAATAATGTCTTTCCTAACACACTCCCAGATCAGCTCAGGGGAATGTAATAGTAGCCTCACCTTAGCCTCGTAGATCACCAAAAATATCCTAAGGAGTAGCTATATTCAATTGCCATCATGGTTAGATTTTCAACAGTCTACTGATTTGGGGTAGTTCAATTCCTTTTTATATAATCACTTCTTTTGGTATTATTGGTTTCTCTAACAAAGTTTTGGTCTTTACAAGCCTAATTTAACAAATGAACCATCCTCTCTTATACACCTTAACAGGATTGTGTTTAATTGGAGATCAAAATTGTCGTGACAAGTGGGAAACACTCCCCAAAAGTCTACATCATGAAATTATATGGAGAATAAGATAAAGTGAAATGAAACACAGGCTGAAATGATCAAGACACAACTGAGAAGCTAAATTAACAGCTCTTCTTTCTCTAATGTTGGCAGTGTTGAAGAACACAGCTTCGCTTCCCTTTTAAAGGGAAGAGGTCACACATCTTAAATTGTGCATATTATTTACAAATATACAGAACTCTCCAATTATTTTTAGAATCAATTTCTATTGATCTTTGCCAAAACCAAAGGAGGGAGAGAGAGGGAGGGGATTGTTTATCAGTCAGCAAGTTACGCAATTCTGATGCCATACATTATAATTTGTTCCAATTTGCTAATAGGACTAATTAATTAAACAATTCTTCATGAATCTCTGTGCCTGACATGGCATATTGTCCCACTGTGACTCAAAATCTTGTTTGCTCCCTTTTGAACCCCTTGCAATTCTGAATGCCTCTTATTTAAGGAAAAATTGGATACCCACTGTGAATATTTCCGCCACAAGCTCTTTTAGGCCGACTGATGCTGTTTTTTTTCTTCTGGAATATGATATCAGTTAAAATAACTAAACCTTGGAGGGTTTTTTTTTTTAAATATGTCTGTTGTAGATAGAATATAAGACACGAAAAGATAGTACTGTATGCTGCAAGAGTCTCCTCAGGTAACAAATCGAATAGAATGTTGGATGGGATGGGAGAATTAGAAGAGAACAGGGAAAATTAGAGTAAAAAAAAATGGAACAACTTTGTAAAACTTTAGAACTGAAATTACTGAAGGCAAAAAGTCTTTTCAAAAAAAGCACAGTGTGTTCCCAACTGACATAGCTGTTTCAAGTCTTAAAACAAAGCCATACACCAGGTTCTCAATTTTCTTCTTTTTCTTCTTCTTGAAACTTCTGTACTGAGCTCAGAACAAAATGAGATTGTTATTTTGGGAATCTAAATTATCTTAATAAACAACAGAAACCAGAGTTTAGTTTTTAATTTTGTTTTTGTTGTGTAGCCTGTCTGTATAGGTGAATGAATAAATCGCTCAATAATACAGCATGAACTGTTACCACATAAAATTCTGGGGCCCTGAGGGAGGGAGGGAGGGAGGAAGGGAGGGAGGAAGGAAGGAAGGAAGAAAGGGAGGAAGGAAATGGAGAAGGAAGGCAGGAAGGGTGGGAAAAAAGGGAGGAGGAAGGAAAGGAAAGGAAAGGAAGAAAGAAAGAAAGAAAGAAAGAAAGAAAGAAAGAAAGAAAGAAAGAAAGAAAGAAAGGAGAAAAAGAGGGAGGGAGGGAGGGAGGAAGGGAGGAAGGAAGGAAGGAAGGATGGATGGATTTAATCCAACTGAGACAAATTTTTTGTAGTGTATCATGACATTCACATCTCTAACTTCTATCACGAATTCTGAAACTCACTGCAATTCAATAGATTACAATTAAGACTCTCTGTTAATTCCGTATTAGTCCTAAAATTTGTGGTCTCAATTTAAAACCATAAACATTATGATGGTTTGAAAATTCATGTTTTGGGTGGGGCATTTCATTAAAAGACCTTCAAGTTCCCTTCCAACAGTATAAATCTTTTATGCTGGTCTTCTAAGAACTGTCCTGGTTTAGATGGTTACATTGAGTATAGGATCTCCTGCTTGAGCAGGGGGTTGGACTAGAAGACCTCCAAGGTCCCTTCCAGTTCTAATCTTATTGATTGGCTTACAGGAAGAATTAGCATATTAGAAAAGGTTAATAAAAGTTTAGATGTGAAGTTAGTATAAAGCACACACATCCCTTTTTGTCACTGTATTTCTCAACCCTGGAATTAATTTGAGAAATTCTTTTAGTTAAATAGTTCAATATTGACACTGGCTTGAATGAAACAATAAAATAATGTAATATATTCATTCCTATAATAAGAGATAAATTCTGAAACATTGAATAGAAATTATAAGTCATACATTCCTTTTCTATGTAGGGTCCATATGTCAAATGTCTGTGGATAGATTCTCAGTCATCCAGGTCACGGTTGTCCCAAAGGTGCTTTTTCAGGAGCAACTGGACTTTCTTTTTTTTTTTTTTTAAATATTTTTTATTGACTTTTTTCCCCCCCAATTTTAACAGAAAAGAAAGCTAATCATATCAAATCTTAATATACAAATAAACAATCAACAACAAAACATAAATACAATTTCCAATACTTCTGATAATAATAACTCAACTGAAAATAAGCATCTCAAACAATTTACCATCATTCTTCCCCCTTCTTATCAGCTCACACTTAACTCATCCTTCAATCCACCAAAGGCCACCCAAACAACCCATTAGTAACAATCATTAATTATTCTTCCACCAACCCTAATTACAGCTAAAAAAAAACATCATACCTAAAATTATGCGGCTTCCCAGAATGATTACAGGGTATAACAAAAGAAAGCCCCACTACATCAAACAAAATTATTATATGAACTTAACAAGAATTTTAAACTATATACTATCTCTTACTCAAAACACACACAAAAAAAAAGGGGGAAAAAAACAAAAAAAAACAAGAAAAAAAAACCCATCTTATTAAAGTTAAACAAATAATATTAACCATAACAATATCAATAAATCCCTCGATTCAAGATAATAATAATGATATTAATAATAATAATTATATTCTTATTCAATTTAGTTTATCATAATATATCTTAGTATATATCATAATATAAACATCCTCTTCTAAACCTTACTTATATATAATATAAACAATCAACTCATCTTGTTAAGAATAATATTTATCATTAACTTCTAAACCGTCAATCTAAGTCAAATCTACTAAATTTAGTTTATAATAATATATCTTAAAATATCATTTAAACATCCTGGTTTGCAGCTTACCTATGAACTTATATTAATAATAATAATTATATTCTTATTCAATTTAGTTTATCATAATATATCTTAATATATCATCATATAAACATCCTCTTCTAAACCTTACTTATAATATAAACAATCAGCTCATCTTATAAAAAATAATATTTATCATTAACGTCTAGACCATCAATCTAAATCAAATCTACTAAATTTAATTTATAGTAATATATCATAAAATATCATTTAAGTATCCTATCTTACAGCTTGCCTAAAATCTAAATCTTTAAATCAACCCATTATCTTAGATTAACCTTAATTCTCTCATTTAGTTATAAATTTCTTTTAATCAATCAACTTCTGGACTCTCTCACCTGACAAATAAACCTCCATAATAAAAACAAATTATTTATAGCATTTCTAACTTACATTCCAACCTAATATCACACCTAGAATAATTCCTTACATACAATTTTAAATTTTCATTACTTCAAGCGAACTCTAGGTTTCTTTTTCAACCAAATAAAAGGCCATAACAAGGCCACCCTTCCAACTAATAAGTCTCTCTTCTGTATTTCTTCAGCCCCGTAGCTAAGTTGCTTGTTGAATTGAGTCTTCCTTTCTTGAATCATATCCTCTTGTTTTACATAAATAAACTGTTCGTCAAACAACATCCATTTCGTTTTATAGTCTAATTGCTTCATAAAGTAGAACAATGCCTCTCTTTTGTCGATTAAATCATCTTCTTGCTGCCCAGCTAGACAGAATTCCCCTTCTTGAAACAAAACCTCTTGCTCGCTATAAACAAACTTTTCATCTAGCAAAATCCATTTGTCATCTTCATTCTCAAAACCCTCCTCATCTCTTCCCTGTTGAACTTCTTTCTCTTGTGTTATGTAGTAATCATCTCCATATACAGATTGTGAAATAAATTGTTCAACAGTAGGTTGTACATCGATTTCATTTGGAGGAAGGAGTTTAGCTAATTTCAAAAATACTTCTGTCAAAGCCTCTTTCACAAATGCTTTAAACTCTTTAACCTCTTGCGCAAAAGTCTTCTGTGTTTCAGACCTTTTTTCGTAAAATTCATCAGTAAAATCCAACTTAGATTTAGCATTTGGCTGTATATTCCACTCCATTTTAAATTTCAAATCACAGCCGTCTCTCTAGCTGCGCTTGAGAGAACAAGAAGAGAGAGAAAAGTAACAGATTCCACTTTCACTTTCCAGCACTTTCCCTAACAGTGAAAACAGTGAAAGCTAAACGCCATCTTGAAACATTGTTGATTGAAAACGTTAGAAATGTATAACCAAGAAAAAAAACAATAAAAATACTTGCAAACCATTTGGACTCCTGTAGTCATTCAGCCTGCTTATAATCTCTTCAGTGTTAAATCTTAAAAAAAAAAGCAGAGGTGGTCGCGGCGTCTTTTTCTGCCTGAAGACAGAAGCGTCTCTGGATAGGAGCGTCCTCCGGAGCTATAGGGAGCTCACTCTTAATCCCTGAAAACTTCTTTTCCAGGGATTTAAGAAGGCTCAACCTTACTCCCGATGCTCTTCACCTCTCCTTTGCCCGGAGAGGGGATCTTTCACCGCGAAAAAACAGCTGATGTGCGCTGTTTTTCGCGGCTTTACACATCCAGATGACGGAGTCTCACAAAGGAGACCCTGCGGCGCCGGCGGAGCCACCGGAAGCCCCGCAACTGGACTTTCTTGAAGATGTTTCACTTCTCATCCAAGAAGCTTCTTCAGCTCTGACCAGATGGTGGGGAATAGAAGGACTTATATTCCTTGCAGACAGCTGGTCATTTGCATTCTTCCAGAGAATCATTGAGGCCTCTTGGAAGTTTTCTGTGTCCTCAGGGTCACCTGAGTAGTGCAAATGTGCATGGAGCCTTCTGGCTGCAGGATGTTTTCTGCCCTGTTCCTATAGTCTGCAATGTTTTCTGGAAATTCATTCATGCTCCCGCACCATTCGAAGGATGTTCATCCCAAAGTATATATCTAAATGTCTATGGAGATTCTCAGTCATCCCGGTCATATTTGTGATCCCTTCACGGGCACCTTCCTGCATCTAGTCTACTTCCTGGTACATTCTGTGGAAAGCAACAAGATCAGAGAATACAGATTATATATTCACTTCGCCAACACGACCTCCCTCACACACATACACTAGCAATGTCATCTGACTGCAATCTGTGCACTCCTGTAGGATAGCTATCCATCATTCCTGTGGTGGTTGTTTCAGAGACACCAGACCATTTTTCTATTACACTTAGTCAGTCCTATTTATCAAAATCTCAGAGTCTTCCAAATTTTCTCGGTGTGCATTTAGTGGAACAGCTAGAAAAGTTTCCCTGAGGGGAAAAATAGCACACACACACAAACAAACACACAAAGCTAAATTTGATTCACTGTTGGGACAGTTTGCTCTAAATAGGCATGCAGAAATGCCTGCTATCCAGTTATCTATTATCCAGTTATAATATTCATGTTTAGCCAGCTCTGGGTACAACCTTTTTGTAGCCTTCTCCAAATCAAAGTCAAGGATACCTATAAGGATTTCTTTGCAGGACAATAGAAGAACAGGATATATTCCACTAGAAGACCAACTTCAGTGAGGATCACGCTATTCATTAATAGTAGCTGTAGCCTGGTACAGTAGTACCTTGGCACCTTGTTTACTCATCGTTAATTGTTCTGGGAGGTGCAATGAGTATCAAAAATTGTGATACCAAACACATTTTTTTCACAAGGAATAATGTAGTGAGGCACAAAGCAGCCAACACTGATACGTTCTAGCTTGTGTGTCAAGTACGAACCAAATGATGAGTACCAGGATAAAATATTTATGTCAAAATGTGTTGAGTACCAAATTTGATGAGTTTCAAAGCAATTGAGTACCAAGATACCACTGTATATTTTAGAAACACCCAATCTATCTGCTAATCAGCCTGAGCTAATTCCAAGACACATGCCTAAGCCTAATAATTACATCACTGAATTCTTCTTTAAGAAAAAAACTTTGTGATATATGCTATTTTAGTAGCCCCTGGACAGCTATATTAGGGGTCATGATGTCTTTCTTCATGACTTATCACCAGTTTATGGAAGAGAAATCAGATTTCCCTCCTTTTTTTAGCTGAAATGCTGCCTCTAACATTGCCTCTAACCAATTTTGTTTTTTATTTAATAATTTAATTTAAGAAGAAGGGAAAAGACAGTTTGAGGGACTGGAAAAGCTGGATGACAGAGAGCCTTTATTTGGTGATGGGTAGATAATCCAGAACAAACCTTCCCCTCAGCTTCAGATGAATTTTGTGGCCTTCAAATGCTTACCTTTGCTTTGAGGTGAAGATTCAAGTTTTTCCAGTCTCTCTGAAACTGCTGGGATGCTCATTCTGATTCCTTCCTAAATCCTTTTCACGGGGAGACTTCAGCTTTGGATAGAATACAGTATATTGTTGATTGCTTCATTATATTTTTGAAGTAGGTATGTAAGGAATTCACTATTTTATGTTATTATTTGATTTTATTTCCAAATGTAATGGACTGGAAAGAGATGGAGGAAGGTTTCTGGAGAACAGGCCATATAAACACACAGCAGGAAAGATTTATATAATTAGAGAAGGTACAAGAAAATAGTCATAATGGGACTTTCTCATTGGCAGCCTCTGTTTTGTAGAAGCTTGGCCTCACAGATCCATATTGCTTGCTCCTTGCTGAGTTTCTTCAGGGCTGTAAAAACTACAGTTCAGTAAGGTCTTTGGAAGATGTTAATTTGGCCCTCTTTCTGGTAGATGCAACTTTTACTCTAGTGTTATTTTTTGTGTCATTTATTTCTATTGCTTTCAATTTGTTGTGTTATTTTGAGAACTGTTCTGAACCTAACTAGACTGGAGCAGCATAGAAATCTTGATAATAAAAGAATAAAATCAATCAATAAAAGTTGAACGAGTGTGTTCAATAAAAAACATTTGAAGTTTTTTTTCTATCTATGCTTAGAAGTGAACAGAACTATCCAAAACACAACAAGCCAAGATGTATAGCACAATGCAATATATTTTCCAAGTCCCCATGTTCCCAGATTTTGTGATGAACTTTTAGACTTAAAATTATATTACAGCTAAAATGTTACAGTAAAATACATATAAAAGGTGTACAAATTTAAATGTAGAGTTCTTTTTTAAAAAAAGAGGAAAATATATCTTCTGTTCTTCCAGACAGAACAGACTGCTTCCCAGTTCAATCTAGTACAGATAGATAACTCAATAGAAATAATTATAAAACAGATAAATGTTTATTCAGAGTAAATACTTGCTTTTACGATGTTGCTTCTGTATATTACATCTCTCTGTTCATTTCCATAGGTAAATTGATAATGGATTTTCCCCTCTTCTTCTGCATAAGCATCACATGTTAGCATAGGAATAAGATCTCCAAGCCGTGTGGCTAGGGGCCATGAGGCTGGATGAACAAAGGCATTCCCCTGAGGCTTGTGTCCAGGAAGTCTCCCAATGCCCTTTAGAAACTCCTCCCACTGACCCATCAACAAAACCAGCATTTAACCCAATAACTGCCAGATATTCTAACATGCTGATACATGCTCTCTAGTTAGGGTTACATAGAGCTATACGAGATTACATAGAGCTATACGGCTCAGAACAGTTCTTTGCCACTGAAAAGATGTGGCAGCAGTGATTTAACAACACTACAAAGAAGATGTAAAAGTGAGTCAGTCATGTGACTGGGTTGCTTTACAGCAATCAGACCTTGATGGGCATAATCATCTCCATCACTCAAGGAGTACCTGTAAGTTCAAAAAATTATAACTGGCTAAATTCTTCAATTTTCTAAGAGGTGCTTCACAGAATGAATATAGTAAAGAAAGCATTAATTAAGGATTTGGCAATGGGAAGTGTTGTGAGTGTCCCTGGACCAGCTTGGGAAGTATCAGAGGATGAGGATCAGCAGCCAGGTTCCTCTGAATGTGTTTCCCTCCCGGCAGCCGAGGATCAGCAGCCAGGCCCCTCTGGGTGGTTTCCCCTCCCGGCAGCCGAGGATCAGCAGCCAGGCCCCTCTGGGTGGTTTCCCCTCCCGGCAGCTGAGAGAGATAATGAAGAGCTTTGTATGCATTCTGAATCAGATTCTCAAAATGATGACTCAGATTTAGAACAAGAAGATAAATGGATTAATCCGAGGTTCCGAAGGTTTGATAAGCGAAGGTGTCAGTTAACTGGAAAAAGGAAGTAATTGGGGAAGTGACGTATCGGACACTATATTAGAGGGGGGAAGTAGACTACACCCTTGTTACGAGCAACGTTTATCAATGAGAGGTTTGGAAACTTTTGCAATGCTTTGAAAGTCTGATGTTTTGAAAACCTAGCGAAGGATAATGAAGTCTCGGACACTGTGATAAAGACGGAGTGAGTAATTGGGAGGTTTGGCAAGAGTTTGTTGTAATCTAAATGTAAATACTGAGTCTTAGATGTGTTTGCCAGCAAAATGTCTACAGTTGGCTTTGAAATGACTCCTTTTGAAATGTGTTTAATAAATCTCTTAAAGACATTTACGTCGCTTTTAATGGGCTGAGAGAGAAACCAGACAGAACAGATTGCTCGTAACCCTTAAAACAGAAAAGACGAAAATTAATCCGAGCTTTCAGTGACGTCATGGAGGAACTCCTGGCTGCTAACCCGGCTCTGCATCTATTAGTTCAAAATCTCCAGCAACAAATTGGACATTTGCAACAGCAAATTCAAGACGCAGCAGCAGCACCTGCTCCAGCCCCCCCTCCCAGAAGAAACAGATGTTACTTAGCCTTGCCTGATAAGTTTACTGGAGAGCGTAATAAATTTCCAGCTTTTTTAAACCAATGCAAAACATTCATTGCCTCAGCCCCAGCAGATTTCCAGCTCGATGAAACGAAAGTAGCGTTCATCTTAAGTTTACTATCTGGGCCAGCTGCTGATTGGTCGTCTCCTCTGATAGACGGACCAGATCCTGTTCTGCGCAATTATGCAGGATTCTGCCAGCTGATGGAAAGAGAATTTGTTGACCCCCTTCGTAGACAAAATGCCACCCGGCGGATACGCGAGCTACGTCAGGGATCGCGCTGCGTAGCGGAATATATATCAGATTTTCGCCGCCTAGCTCAAGAAATTAATTGGAATAATGAGGCTCTCATGGAAATCTTTCAAGATGGCCTGTCTTCTCAGATCTTGAATGGATTGAAAACTACTGTAATACCTGCGACCCTGGATGCATTATACCAACATTGTTTGGCTATTGAGGCGCAAACGCAAGCCATGGATGCCCGCCTGGTCAAACAGATGTTTCCAGTCACCGGAAGTGCCAAGCCAGTTCCTGCACCACGCAGAGGATTCCAGACCCTACCTATCACTCCACCTATCCCGGCACCCAGACGTATTTTCCAAACAGGGCCGGCTTACACTGAGAGGCGCCCTGCACCCATGACCAGAGATGAGCCCATGGATCTTGGTGCAGCCAGATCTCGTTTGACCGAGGCTGAGAAGGCAAGACGGAGAGCTGAGGGCTTGTGCCTGTACTGTGGAGAGATGGGTCACTTCGTCATGGCCTGCCCCCAGAAAAGACGTGGTACGGCAGGTCCTACTCCTGTTCCAGCTCGGCCTCCCACTCAGCAGTTTCAAGCCACCTTGCCGGGAAACGGCCAGAGCCCGGCCTAATGGAAACATTGGGTCGGGCAGGCGCCAAACCCAGTTCCAGTTCCGCAGACAACGACCCCGGTCCTCCGAGACATCTGATCCTAGCAACCAATATACTTCTGGGAAATCATGCCCAGGGCATTCCGGCCCACGCCTTGTTGGATTCTGGAGCCACCACCAATTTTATGAATGAAGCTTTCGCTCGTCAGCATGCCATACCTTTGTGCTCCGTGAAGCCGCCTATGCTGGTTGAGACAATCGATGGTCGTGAGTTGTTGTCTGGACCGATCAAGTTTATGACCCAGCCCATACGCCTGGTCATAGGACAACATGAAGAAGCCATCCAATTCTATGTTACCAAGGGACTTCATTTTCCCTTAGTTCTCGGCCTAGCCTGGTTGAGAACCCATGATCCTTGTGTAGTGTGGTCCCAGAACTTTGTTTCATTTCCCAGTTTGCAATGCGTAGACCACGTACGCCAAGTTTGTGCAGCCCAGCTACCATCCCACCCTGACATCACCTTGCCGGCCGATCTAGCGGACTTTGCAGATATATTCAATGAGAAAGAGGCAGACCAATTGCCTCCGCATAGACCATATGACTGTACCATTGATTTACTACCAAATGCCAAGCTTCCAAGGGGACGCCTTTACTCCATGTCAGAACCCGAGTTGGCCGCATTGAAAGACTTTGTGGACAAAAACCTGGCCAGGGGTTTCATTCGTCCCTCTTCCTCGCCTTTGTCAGCTCCTGTGTTATTCGTGAAGAAGAAAACCGGAGATTTACGCCTATGCTGTGACTATCGCAAGCTCAATGCCATCACGGTGCGCAACCGGTACCCTCTGCCTTTGATTCCTGATCTCATGGACCGTCTCCGATCAGCGACCATCTTCACCAAGATAGATTTAAGGGGTGCTTACAACCTGGTTCGCATTCGAGAGGGGGACGAGTGGAAGACCGCGTTTGGAACCAGGTATGGTCATTTTGAGTATACCGTTATGCCCTTTGGACTCACCAATGCTCCGGCCGTCTTTCAACATTTCATGAATGACATCTTCCGGGATTTATTAGATCAATTTGTGGTGGTTTACCTCGATGACATCCTAATTTATTCCCCGTCACGAGCCACCCATCTTCAACATCTCCGGCGAGTTTTGCAACGCTTGAGAGAGCATCACCTTTACGCCAAGTTAGAGAAATGTCAATTCTATCAAACCACAATTGAGTTTCTGGGACATGTGATTTCTCCACAAGGCATCGCCATGGACCCTGGCAAGGTTGAGGCCTTGCAAACCTGGCAACCACCATGTAAAGCAAAAGATGTCCAAAGACTTTTGGGATTTGCGAACTATTACAGGATATTTATTCCAAGATTTTCTGCCTTGACTGCGCCCCTTACTCGACTGTTACGGAAAGGCGTTAAGTTCCAGTGGGGCGATGCCGAGCAACAGGCGTTTCAGACCCTCAAAAAGGCTTTTGTTCAGGAACCCATTCTCAAGTATCCAGATCCTTGTCGTCCCTTTGTAGTGGAGGCTGACGCCTCAGATGTTGCAGTAGGGGCCGTGCTACTTCAAACACGCCAAGATGGCGGCCCCCTGTTCCCGTGTGCTTATTACTCCAGGAAACTGACTCCCTCCGAACGCCATTATACCATTTGGGAAAAAGAACTATTGGCCATCAAGACTGCTTTTGAGACCTGGAGACACCACCTGGAAGGAGCCCGCTACCAAGTTGAAGTTCGGACTGACCATAAAAACTTGGAATTTTTGCAATCTGCCAGGAAATTAAATCAACGTCAAATCCGTTGGTCTTTGTTCTTCGCTCGATTCAACTTTAAAGTCACCTACATTCCGAAAGGGTACAACAAAAGAGCAGATGCCCTGTTCCGTAAACCTGAGTATCTACAGATCAAGGATCCCTTACCGCTTCGAACCATTCTGCCTATCGAATCGATCGCAGCCGTGCATGATCCGGTAGATCTACGACGACAGATTCGGGAAGCGCAACAACTAGATGACTTTGCAATACGAAAGAGACAAGAGGTGGGTCCCGACTCACCTTGGACCTTGTCCGAGGGACTATTACGCTTCCGCAACCTGTTATATGTTCCAGCAGGCCCACTCCGAGGTCTCATCCTGACTCAATGCCATGATAACCCTGCGGCAGGTCATTTTGGTTTCTTTAAGACTCTTCACTTAGTGTCTCGGACTTTTTGGTGGCCCAGACTTCGCCATGATGTGCAATCCTATGTAAATTCCTGTGTACGGTGCCGTCAGGCAAAACATGCCACAGGAGCCCCTCCGGGATTATTACAGCCTTTACCCACGCCGGAGAGACCCTGGGGAGCTATTTCCATGGACTTCTTGACTTGTCTACCTGTTTCTGCCGGCTACACCGTTGTCTTTGTAGTGGTGGACATGCTGACCAAAATGGCACATTTCATTCCTTGCCGAAGAATACCGACAGCCAAGGTCACTGCTCAGCTGTTCATTCAACATATCTTCCGGCTACACGGTTTGCCTGACAAAATAGTGTCCGACCGAGGAACCCAGTTCACCTCGGAGTTCTGGAGAGAACTCATGTCTGCGCTTCAAGTCCAAGTTAATCTAGCCTCCACGCATCACCCAGAGACTGATGGGGGTACAGAGAAAGTGATTGGCATCCTGGAGCAGTATTTGCGTTGTTTCATCAACGACCAACAGAACGATTGGTCCAAATATCTCTCCGTGGCCAAATTCGCTTTCAACAACTCTCAGCATACTTCCACTCAGACCACCCCGTTTTTTGCCAACTACGGCTATCATCCCAGATTTTTCCCGCTCACGCTCCTCGATTCTCCAGTTCCAGTTGCAGAAGACTATTTAACCGAACTGCAGTCAGTCCACGACATGGTTAAGCAGCACTTGACTAAGGCCAAGGAAGACTACAAGCGGGTTGCAGACCGCTCGCGTCGTGACACGCCGCCGTTAGCTGTTGGAGATCGGGTTTGGCTCTCCACCAAGTACTTGTTTCCAGGGAGAATTCACCGCAAGCTTGATCAACGTTTCCTGGGTCCTTTCCCTGTGGAGACGGTCATCAATCCGGTGACCTATCGTTTGACTTTGCCTAGGTCTCTTCGTGTACATCCCGTGTTTCATCGCTCCTTGCTTGTTCCTGTCAACCCTGATTCTCCGCTTCGACCTCCTGATCCGGGCCCGACAGCTCGCCGTGCTCACGTTCCTGTTTCCCGGTTGGAGGTGTCCGGCATCCGAGATTCCCGATGGCTCAACGACCGCTTCCAATATTTGGTTGATTGGACCGGGGGTGGGCCAGCCGCTGGCTGTTGGGTCGATGCTCGTGATATTGAGGCTCCTCGGTTAATTTGGGATTTTCATTCTGCGTTTCCCTACAAACCACATCCCCTGCGACGGCCCCGGGGGGAGGGGCCTGCGGGGGGGATAGTGTTGTGAGTGTCCCTGGACCAGCTTGGGAAGTATCAGAGGATGAGGATCAGCAGCCAGGTTCCTCTGAATGTGTTTCCCTCCCGGCAGCCGAGGATCAGCAGCCAGGCCCCTCTGGGTGGTTTCCCCTCCCGGCAGCCGAGGATCAGCAGCCAGGCCCCTCTGGGTGGTTTCCCCTCCCGGCAGCTGAGAGAAATAATGAAGAGCTTTGTATGCATTCTGAATCAGATTCTCAAAATGATGACTCAGATTTAGAACAAGAAGATAAATGGATTAATCCGAGGTTCCGAAGGTTTGATAAGCGAAGGTGTCAGTTAACTGGAAAAAGGAAGTAATTGGGGAAGTGACGTATCGGACACTATATTAGAGGGGGGAAGTAGACTACGCCCTTGTTACGAGCAACGTTTATCAATGAGAGGTTTGGAAACTTTTGCAATGCTTTGAAAGTCTGATGTTTTGAAAACCTAGCGAAGGATAATGAAGTCTCGGACACTGTGATAAAGACGGAGTGAGTAATTGGGAGGTTTGGCAAGAGTTTGTTGTAATCTAAATGTAAATACTGAGTCTTAGATGTGTTTGCCAGCAAAATGTCTACAGTTGGCTTTGAAATGACTCCTTTTGAAATGTGTTTAATAAATCTCTTAAAGACATTTACGTCGCTTTTAATGGGCTGAGAGAGAAACCAGACAGAACAGGAAGTGGGGATTGAACAGAATGATGCAAGTCACCTATAGTTTCTCTACTTGAATTTATTTGTTTGTTTGCATTCTGCCTTTATTATTTTTACAAACAAATCAAGGTAGAGAACCCACCCAACACATCTTCCTCCACCTATTTTCCCCACAACAGCCTTGTGATTTGAGTTATGTTGAGAGAAAGTGATTGGTCCAGAATCTGGATGTCAAGAAAGGAAATGACACATATACCTTGAGCAATCTTGAAGAATGGCCTAAGTGCAGAAATAACAGTATGTCGGTGTTTATATCTGAATGGGTAAAAAGTGCTCTTAAAAGTACTGAAAAGAGAAACATGACAGTCTATATACGATTTTCATTTCATTTCTTTCTCTTTTTTTCTTTAAAGCCATTGGTGGTCCTGGGTTATTTTTGATACTGTCACTTTTTCAGCTTTCTAATGCTGTCTCTTCAGGATATATCTTTCCACAGAAGACAGGTTTTTTTTAAATGAATGTTTTGATTTTTTTTAAAGGAAACCTACATCTCTTTAAAAAAATGTACGATGTAAAATGGATTGCAAACAGAGAAACACAGGAGCAGAGGCCAAAGGATGCTGCACTGAAAGTTCACAAAGTTTAATTTTAATTTTAATTTTCAGAATGCTATAATTTGGTGCACATGGGGCTATCTAGCCTTCTAGCAAAGCTCAAAGCAGGAAACCTTTTAAAAACAAAAACAAAAAAACACCACATGGCATCTTCTTTGTCTCAGTGCTGGAAGTCAATTCCTAAAGTTCCTTTGAAAAAAAGAAGAGAAAAGGGACTGCAAATTATAAAATTCAAAAGCTGTGGAGCTTTTGAAATGATTGACTCTCTTGTTTTGCACCATGAAGCTTCCCAACATTCACAAGTTCGTTTTGAAAAGTTGGGAGTTATGGATGTCCAACTCAGAGTGGGAGTTTACAGGGACAATTGGCAGTTGAAGGGACTGTCACTCATCTCTGTATGATTCCTGATGCATAGAATTATTTAAACATGTCCATTCCACAGTCATTAAGAAAATGTGCACCGGCGCTTCGGTGGTGTGGCTTCTGAGATTGGATAATGGAAGAATTGATTCACCAAAGATGGTTAAAATATAAAGCATTTGATTTAGAGCATCGTGTGAGTTGCAAGAAATCATGCTGAGAATGACAAGAATGACAATTTCTGTACTGTACTCAGTTACCTCAAAGAGTCATTTACTGAAACTAGTTAAAACACTGGAAAGTTCTGAAGAACTAAAGAAGTAAATTCTTTATGAAGAAAATGAATTTTTCTCGAGCAGAAAATTCATGCTTCTTAGTTTATTTACTCCTGCTCCTCATAAGACAACTATGCAGACTTGTAAACCGCAGTCAAATATACATGGTATGTATAAAATGATATGCACAATACAAGTTAATTTTTTTCTGTCACATTTTACAGTAAAATTACATATTTCAGTGGCAAAAAAAAAGAAAAAAGAAAATGTGCACCATAGCTAAAACAAACAAACAAACGAACCAAGCAACAAAATTTCAGTTTTTTTTTCTCATTCATGTTAGCAGGAAAATACAGGTAGTCCTCAACTTACGACCACAATGGAGCCCAATATTTCTGTTGCTAAGTGAGACATTTGTTAAGTGAGTTTTGCCCCATTTGCTGCATTTGTTAAGTGAGCCACTTCAGTTGTTAAGTGAGCAACATAGTTGTTCAGTGCATCCGGCTTCCCCATTGACTTTGCTTGTCAAAACGTTGCAAAAGGTGATCACATGACCTGCCAGTTGCCAAGTGTCCAAATTTTGATCACGTGACCATGGGGATGCTGCAACAGTAATGAGTGTGAAAAGAGGTCATAAGTCACTTTTTTCAGTGCTGTTGTAGCTTTGAATGGTCACTAAATGAACTGTTGTAAGTCAAGGACGTCTTGTGCTTGGGCAGACGTTTTAAAACTATTCTGAAAAAAATGTGGAACTCTGTAACCATTTCCATTTCCTATCTTTCATAGTATATGACAGCTTCCTTTACATCATTCTCTAATACTATTTTAAATTTTCCAAGAGTCGGGTTTAAATGCAAATCGTCCTGCTTTTACTCTGTGACCCGCAAATTTCTCTAATGCGCTCAAATGTAATTATCACAACGTGCATTGAGTTTTCATTAGTACACTGTACCTTCTTTCTACATTTTTCCTTCCTAAGAAAGCACTAATGCTACTGGACTTTCATTTATACCATTGCAAAATCTGGTGGGAAAAGATCTCCCAATCTTTCAGCTGATATAATTTGTAGAGGAAACCATTCTCTTTTTACAAATCTGAGCAATTTTGCTGCTTTGTTTACCTGTTACCAAAAATGCACAAAGCTGAGACATAAGACAGATTTCTGAAGCAGACTCAAGAGGCCCTTTTATCACCTTCCACCAGCAAGATTAGCAAAAATGTTTAAAAATATGTCAGATAGATGTTGGAAATGTAAACAGAACATAGGTATGTATTATCATATCTGTGGGAAGGCAAAGGCTTATTGGAAAAATATACCTATGTGGTTAGAAAAAATATTGGGCAAACAAGTGGATTTTAAACCTGAACTTTTTTTACTAGGCATTATGTCTGAAAAGACTAATAAGCAGAAATTATATTTAATTTTACACATCACCACAGCAGCGAGAATAATTTTTGCACAATACTGGAAGAATGAAGGACTGCCATCAGAGGAAGAAATAATCAGGAAAATACTGGAATGTGCAGAGATGGACAGATTAACTATGAGGTTGAAAGATAAAGAAGATACAGACTACTATCAAATTTGGAATTTATTTTATTCTTGATTAGAGAAAAGAATGAAGGATTAGGAATTGAACATGTATTAGCTTAGCAATTCCAGACAACTTGTTGATTGGAAATTTTTTTTTAATAAAAATATATATATATAAAAATTAAGAGGCCCTTTTATCTCTCAGAATCAGAGTGTGATTGGCCCCGAGCACAAGCACTTACTCTCAGTGGGTGGGGCTGTAGAAGTTGTCCAACAGGTATCTGATGCCAGAAAACCCAAACAGAAACCATGTAATGACAAATATTTTAGATTCAGAAGACTGTCAGGCCTCCATCCTTTTCCTATCTGGAAGAATTTTATACCAAAACATTAAAACATTTAACAGGGTAACAGAGTTGGAAGGCACTTTGGAGGTCATCTAGTCCAACCCACTGCTCAGACAGGAAACCCTATACCATTTTGAACAAATGGCTGTCCAGTCTCTTCTTAAAAACCTCTAGTGTTGGAGCACCCACAACTTCTGGAGGCAAGTTGTTCCACTGATTAATTGTTCTCACTGCCAGGAAGTTTCTCCTTAGTTCTAGGTTGTTTCTCTCCTTGATTAGTTTCCATCCCTTGCTTCTTGTTCTGCCTTCTGGTGATTTGGAGAATAGGTTGACCCCTTCTTCTTTGTTGCATCCTCTTAGATATTGGAACACTGCTATCATGTCACCCCCTAGTCCTTCTTTTCACAAAACATGCACTCATTTTTTTTTCAGTTGAGGAGATTAAAATATGCATTAGATTAGAATACGAGATTAGAATATTAGATAAGCCCTTTGCCTATGTATACAGTGTAGAGACGTGTTAAAACTGCTAATGAAATCAATATCTTCATCACTCATACCAGTATACACCAAACAGATTCAGAATGCAGTCAGTTTTGATTTCTTCTGAAAATCACCAGATATCCTGTGGCTGTTCTACAAATCAGTCTTGTCAGATATGCAGTAGGTTATTCTCAAGTACAAACAGTCACCGTTGGCCAATCCTGCCTTTCCATCACTGATTATTCTGAAAGCATTTTCATTCCCTTGTGCATGTGATGCCATAAATCTGCTGAAGACTTGATGGATTTAAGATTCACCAGCCGAATATCTGGAGCAGAAATCAAGCACTGTTTTTTCCTCTCTCGGGACAATTATTGCTGACATGTTCTGCAACAAAGAAACTTGAAAGTGAGACTGTAGAACCAAACTGCCCTACTGGAAATGCACAAGTTTTGACTTACCCATTTGATCAGAGGAAAACAAAAATGGCTGGCATAGATTAGTGGAATAGTCCTAAGTGAGCCCCAAATTTCTCTTGTTAAGTAAGAAAGTTGTTAAATGAGTTTTGCCCCATTTTATGAGCTTCCCTGCCACAATTGTTAAGTGGATCACTGCAATTGTTAAGCTAGTAATGTGGTTGTTAAGTGCATCTGGCTTCCCCATTGACTTTGCTTGTCAGAAGGTCACAAAAGATCACATGACCCCTGGACACTGCAACCGTCACAAATACAAGCCAGTTGCCAAGCATCTGGATTTTGATCCCGTGACCATATGACAGTGTGAAAAATAGTCGTAAGTCACTTTTTCAGTGCTGTTGTAACTTTGAATGTTCATTGAACAAATGGTTGTCAGTCGTGGACTACCTGTAATATTAATTATTGTTGTGGTGAATGATCATCACATCTATTTCGAAAACATTTGATCCAACTGGTTCATTTTTTAATTGCTGCTCACCTCAAAATGCAGTATGCTTGATCTGCAAATAATATATATAATAATATATATCTGCAAATAATATATCTAAGAAAGAAAGATTTCTTTCTCCCATATTTGGGTTTACAGGGTGCAATTTAAAAAGAAACACTCGATATAAATCTCTTCCCTCCCTG
The DNA here is from genome assembly GCA_034064705.1 of Bothrops alternatus. NCBI lineage: Eukaryota > Metazoa > Chordata > Lepidosauria > Squamata > Viperidae > Bothrops > Bothrops alternatus. The sequence goes on along the minus strand of JARGCV010000225.1, from coordinate 732,359 downwards.
ATACTGCTGGCAAAGTGAGAGGGAGCCTGTGGCCTAGAGGTTAACACAACTGCCTAACATGCAGACAGCCCAGGTTCGAATCTCAGAAGGGTAAGTTCTGGCTGAAGAGAGTTAAGAAACTCGAAATAACTATCCCAGTTCTCCCTTATTCTTTGTTAGCAATTTAAATTATATATGTGTGTGTGTGTGTGTGTGTGTGTGTGTGTGTGTGTGTGTGTGTGCGTGTGTGTGTAGTGTTTCTTTTTTAGATAGCACCCTGTAAGCCTGTGGCTTAGAGGTTTAAGCATCTGCCTAGTGTGCAGACTGCCCAGGTTCGAATCCCGGAAGGGTGAGTTCTGACTGAAGAGAGTTAAATAACTCGAAATAGCTATCTCAGAAATCCCTTATTTCTTTGTTAACAATTTTAAAAACATATATATATTTGTGCTTGCAGATGGCTCTGGGTTGAGCTGAAACAAGCAAAGGAAAGAATGATTTCTTCCTCCCATATTTGGGTTTACAGGGTGCTATCTAAAAAAGAAACACTATATACACATCTTCCCTCCCTGATTACTGACAAAGCGGGAGAGAGCCTGTGGCTTAGAGGTTTAAGCATCTGCCTAGTGTGCAGACTGCCCAGGTTCGAATCCCGGAAGGGTGAGTTCTGACTGAAGAGAGTTGAAGTGTCTTGGCAACGTTTCGACGAAGTCCCATTAGTCATCTTCAGGCTGGTGCTTTCTGCTTCGTGCTTCTAGGAGCAATGTGTGATTGTAGCTGTTTCTTCCTTTTAACTGCCAGTGGGGGTTTGAACTGATTGGCTGGGAGCTCGGCTGTGTTCTGATTGGGTGGAGGTGTGTTCTGATTGGTTAGGGGCTTGGCTGTGCTCTGATTGGATGGGGGGTTGGCTGTGCTCTGATTGGCTGGGGGAGTGTTCTGTTTGTGTGGGGACTTTGTTGTGCTCAGGTTAGTCTGAGTTGCAGGGGGATTAGAGATGGTGAGCTGCATAGCTGTTTGGCTTCGCGTTCATGGTTGTGCCTCATCTTCATGGTGGGTGTCAATTTGCTTCATGTATGGATTGGAGGGGTTTAAGGTGGTTAATGATGCAGCTGTGGTCTGGCTTCTGGTTTGTGGTCATGCCTCATCATCATTGTGATAATAATGATGATGGATAATAATGAATATTTATGTAAGTGATCAAGTTGACAGTAGATCAAGAAAGGTTATGTGTAATGTATTCGCTGGTCTTTCAGATCATACAAAATATTCTTCATTCTACCTGAAGAATAACAGACAGAATGTGAAGAATTACACAGTTACAGTTTTGCCAGACTTTACCTAACAATAACTTTAAATGTTCTGGCTCCTGGGACCAGTTTCTTTATTCATGTATGATTAAATACATTGGCAAATGACCCTTGTATTTTGCAATTGGAACAAGTTGTTAGCAGAACACTTGATTATTTCTATGCAGGAAATAGTTTAAGAAGGCCATTGTTTACAAGACCAATTCAGATAACCTGCTTTTATTTTAATAGTGATTTTTCATTTCCAGTTGAGAACTCTGTCATAAAAGGGCTCAATAAATTATAGCTGTAGCTTCTCTCTTACTAGCTGCAATCTCTAGTGGTGAGATACCACCCATAAATCTTCTTGAAATAAACGGCTATGGTTTCTGAATTTTTTTTTTAAAAAAACACATTCTTATATTTCCCTTCCAGATCATAGAGGTGTCCACTGGATTCTGTAAATGAGATTCTATAAATAACACTAAATGATATTTAATAATAACATGTCATGATGGCAAAAAAGAAGCACCTATAAATTAGTTTCCACATTTGAATGGAAACTAATTTATCTTTTGACATTTGTGTTGGTCTAATTGGGGATGCAAAAAAGATATCCTTGTTTTTTTCAGTGATATGCCAGTATATTTTAAAGAGAAGATTGGGCCAGATAAATAAATGATTATTAGGATTTAGAATTAACAAAATTTGCAATAGTGATGCAAGACTGGAAGACAATGGGTTCATAGTAAAATGTAGTCTTTTAATAGAATTTTATAGAATACTGGGATGACAAATTGCAAAACTGAATTAATCCATGTACAATATTAAGGTTTATTTTGATTTTCATGGAATAGTGAGTGGTGGAGGCAATGCAACGTTGTATTTTATATATTTTCTTATTATTTAGCATATAATATGTTATTGTTTATAAAACATTTTAAAGAATTAAACAAGACTGGAAAAGTGAGAAATCACGGAGGGAAAAAAGATCACCAAATTTTCAATTCCTTAGGAAGAAATAATACAATATAGTTATTGTCAGTGAATTTTCTGCTGACAACTATTTGCATTTTATGAATTATACCACAATAAAAAGATGTTAACATTTTCATGGATGAAGTGCAACATTCTTGTATTTATGTTCATTACACAGGGGCAGAAAGATATATCTTCATTTCATAGGCATCTGTCTGCTGATTGGCATGTTACTTAATTTCTTACATTTCAGTTGAAGCTCAAGAGAGAAACCTCTTGAGGCATCTCTTCTAACTTTCTTATCAGACCAGAAAGAATGAGCAATGAGAGAGGCTCCAGAGAAGTCAAGAGATACATAGTAGATTTTCTATAACGGAGCTTGATTTTTGGTGCCAGAAACTATGCAATTTTCCTAACAGTGCTATGGAAACACTATGCAATTTCCTCCTCCTCCTTCTTTGAATAGAATAGAGCTGGAAGGGACCTTGGAGGTCTTCTAGTCCAGTCCCCTGCTCAAGCAAGAGAACCTATACCATCTCAGACAGGTGATTGTCTAAGTCTCTTCTTAAAAATTTCAAGTGATGGAGCTGCTTCTTCTTCTTCTTCTTCTTCTTCTTCTTCTTCTTCTTCTTCTTCTTCTTCTTCTTCTTCTTCTTCTTCTTCTTCTTCTTCTTCTTCTTCTTCTTCTTCTTCTTCTTCTTCTTCTTCTTCTTCTTCTTCTTCTTCTTCTTCTTCTTCTTCTTCTTCTTCTTCTTCTTCTTCTTCTTCTTCTCCCTGATTTGTGAAAACGTACGTGCTGGGTTCTACGTAATTTTATATCTAAACGCACCAAAGCACAAACCAACAACTATTGTATATTATGTCTTAGTGCCATAGATGAATTCATCCTTCCTTCCTTCCTTCCTTCCTTCCTTCCTTCCTTCCTTCCTTCCTTCCTTCCTTCCTTCCTTCCTTTCTTTCTTTCTTTCTCTTTGTTTAGATAAATATTAACCTATTTTCTCAGCCAAATAACTGGGAGGCAGGCATATTTATTTATTTTTACTCCAGAAATCATATGTTCTAAACATGAACATCAAGCCCTGCATTTAGAAATGATCAAGCAAACATACAAATAAAGGGAGAACTTTTGTAGGTACCTCGGTCCTATCAGCATTTATTCCCTATTGCTGAGTCCATATTTCCCACAAGCAATTATTTCATTGTGTTGCTTTTACAGCTGTGGGTTTTGTTTCTGCAGTCTCTTGCTTTATTCTTATTGTAATGCTTGTGCAATTAATGAAAACGTTGTTATCTTTTAAAAAAATATCCAAATTGTAAATGGAAACAAAATTAATATTTTGCAGAGTATTATGTCTTGGTTTACAGAAATACTTTCGCAACTGCCTGACTGGAATGTGCAGTATCAGAAAGCATTAAGATTACACACTGTGGATCAAAGTTATTTCTCGTAGTCTTCATCTCTTGTCTAGAAATCACAGATGTTCTTGGAAAATTGTTAATTTATTCTTCCTGGGAAGATTGGTGTTTTTTCTTAGTTCATCTTGAGTGGGGGAAATACATCCTTGCCCAATGAAAGTGATTTTTGTTTTCAACAGACTTTGGATAAGTTTCATATTTTTTTTTAAAAAAATAATAATCAAGGGATAATTCTGCTCCTGGAGTTTTAATCTCATGGACCTACATCAATTCATGTTGATCAGTTTGGGTTTTTGCACCACCAAAGGCTCCTGTTGTGCATTTTAAAGCACCAGAAAAGAAGAAGCCATTTTAGAAACATGCCTGACAGAAATAAATGGGTTCAAAATGCAGGAAAATCATAGCTGATTTAAAGTGTACAATAGAACTGATTTTCAGTGAAAATCAGCAAGAGTAAGTTTTTTCATGCCACAGCTAAAGATGCAAACATGTGACTATTTTATTGGAAAAGAGAATACATACATGCATACATATACATACACACATACATACATACACACATATATATATACACACACACATACATACATACATACATTCATACATACATACATATATATATTTGATAAATATATTTCAGCATGCAACCAGTGACAAAATGTAGATAATACTTGAGTTCAATGCTTATCATAATCCAAAGACATGAATTTTTCTTTTGGATGGAAGTTACTTTTTTGTAGTTTTCATGAAAAGCTCAATTCACACATTGCAAATTTATATGTGAATGTGAAGGGTATGTTGAACACATTTTAATCTGTTGTTTGTAATCTCATCCACCCCAACAATATATGCACAATGGTAGGATGCATTAGAATAGAATAGAATAGAATAGAATAGAATAGAATAGAATAGAATAGAATAGAATAGAATAGAATAGAATAGAATAGAATAGAATAGAATAGAATAGAACCTTGGAGGTCTTCTAGTCCAGCCCCCTGCTCAAGCAGGAGAACCTAGTGTCTTCTTAAAAATCTCCAGTGATGGAGCACTGGGGATAAGCTGTTCCATTGCTTGATTTCCTCACTGTCAGGAAGTTTCTCCTTAATTCCAGGTTGCTTCTCTCTTTGATCAGTTTCCAACCATTGTTTCTCATCCTTCCCTCTGGTGCTCTGGTGAACAACCTGGCCCCCTCTGCCTTGTGGCAGCCCCTTAGATACTGGAAGACTGCTATCATGTCACCCCTATTTCTTCTTTTCTTTAGACTAGGCAAACCCAAGTCCCACAGCCTTTCTTCATATGGTTTGGTCTCCACGCCTTTGATCATCTTAGTTGCTCTTCTCTGAATATTTTCCAAACTCTCAACATCTTTTTTGTGATATGGTGACCAAAATTGGCTGCAGTATTCCAGGTCTGATCTTACCAGGGTTTTATAAAGTGGTAATAATACTTCGTGTGATCTTGATTCTATGCCTCTGTTTATACAACCCAGGATTGTATTAGCTTTTTGGGCTGCTGCTGCACACTTCTGGCTCATAGTGAAGTGATTGTCCACTAGAACTCCTAGGTCCCTCTCACAGTTACTGTTTTTAAGCCAGATCTCACCCAATCTGTACTTGTACCTTTGATTTTTCCTGCCTAAATGTAAAACTTTGCTTTTCTCCACATTGAAACTCATTTTGTTGGATAGGGCCCATTGTTCAAGTTTGTCAAGATCTTTTTGGATCCTGAGTTTGTCTTCTGGGATGTTGGCTACTCCTGCTGGTTTGGTGTCATCTGCAAATTTGATGAGTTCCCCTTCAATTCTCTCATCTAAGTCATTGATGAAGATATTGAAGAGTACTGGGACTAAGACAGAACCTTGTGGTACCCCACTGCTAACATTAAAATACATTAAAATGGAAAAAGTGTATATACCAAGAAAAAGGCATGAAATGTTTACATTAGGAACCCTACACATGGCAAGATCAGTGTGTGTTCATATTGACATGTTGTCCAAATTCTCAAACCAGGATTAGATGAAAAGAAAGTTAGCAATAGAGGAATGATTTTTTTTATTTTTCTTATTTTCATGAGTGAAGGCTATCTTGCTTGTTCAAAATCTTGGTTCTTTGAAATTCTTGTCCAATGAACTTCCCTGCCCTTTTTCTACTTTGTAAATAAAAGGGAAACAATCTTGCTCTGATCAAATCAGATGTTGCTGAATAGCCAAATCATATTCATTGCCATCAGTCCAAATCAATCCACAGAAGAACCAAGGCCTTTTTAGCTGTTTTTCAATTATTTCAACATTACGTCAGTCATTTCCAATTAACACCATCATCTGTTACATACATCATTTTCTAGGTTTTTTTTAAAGATCAGTTGGAATCCTATTGAAAACTGTTGTCAGCTAGTTCTGACCTGTTTGTGGCACATCTTGTTGCTGTTTCTGCGAGGCTATTTTGTCACATAGTCTTGTATCCATATATTGCATACGGAAGGAAGGAAGGAAGGAAGGAAGGAAGGAAGGAAGGAAGGAAGGAAGGAAGGAAGGAAGGAAGGAAGGAAGAAAGACCAGCTAATGATCTCTGAAATTCAGGATATAAACAGGTGTAGAAAAATGATGAAAACAGACAGAAATAACAGTGTTCTACTTCACATGCTATTCAATTTCTATGGAAACCACCATTTAAGTAGAAAAAAGGAAAAAAATACGAAGTTTGGCAGGCTTATACCCTCCTTGTCTTCCATAAAACTTTGAAGACTTGGTTTCCCCCCAAGTGCTGGGATGAGATGACTGCATATCTCACACTTGACTTAATGCCAAGATTTTGTTTTTAGTGTGTTGGGGTGTTTTATATATATATAAAGATACTTGCGGGGCCGTCTCCTGCCTCATGAATCCCAGCGACTGGTTAGAGCACACAGGGTTGGCCTCCTACGAGTCCCGTCTGTTAGACAATGCCATCTGGCGGGGCCTAGGGCAAGGGCCTTCTCCGTTGCTGCCCCAGCCCTCTGGAACTAGCTTCCCTCGGAGATTCGTACTGCTTCCTCCCTCCTAGCCTTCCGGAAAGGATTGAAGACACATCTATGCCGACAGGCTTGGGGCATGTGAGCCGCACTCTGCCCCTCGGCCCTAAGAGTGTCCCGCCATCAGTGCATGTGAATTGATTGTGTTTGTGTGTGGCATGAATGTGTTAATTTTTAAAATTATTGTAGTATTTTTGTTGTGAGCCGCCCCGGATCTTCGGAGAGAACTTGTGGCTCAATAGGTTAAAGCATCTGCTTAGCATGCAGACTGCCCAGGCTCGAATCCCGGAAGGGTGAGTTCTGACTGAAGAGAGTTAAGAAACTCGAAATAGCTATATCAGAAATTCCCTTATTTCTTTGTCAACAATTTTAAACAACATATATATATTTGTGCTTGCAAGATGGCTCTGGGTTGAGCTGAAACAAGCAAAAGGAAAGAATGATTCCTTCCTCCCATATTTGGGTTTACAGGGTGCAATCTAAAAAATAAACACTTGACACATATCCTTACTCCCTGACTACTGACAAAGCGGGAGAGAACTTGTGGCTCAATAGGTTAAAGCATCTGCTTAGCATGCAGACTGCCCAGGTTCGAATCCCGGAAGGGTGAGTTCTGACTGAAGAGAGTTAAGAAACTCGAAATAGCTATATATATTATATAGTTTCTATGTTGTTTTAATTTTTGATTGGGAGTCACCCAGAGTTTGATATAAGATGGGCAATTACACAAATGTTTAAAATAAATAAATAAATTTTGATTTGATTTGATTTTATTAGACTTATATGCCGCCCTTCTCCCAAGACTCAGGGCGGCTCACAACAAAAATACAAGTATAACACAAAATCAATTAAAACTACCAATTCACAGTGTAAAAATAAATCATAAAATCATTGGATGGGAAGGGATCTTGAAGGCAGGTGTCCTTATACCGTCTTGGACAAATGGTTTCTCAAAAACTTCCAATGATGGAGTATCCACAACTCTGGGAGGCAAGCTGGTCCATTCCCACAGGTGCTTTTTCACGGGGCAGCCGGGCTTTCTTTTTTCTTGGATGAGAAGTGAAACGTCTTCAAAGAGAAAAAAGAAAGTCCAGTTGCCTCGTCAAAAAGCACCTTTGGGACAACCATGACCTGAATGACTGAGAGACTCCACAGACAAGTTGGTCCATTGATTAACCATTCTCACTGTCAGAAAATTCCTCCTTATTTCCAGATTGGATCTCTCTCTGATGAGCTTCCACCTATTGCTTCTTGTAATAAAGAACATTTCCTGAGCAATGAACCTCATTATTTAGGAATAAGATAATGCAAATAGCTGTGATCAATATTGATGTGACCATCATTCTTTTTTTTTTAGGGCTTTAGTGTCAAAAAAAATAATAAGAGGTGGTAATCAATGGTGTCAACTTACCCTAACTTTATGTAACTTTACTTTAATAACTGATGGGCGATGGGACCATTTTTTCCTCCTTCCCTTCTTTTAGAGTCATCCTTGATTGCATTTCACCAAAATAAATGCAAGTCAGCCAGAGGCCATAAAACCTAAATCTTATGGATTTTTATTCATAAAAGTACTGGGTGCCGTTGGTGCTGAAATCTTCAGGCTTTTTTTTTAAAATAACAAAGATGTGAAGAGCAGCTTAAGATGGTCAAGCAGCCCTGTTATGGCAAACTGCACGAATGCCACAATGCCTGGAGAAATATAGTTCTATAATTTCTACAGTCAGAAAAAAATAGATTAATTGGATGAACAATAGATTAATTGGATGAACATGGCAAAATATCTTCACTCAGCAAAGCCTTTTAACATCTCCTAGAATTTTATTTTCACTGGCTTGGAATCTGTAAAGGTACTTGGACCTCTCAGCCAACTAAGTTATTTTATCTCACTTCCTCTAAGAAAACCTTAGTTAATTTCTGAATTTAGTCTAACAATGTTTTTTTTTTAAGAACTGATCTTGATTAGATATTTCATACTTGGCTCTAAACCAGTGCAATTCAAGTATGAGTGAAAAAGTGCTTGCTGCGTCAAATTTTAATCTCGGATATAGAAGAATTGTGGTTGCTAATATTCAACTCTCTTTTGAAATCTCTAAAGGAATAACTCTGACTTTTTCCCTCTTATTTATGAAAAATCCAGAGTTGTTTCTCTCCATCTCTCTCTCTCTTTGTGTACCCTTCTCCCTGTTACATTCTTAAAAGTAACATAATACATGTCATCTTTCTATGGTATGCATTTTTTTTATTTCTCTTGCTTTGTACCTGCAGTAGCTTAGGTAGTGAATTCTGAATGTTTACAGCCCTCAGTCATTTATTCATTTACAGCCAGAGAGCATTAAAACTGTCTACAAAATAAAATTAATTAAAAGCAGCTGGCATTGAATAAGATATGATCCTAAATTGAAACAATTACATGTAAAGCAGTAATACGCAATAAGGTAATCCCCAATATTGGAAAATTGTCATTTTAGTTCTCAAAATAGCTGATCTATACAGGAATAAGCTAAGCCCGTTGATTTCTGGATGGCAATTCCATTGGAACAGAACCCATTTTTCTACAAAAATGTCTACCAGTAGGACTTCTGCAATCTCAGACTCAGCCTAAACCCTCCAGCCAAGCAAGCAGTAATTCTCTGTTCCAGCTGTTGGAAGAACAAATATTCCAACAATTTTCCATGGGAAGCTCTCTTGACGATATCACTGCTATGGAAAAAAAAGCCTATGGAGTTTTTCCCCTTGTAAAATTTTTTTCATAAGATTTATGAAAGAAAACCAGGCAAGCTGAAAGAAGTTTGTACAATGAAAGGCAGAATATTTATACCCAACTGCTTTGTCCATCTGAGGCTCAACCAAGCTGAGGAATGCCAATTTCATCTCTGTGACTTTCACTAAAAGACACTTTTGAAAGACAAGTCAAAAGGAAACTCCCCTCCCCCAATGAAATGAAAACCAACAAAGAAAAGGAAGGCAGGATATCTTATTTATTTATTTATTTATTTATTTATTTATTTATTTATTTATTTATTTATTTATTTATTTATTTATTTATTTATTTATTTATTTTTGCAAACTTTTATACCGCCCCTCTCCCGTAGGACTCGGGGCGGATTACAGCCAAAATTAAAAACATAACAGTAATAAATATTTAAAACTAAATTAAATTACCTAGGCTGTTACTAAAAAACCAGATTAAAATCCCATACTAAAACACTAACTACTTAATTTAAAATTTACATAAAAACCCGAGGAGCTCTAGGCCAGGCCGGCTTGATTGAAGAGATAGGTCTTCAGTTCTCTTCTGAAGGTGCGGAGATCATGACACATCCGGAGTTCCGGGGAGAGCTCGTTCCACATCGTCGGTGCCCCCACAGAAAAGGCTCTCCCCCTGGGCACCGCCAGCCGACATTGCTTATCCGATGGCACCCTGAGGAGGCCCTCCCTGTGGGAGCGAACTGGTCGGTGGGAGGTATTTGCTGGCAGTAGGCGGGCTTGTAAATAACCATCTTCTTTTTTTTTTTTTTTTAAAAGAAAAGAAAAAAAAATAACCATCTTCTTTGGTTTCACTAGCACAGATAGTCCTTGACTTACAACAGTTCATTTAGGGACCCTTCAGAATTACAATGGCACTGAAAAAAGTGACTTATGGCCATGTTTCACACTTTGCAGCAGCCCCATGATCATGTGATCAAAATTCAGATGCTTGGCAGCTGATTCATACATATGACTATTGCTGTGTCCCAAGGGCACGTGATCCCCTTTTGCAACCTTCTGACAAGCAAAATCAATGGGGAAGCCAAATTCACTTAACCACTGGGTTACTAATTTATCAACTGCAGTGATTCACTTGGCCACGGTGGCAAGGCAGGCCATAAAATGGGGCAAATGTCACTTAACAAATGTCTCACTTAAACTTTGGGCTCAATTGTGGCCATCTGTTGAGGACTAACTGTACAGAGTTGCCATCTTAATCCTCATAGATATAACGATGAGACAGGCGGGTTCAGCAAGGTGACTTGGAAGCAAAACCAGGAGTGTCATCCTGGTATGTTAAACCATCCTGCTCTCCTCAAATGACACGGAACAGGTAGATTTACTTGGCAGTGTTGAAATAAATCCACTGACATTTCAGTAGCTTTTACATATGCAACGAGGCTACACTTAAGTCCTTCTCAATCCACCAAATGTCTTCAGCAAGGGCCTTCTCCGTTGCTGCCCCAGCCCTCTGGAACCAACTTCCCACAGAGGTTCGCACTGCTTCCTCCCTCCTAGTTTTCCGGAAATTGTTGAAGACTCATTTATGCCGACAGGCTTGGGGCGTATGAACTGCACTCTGCCCCTGGGCCTACAAATGTGCCTCCATCAGTGGCTGTGTGTTGATTGTGATTGTATGCTGTATGAATGTGTTTTGGATTGAATGAATGTGTTTGGATTGGATGGTTGATTGTCATGGTAAATTATTTTATTGTATTGTTGTTGTAAGCCGCCCTGGGTCTCAGGAGAAGGGCGGCATAGAAATTTAAATAAAAATAAAAGATAAAGATAAAGATGAATACTCAAAGCAGAACCAATCTGAGCCTTGACTATGTGATGTTAACTGTTTCAGTATTTCTACAACAATTTCTACTTATCTAAGTAGCCTAATTTCAGTAAAATGACAAGGTGAACAAGTCTGGGAATGAGTCACTTATTCTCAGGTCTTGTCAAAAAGGAATCCATTTAAACATTGTTTTAAAAGCCTACAATTTCTCCCGCTAATGGCAGCTAACAGCATGTTCGTTATCTATTTTAGCAGGTCCTGTCAATTTCTACCGCAGGCATACTATGAAAGTTTTTGGAAAAAATTCATGCCCATCTTGGGGGGGAAAGAAAAGAACCAAGAGGATCAGAAAGTTTTCCGCTTTTTCCTTGACTTTTAGTGTCCTTTTGCTCTGTGATCCAACTGCTGATTTTTTAAAAAATGTAATGCCAAATACAATATCATATTTATGCCCAAGAAAAGCAAACATTCATGGCTGCATTGGAAGTTTTTACACCCCATAAACCTGCTCTGGACTTGGCTAATAGTAATAGAAATATATAAAATGTGCAAATGTACTTCGTAAATACAGTATATTCACAGGTCTCTAAAAATAATGAAGCTTTAATCTATTATATTAACTGATTAACTGGAAAACCATATAATTCAGTTGTTGGCTTCTGGCTCTCCGATGAATGAGTTCATTTTTCAATGAGGAATCTAACTTAGAATAACTTCCCATCTTGTCCTCTTTAGTACTTTTATTACAAATGAAAGCTAACTAATTCTTCAACTTCCCTCTTTTTTTTTTAGTTTAACAAAATGAAAAGAATAAAAAGCTACAGAAACCTACTCTAAAGCTAAATGTAAATGACTTCTCCAAATTCTTTGCCCTGCTTGTGGGAAGAAAGACAACGAAAAAGAGAATTATTTCTTTTAATGGAAATTTTTTCTTCCAAAGGTTCCTTTGGTGAGGGTGGTACAGGTTGTTATTAACCTGTGTTTATTAATCAGACATCTTACTGCCTTGCTATCCCGCCACCAATTTTTATTATTCACATTCTCTAAACCTAGTAATTATTCTAGGATATTATGTGCATATATCTATAGAAATAAGGTAACCACCACCGTAAGGATGAATAAAGGGAAAGAAATTTTGCAAAAATATCCCCTTTTAGAAGGAGATTACAGTAAGAAAAGAAAAACTTGAAGAAATAATTCTTCAAAAATGTTCCCTTGGGTTTATTATGAACATCGAAGGAACTAGTTGATATTTTTTGAAACACCAGAGAAGTATCAAGCAACTAACTTTTCCTCAACTGATTTAACTCAACGAAAGAAACTTTTGAGGATTTTATTTTCAGAAGAAAGGGAATACTAATGGCATTTTTGTGGGTGATAGGCACTGCTTTATTTACAATATATCCAAGGGTGTTGTATGGAACTGCTGTTTTCTACTGAACACCCTAATAATCTGCAGTAGCTGGCTTCTTCTATTTTCACTAAATATCAAGAAAGACCTCATCTGCACACTTCTTCCATGGGACGTTTCTCAGATGGTGCTACTGTCACCACTAAAAGGTTGATCTTCATAACATGTGTTATATAGGGCAAAGAAGAAGACCATGTCACACATAATACTTGTAAGGAGATGACCAGGCTGAGCCGGAGGACAGGGTCAAATGTGTCATTAGTTTGGAGTCACTGTACTCCTACAAGAGACTTAAGTCCATTCCCCCATGAGTTCCGCTGACTCTTATCTAGCGCCAATTTGTCTTGACCTTTAGTAGTTCAGATACTTGTGCATAGGTACCACAAAATAAACTCAGAGTACTTTTGAACTCTATCCTCTCTCCTGATTTCTTGCTCCTGACAGTACTTTTGCTACACACAAATATGTAGCTTTGGATCTTTCTTCTCAATAAATAAATGAACAAGTAGAATGTTTTGACTTATTTGTTTAATTAGACTCTCTTTATCTAGCTTGGAGAACAGGTCACACTTTACATCATATTTATTCAGAAATAATGAAAATTCAAACAGGTTCACAAACTTTAAAGCACCTCTGTGTGCTTTATTTATAAACCATAAACAATTCTAATCTTGGACAAAGTTGCCATGGGAATGATTGAAATGATCTCATATCAAGTTGCTCTTCTGCTCAAAATTTCTCTTCCCTTCCTTCCCATTGCTTCCCACCTTCCCATAGTAGTGGTTACTGGAATTTTTTTCCATATAAATTTATGTGTGATAATTTTAATTTAAGCCCTCTCTTTCTTTGGCAATCCAAGTATCCTGAACACAGATGTAGAAGAAACGTCTCAGAGATGACAGGGATATTTTCACTACATTTTGCGACTGCATGACAGAATTATCTGGGAGATATTTCAACTCATCATTATCTATTCAGTGGGCTGATGAAAGTGTAACTGCCACGATGTCATTGCTGGCTCATGTAAGAGCGCATCAATTCCCAGTAAGTGGAGTTGAGTAATTTTGATTAATGTGTCAATCCATGTATGAAGCAACAAGCCTTTTATGATATCTCCAATGATATATATACTGATGGCATTCATTGGCTTGTTCCTTTTGAGATGATATTATAGCCTGAGCATATGACCAAAGGTTCATGTGTTCCGCTTTATCCAAGAGGCAAATATTTTTTGTCCATAAATGTATATCAAATGACACACACACACACACACACACTCACACACAATGGGAAATCTCCATTTCTTGATGTCTACACCAGATAGGAAGATTAAGAAATATATTCACATCCTACTTATAGCTAGAGATACATGACATTTATCTAACGTTGAAATCAAAGGTGAACATTGAAGTCCTGCTTTTATTGAAACATGTCTAGAAATGAAAGTAATTCATGCTTCAGAATTCAATTTAAAAGACCGGCAAAGTACATTAATAGATTTTATATATTATGATCCAAATATTCATTGCCATTTCTCTCTTTTTCCCTCTCTTTCTCCCTCCCTTCCTCCCCCCTCTGTCTTTGTGCATGTGTGTGTGTGCGCGCGCGTGCTTGTGTGTGTGCGTGCTTGTGTGTGTGTGTGTGTGTGTGTGTGTGTGTGTGAGAGAGAGAGAGAGAGAGAGAGAGAGAGAGAGAACTGATTTTGAACCATTCTATATACTAAAAAATATAAACTTTCCAGAATATCCATGATGTCTTTCCCCCTCCTCTTTTCCACCAGTTAAATTAAATAGACCTGTGGAAGCTTTCAGAAATGTTTTACGTGATGAATTTCTACTGCCAGTGAACATCGGATCAATCCCTTGGCTGTCCTCAGGTAAAAATTTGCTTCCTGGTGGAAAAGCTGTCACCAGCTCTTTGGGTGACCTCTGACTAGCCTGATCAGTAAGAGAGAACAAATTATAGCACAAGGCCATATTTTGATACCTGGTAATTCGTGTCTACATTACCTGCAGAGAAAAAAAAAGATTTTTGGGGGACCCTTGCTGAAACCCATCCTTTTAACTAAGCTTCCTATTTTCATAGCAAACAATCAGAGACCTACTTGAAAGAGAATCAAACTCGTATACTCACATAGTTGAAAGAGGTCACGCCAAACCATGAAGATAGTATTTGGTGAAGTCCTGATATATGCTTTTGAAGCTTATTTGCTATCAATATTTTCATTCCACCATAAGGCTATCAGCTCTTAAATACTACATCAGAAAGGAGAAACATATGTTTACGCATTGAATATACATTATCTATATTTTCATTTTCTTTATCATCTATAAGATTTTTCCAAGTTTATTATGGTAATCCCAAATCTGTCAGAAACCTATTCCTTAACAAAAAGGCAATTTGAAAGCAAGTTTTTGTCCAGACTTAAAAGCATAAAAATGGAATGAGTGGGTGAGTGAAGTGAATGAATGAATGAATGGAATGGAATGGAATGGAAGTCCTTTTACATCAATAATTAGGAAATAAACAAAAGAATCTCAGTGGAAAGACACAGATAATTTGAAATATTCCTTGGTGGAGTTTTTTTTTTTTTGGGGGGGGGGAAGGTTCTTTTGTAATCTGGCATGGAAACAATAAAGGAGAGAGAAATCTTTACAGAAGTATAGAAAGAAGAGCTTGTGAATGTTAATTTAGATTAAAAGGGATCTATACTGTTGCTGTTAGTCATTGCAGGCAGCAGGAAAGATGGCAGTTGAGCAATAACTGGGAATGGCATTAAGGTCATGTCACAATGTGAAGCTTTGAGGACCTTCTTAGAGAGATAGACAAACAGTTAGGGGGTCTGCTGGCAAATGTTGAGTGATAGCACCTCCAGCTTTCTGGAGTGTTTGGGAAATTGGGTGGCCTTGACAAATCTAATAAGTAAATTATAAGTCGACAAAGGGACAGGATGAGAAGTGATACTGTCTCTCAACATCTTCTTAGGTCACCTCTGTGTATTTATCCAAGCTAGTCATTCCAATCAAAAGTGAAATGTTTTTGGTACATTATTAGAAATGAGAAAGTAATATTTATTTCTTTGTCAAATTTATTTGTGTTGATCTTGTGGTTCAGGCAACTCTGAGCAGACACAAAGATATACATGCACGCACACACTTCTTTTTTGTAACAATTTTCTGACTGCTTCCTCTATTCTCGATTGGGATAACTGGTTTGGTCAGATACTCTGTACACTTTCAGCAAGTTTTGGGCATGCCCATCCTTCACTCTCTCTTCAGCAATCAAAACAGATAGCACAAGAAGTGGCTGGCTATAATAACAAAACAAGAGGTTATATTGATCAGAGTAGCAAAGACACTACTCTGACCTTGTTATTAAAGTTGTATATTCCTGACAATGAATAGCCAAAATATCTCCTCCTGCTACTTTTTATATAAACACGATTTGATGGACTTTTCACACTGCTGGCAGGAGGCAATCTCTTGACTAGGGTTGTCAAAACAAAGGAAGAAAGACCAAGTTGGCAAATGTTTTCTTCATTGCTTTAGTTAGGAGGAGAGCTACAAATATTTTCATTGGGTTCACCTGACCTTCCCATTGAACCTCTGCAAGAACAATAATAAATCAGTGCCTGCAAAAGTTGACTCTCTTTTTGGAGCTTGGAATATAATCATGTATCGACCTCATAACAGCATGCTACTTTTTGGCATCCTTGCCATATTCCAGTCAGTAGATACTATAAGCAAATAGGTCTGTTTGACTGTTTGTTGAGGTCAAAGAAGAGGATGAAGGGAAGGTATATGAAAGAAGGGGAATATTAAAGATTGAACAAAATTTCAATATTTTCATTTAGCAGGGATTAACAGGAAAAGCACAATGGTCCTAATCAGAAGAGACAACTACAGTAGTACCCTGGTACCCATTATTAATTGGTTCCAGGAGGTGCCAATGAATACCCAAAATGATGAGTACCAAACATTTTCCCCCATAAGAAATAATGTACTGAGTCACAAGACAGCCGGCACCAACAAGTTCTAGATTGTGCATTGAGTACCAAACAAACAATGAGTACTGGGACAAAATGTTCTTGTCAAAATGCATTGAGTATCAAATTCAATGAGTTTCAATGTAGTTGAGCACCAAGGTACCACTGTATGGTGATAGCTGATTACACATCTATGTAATTGGTGGCCTTTCAACTGGGTAGTTTGCAATCCTTCTGCATTTTCAAATTCAGCGAACATACATTAAATATATGGAAAAGGATTGAGGGCTATTATGGTCCTTCAGACTCAGAGAGAAGGGCAGAATGTACATCAAATGAGTGTTGAGTAAACACACATAGCACTGCATGGCCATGAATGAGTAAAGCTTAACATTGATTGAGGTCTTTTGTTCTTCTAGATAGATATAACAAGACATCTCTTTAGTGCAGATGAAACTCCCAAGAGCCTAGAAATGCTTATGAAATCTTCAGAGAGGAGAACAAAGCTGTATAAAATATTCACAGCCTAAGCCTACAGTGAGAAGTGGGACCTCTTCAGTAAATGTCAGCTTTTGGATCTGTCAGGCACTTTCTAGTAAAATGTGCAGGGAATCCGTCATCTCAGCAGGATCCCTTGCTTTGTCAAATAGTGAGTGATAATTTGGCCAAGAAAATGTTGAGAAACTTGTCAGATGAAGCCAGAGCTTTAGGAACAATCAGCAGAAAGTGTATTCAGGGAATAATCAAGTTACCAAAAGCCTGGGGAGATTAAATCTCTCGCCCTTTCCTCAAATTGTACTTTATATGCATTGGCTCTGCAAGGCTCAGCAGAGTGGGCATAATAAATCTCTTACTTTTTATAACACACTCTATCCCGATATGTATTCTCAGGATAGGAGCCTTTTCTTTCTCCCTATGACTCCCTTTGCCAAGTGGAAAACCTGCTGGAATTCCAAGGTTACAAGCAATGTGTTATTTATTTATTTATTTATTTCATTATTTTGACTTATATGCCGCCCTTCTCCTCAGACTCAGGGCGGCTCACAGCAGATAATACAAGTACACAATATAAATTAGTTAAAATGGTAATACAGTATAAAAAACTATAAAACTATACCCACTCATACAACATACAGTCCCAATCAAAGGCCCAGGGGAGGGGTCAAATGCATCATAAGTCACAAGTCCCTGCACGCCCACAATAGATATAAGTCCAGTGCACCTTGACTGCCTTCTTAATTCCCGCTCATTTCCCTTTACTGTTAGTAGCTCAGATTCTTGTAGTGAACTTAAGCTCGCAATAAATCATTACACGCTGCCTGAATTGCTTGATTTCTTGACATATGTATTGCAAAGAGGAAAATACAAAAAAATTAAAAAATCAATAATCCCCAGGGAAAGTGAAATTCCTACCCTCTCCGATGTCAACCAGCATATGAATCGCCTATGAGGAGGAGGATGATGATGATGATTCCTTGAAACTATGGGTTGACCTGTTGAATCTTTCCCCTGCATAGGAGTGAGGGTTAGGTTTTTCTTATATTTCTTGACTATTAAGTTGTGGCTGAATTCCCTACCAAGCAGTCTACCAAGGTGCATGAGCCAAGCCATTTTAATTATACTTTCAATGCCATGCTTGAGCTAGGAAGGGGCTAGTCAGTTTTATAACTCTGCAATGAGCCAACCAACCCCTTTAAAAGAGAGAGAGTGAGAGAGAGAGAAACCCCTTGGTTTGGAAGTCACAGCTTTGGTTTCCACTGCAACCAAAAGAGGACTGAAATGTAGGTAAACAAGGCCTGGGATCCAACCAGAGAAACACAAAGCCAGCAGATCTAGTTGGAGCTACAAGCTTGACAACAGGCAACACGTTCTTTACAGCCACCTCTTAGATGCATATCATCACATCCTACTTTGCTGAACATAGTGCAAAAAGATCTCAGAGAAAGCTTCACAACCAAGAGACACAGGTAAATCCATATGGATATGTGCTAGCAGATGTCTTTCTATCAGAGCACGAAGGCTGTGTGGATTTAAACAGAATTACAGATTTTCAGAGTTGCAAGGGACCTTGGAGAACTTCCAGTCCAACCCGCTAAGGAGACCTTATACCATTCTGGACAATCTCTTCTTAGAAACCCAAAATTTCTGAAAGCCAAGCTCTTCCACTGACTAATTATTCTCACTGACAGAAAATATCTCCTTATTTGTAGATTGGTTCTTTCCTTGATGAGTTTCCATCCGTTGCTTCTTGTCCTGCCTTCAGGCGCTTTGGAGAATAGCTTGACTCCCTCTTCTTTGGGGAAGCCCCTGAGATATTGGAAGACTGCTATCATGTCCCCCTCATCCTTCTCTTCATTAAACTAGACATACCCAATTCCATCATATGTTTTAACCTCCAGTCCCCTAGTCATCTTTGTTGCTCTTCTCTGCACTCTTTGTTGTATTTCTTGCTTTATGTCTCTCCTTGGCTTTAAAAAAGACTTTGTAGTTTACCTGTTGCTAATTCTGTATAGTCCATGTGCTTATCATTTTATGAATGTGCCCCCCACAAAATCTGCATGACTATATCCCCTTAACATAATCACCTGAAGCAACCAGTAACCACAGAGGACAATATCCCTTAAAATTATTTTACCCTGTTTCTTTGAGCAACACTGTAAATATTGATGTTTCTCAAGCACAATCTGTCACTGAAAGGTCTTCTAGTGCATCTGAATAAGCTCTAAGGGAAAAAAAAGAATCCTCTTAAAATTGCATTATCTTTCAAAGCCTTCACTTTGTCCTACTTGTTTGGTTTGGAAATAGAATTATTTGGCCATCTCTGAGAAAGGGTGTAAGTTACAGCAAGGGAAACTAAACAATAAATGGATAGACATTGCAAAGTGTAATATACTAGATAATACTCTGGATACCATGAATAGAAATAGTTTTTTTCCCCAGCAAGGGATTTGCAAAGCATTCAATAAATATCAACTGCTTTGTTTGTGTAAGGATTTGGGTGATAGGTAGGGCATAATAATAATCACCACTATTGGTACATCACTGCTATGACTGAAAATAATAAAACATGCATCGTGACATTCAAATACAAGCTCCACCTTTTTGTACTTTCATCATAATGATTTGCATATCAATGTAGCTATTTCAAAAGCAATAACTCTGATTCTTAAAAAGAAAAGTGAAAAGTATACACTATGCAGTGCTGTTAACATGGATCAAATGTTTCTGGGGGGGAAATCAGGAAAAAAAGGAATCAATGATTATCACACAATTTTGTAGTCTTTAGAGAGTTTCTAGTAAAAAAAAGTAAGAATCATAGTGATTGCTTTTTCTTACATCATATTTCTTTCAAACAGATTGAACCTGTGGAAATTAAAAGACAATAACTTGATGACAAGCACACAGTGTTAATTTTAATTGCCCTAATGTGTCCACTTTACAAATTGGTCATAAATAAAGATAATTATATATAGCCATAACATTTATCAAGAGATCAATCAATCTCTTAATATCAATAGAAAATGATAGTTTGGTTTAGTGAGGATTGTATTAGAACTGGATAGACCCAGGTTCACAGCAATCCTCAGCATAAAATTCATTGGGTTAAGTTGAACCAGGCACTTTGTGAGCCTCACCTAAGAGAAATTATTCCAATAAAATTGTACAGTAAGCATGATGTATGACAGTTTAAGTTCCTGGAAGATAGGCAGTATCAGGCTTCATGCCAGACATGGCAATAAATCTAAACTCTTTAGAGATTTAATCCCATATTTAGAAGCTGGCTTGCAGCTGAAGCTCACAGCTAGATCAACCACTTAGGTGAAGAGAAGAATGAAGCCGTATACACCCAGAACATCTGCTTACTACAGATCAAAGTTTTATAGGTCAGCAGAAATCCGGCTGTTCTCTTTAAGGCCTTGAAATTGCCACCTCACAACAGTTTTGTTTGGCTTTGAAATTATTGATTCTTCCTTGAAAGGTTTGTTCATTAAGCGATAGATTATGACTGCAACGTACACTTCATATTAAAGAATCCATTCAGCAATGCATCTGACAAATTAGGACTGTTTTAAGTGAGCCCAGTGTTTGATGACTGAAAACTAGTCATAGGGGAAAAGACCTAAGTATGTTTATACTGGAGAATTAAAGAGAAAGAATAAACCATTACTCAAAATCATAAAAAGGTTATCCACAGAACTCAGCAGGACCAGATGTAATGGTTTTACATCAAAGCTTGGAAATATAGTAGAATATTAAGATTAATGGAACAAATTAAGAGTAAGGGCAATGGCTATTCCATCAATTCAGGATTTCTGCTGGTTTCTGTAATCCTAGTTTTTTATGTGTAGAGCACAGTTGTTCTAATTCTATGTCTAAGTTTGCATAATGCACTAAACTAGAATAAGGTTGGGTAATTAGTAGTTCAGTGTGCTGTTGTAACTCAGCAACTGCTTTGACAAGCTGGTTGAATCTGGTCAGTTCATTATGACAAAACATGGGTTAGTTGATTGAACATAACAAGTTATGTGAGCACGGCAATTAAGTTTTCTGAATCCAAATTTAGGAATATGTCAGTTGTGTGAACCCAGGCTATTCTTCTAGTTTGTAAAATAAATTGGTATCATTCCCATGCTGTTCTTGAGAAATGATTGATGTTGCAAGAGAAGCATTTGCCTAAAGAGAAATAGTGATAAGAGAGGAAATAAATCAAGGCATTCTTGGTGTGTTTTAACCAAGATATTTTCATACCACTGTAACTATTTATTAAACATAACGGTCTACCACTTCTAGCTCAGGGAATTTTTACAAAGGCGTCATCTCAAAGAGTCCCAAAGATGCTTTTTCAAAAGGCAACTGGACTTTCTTTGTTCTTTTTTCTTTGAAAACATTTTGCTTCTCATCCAAGAACTGAAGAAGCTTCTTGGATGAGAAGCAAAACATCTTCAAGGAAAAAAATAAAGGAAGTCCAGTTGCCTTTTGAAAAAGCTCCTTTGGGACAACTGTAACCTGGGTGAATCTCCATAAACACCTCAAAGAGTCCATTCAACTAGTAAATTTGAAACAAGATCCAGGACAACATTTCCCTATAAGCATGTATTTTCCATTTTACTAATACTATATATTCCCATTTCAAGGTTTCTTTGGGGATACAAAAGAAATTTGTTGTGGCCCATGAAGAAGTGAAAGATGTCAATAAAATTTCACTTTAGATACCCATGTGCACACATCCCAGTCACTATTCAAATTACTCCTGGCTCGGTCTTAATTAAAGTTAATTGTCAATTGCTTTTCATTGTTCATGACATTTGAGCATATATGGTGGGAGGAGAGAAAAAAAGTCCTCTCCCCAAAGTTTATAAACTTTGATGAAAATAATTTTGGAGAGCTAGTTTGGTCTAGTGATGGACACGCCAGGCTGGAAACCAGGAGATTGTGAATTCTAGTGTTGCCTCAGACATGAAGGCTATCTGGCTGATTTTGGGCTAATCGCCCTTTGTCAGTCCAACCCATTACACAGGGTTGTTCTTGTGGGCAAAACCGGAGGAGGAAAGAATATTTATTTATTTATTTATTTATTTATTTATTTATTTATTTATTTATTTATTTATTTTTGCGATTTCTATACCGCCCCCCTCCCGAAGGACTCGGGGCGGTGTACAGCCCAATTAAAAACATCAACATACAAAAAGTAAAATGATTAAAAATGAATTAAACAATTTGGCCCAGAAACATTTAAAACCCAATACATTATCTTAAAAGCTCAATCCCCTAAAAGCAATTATGGCCTTGTTGGTACTGGAGCTCCTATCCCAGGCCGGCTTGTTGAAAAAGATATGTTTTTAATTCTCGACGGAAGGAACGCAATTCCGTCATCGTACGGAGTTCGGGGGGGGAGCTCATTCCAAAGCGTTGGAGCTCCCACAGAGAAGGCCCTCCCCCTGGGGGTCACCAGCCGACATTGTCTGGCCGACGGCACCCTGAGGAGACCCACACTGTGGGAGTGTACCGGACGGCGGGAGGTATTTGCTGGCAGAAGGCGGTCCTGTAGATATCCGGGTCCGATGCCATGGAGCGCTTTAAAGATGGTCACTAACACCTTGAAATGCACCTGGAAGGCCACCGGCAACCAGTGCAGCTCGCGCAGGAGCGGTGTTACATGGGAGCGCCATGACGCTCCGGTCACTACCCATGCGGCCGCATTCTGGGCCAGCTGAAGCCTCCGGGTGCACCTCAAGGGGAGCCCCATGTAGAGAGCATTACAGTAGTCCAGCCTGGAAGTGACGGAGGCATGAGTAACTGTGCATAGCGAGTCCCGGTCTAGGAAGGGACGCAACTGGCGCACTAGGCGATATTTAGTATCTTTGCTGCCTTGTGTTGTTTATAAAAAAATAATAAAGATGGGATAATAAATAAAGAAATGAATGCATTTTTGGCTTGGGCATTTCTTCTTTTTGACATGACATCTAGTAGTTGCATTGTTTAACTTCAACTGCTAAGCAAAGTCTTGAACTAGTCCTGTTGTCTTTTAGAATGTGGGCCACAGTGAGTTCAGGGGATAATATTTTAAGAAGAGGCGGTCCTTCCCAAAGGGCATTGCTAGGGGGTGAAAGTGAGATGCAGCTGGCAGGCTACCCTTCACTCTAGTTGTTTCTTGGAATGGCCGTCTAGTTTTTGCAAAGTGAAACAGAAAATGGATACAAAGGACAACTTTCAGCAACGTTCAGCACTTTTTAAAAGAAAACTAACCCACTTTAAATATTCAAGCTTTAAGCCACCCTTCGAGAGAAAACAAGATTGCCTCTCCATCTTTGCAAAGGTGGGGAAAGCGCACTTGCATATAATTTATTAAAAGAAAATGAAACAGTTAACAGAAAGGCGTGAGTTTACAAAATATATCTGACCTAAAATACCTCTGTTGACATAACGGAAGCATGGGAAATGCCAATTTGAAACAGCAGCCTATAATTTTTAAAATTATATAAAAACATAAGCATTCTTGGGTAGGTTGTTTTAGAATTTAGGTGCCATCACAGAGAAGTTGGTGTCTGAGATCATTGCTTCCATAATCGCTGAAAGTGGGAGCATCTGGGGAAATCTTGGAAATATTATTTGGACTGTGCATGTTTGGCCACCAATCTGTCTTTAAACACGTGCTCCATTCCAATAATACTGGAGAACCAGTCGTTTCCTTATAACTCCTGCCATTATTTCTTTTATGAGCTTTAGATCCTCTAGAAAATGCATCACTGAAATTCTTTAGCAAAATGTCAGGTGACAATGGGAGCTTGATTTCTCACCAGATTTGAGCAGGAAATTAAAAACGACAATGGCCTAGGCATCATCAGATTATTTAGCCAGAGTAGAGTAGAGTAGAGTAGAGTAGAGTAGAGTAGAGTAGAGTAGAGTAGAGTAGAGTAGAGTAGAGTAGAGTACAGTACAGTACAGTACAGTACAGTACAGTACAGTACAGTACAGTACAGTACAGTACAATATAGCGAAGCAGAGTGCAGTAGAGTAGGGCAGAGCAGAGCAGAGCAGAGCAGAGCAGAACAGAACAGAACAGAAAGGGGAGGAGAGTGGTGAAGGAAAGAGAAGAGGAGAAGAGGGAAGTAGGGAAGAGAAGAAAGGGAGAAAGAAGGTAGAGAAGAAGGAGTGTGGATACAGTGAAAGGGGAAATAGGCGAGCAACACCAAAAGTCATGTGTATGTATTTATTTCATTTTATTAAAAATATCTTATATATGAATGTAAAAAGAATGTATGTTAACATCTCATAAATATCACGGTATATGTATCGGGGAGAGTTTGGAAAAATAAAAAATAAAAGAAATTATTTTTTAAAAAAAGACTAATCTAACTCTCACCAGCAGATTCTGGCCCTTTCCATCTATGTGCAATCTCTGACAAGGCCACAAAAGTTAAAAGGTTGCTTTCCTCTTCTCTAAGAGGAGATGACCAAAGGTGAGATGATTAGCATTTATCTGGAAGAGGCAGTAACTGCCAAGATCAGATAGCATACAAATGAATGAGAAATCAGGTGTTCTCCAAATACCATTGGACTCTTTCATTAGCCCAAACTCCTGGCCAAGTTTATCCACTGACCCTTGAAATCCTCCATCACCATTATTCCTTCTGACCATCCTTTCATTATTCTGTTAAAGCAATGCTAGAAGCACGTTTCAGAGTACTTCATTTGGTTTTCCCATTTCTTGGAAATACCTTGCATTTCCCTCAACCTTTATTTTTCTTAAGCTGTTACATCTTCTGCAGCCTGAACACCACCAACATTTTTGAGTAGTTGGGTTATTGCTGTCTGTAAAACCAGATAATGCAGCAGAGGGTGTATTTCATTTCCTTCCAGTTATTGCCATGAGTTTTCTTTCTCTCCCCTCCTTCAAACCGACATTATAGTTTTGTTCCCCAGACTCCCTAGGCTTTTAAGAAAGGAAATGCTTTGAATTACAAATAAAACTTTAATCCTAGGGCTGGCCTCTGGTATACAGCTGAGAGCCTAGAGAGGGTTGCCTTGTGCTTTCAGAAGTTTCCTCCAAGTGGAACCTCTCTCAAATGTGACTCTGTGTAGATGGGAGCTTTGAAAACATATGTATTTCCCTCGATATTTTGGACAGGTTTTGCTTATTCCCCAAAGTAGCAAAATAACTGCTTGAAATTTGCTGAAAATGTGGCAAATATTGTGGCAGCCAAAGGCATGGATAGGTTTATTAATTTAAGTTTGCTGTTTTTCCTCCGTTCTTAAATTGGGTTCATTTTGTTTCTCTATTCTGCATCAATTTGAGAGCATGTATCATACATTTTCATTTTCTTAAAAAGGGGATAGAGAAGAGAGAGAAGAGAAAAAATAAAAGTGCTGGGGAAATCTTGGTAACTACAGGGAAAACATCTTAAGAGTTGGCTTTAGAATTATTATTTGGCTACTATACTATGTGGTACGTGCATGTGTATAATTTTATTGAAGATTTTAAGAAGAAAGAACAAATTAGTGTAAAATAATGTAGAGTGAGAAAAAAAGAAAAGAGAACCAAGAATGCAGAAAAGAAAAATATAAAAGAAAGAAAAAGATATGAAGAAGTTGCTTCTGATCTTCTTTAAAGCAGTCATAAATACAGCAACTAAGTTACCTCTTGATATAGTCTATGGTTACAACATGGCTCTCTTTTTTCTGTTTTCTATTCTGACTAGTCATTAAAACCATAAATCATTAAGTTCACTTTTGTTTCATGCAAAAAATATATGAAGGGTTTCCAGTTAGCAATAAACACAAATATTGTCTTTTCTCTAATCAAAGAAGTCAATTTAGCCATCTTAGCAACCATTCCTCCATTGTGAGTTATGCCCAAAGATCTTTCCATCTTTGTGCAGACATGAATCTTGCTGCAGTTATCATGTATAAAAACAAAGTTCCATGGCTTTTTTTTAGATTGCTTGTCCATCAGTCCCAAAAGAAAACCTTTTGCTTTCAGTTATATGTTAATGTTTTAAAATCTTCTGAATATATGCATTTAAGTACAAAAGGTTCTACCTCCAGGTAGAACTTTTATCCACCATTCATGATAAAATGTCTCTTCCTGTTCATATTTCCAGTATAAGTTTGAAGTACCTTTATACATTTGGGACATTTTTTTCTGGTGACATATACAAACAGTATGGTATAGTTTGCAAAATACCATTAGCCTCTTAAACCATATTCACACAATCCTAAGTTACTTATTATCTTCAGTAGCTTTTTTTTATTTTGCACATTATACAACTCCTGCCCCTATAATTAATTTGTATTTCAATGTACTCCATAATCGTGTTCCCCAGATGATTTAATATAATGCCCAAGTGAATTGTGCTAAGAAAATGCAGCCAAAATAAACTCCAGTCCACTATGACTGATGACTATCATTTCAGTGAAATTATGAAAAAGTCAAAACTAATCAGAAGACCTTACCTGAAATTTGGTTTAGATAGATAGATATATAGATAGATATATAGATAGATAGATTTAGATAGACAGACAGACAGATAGATAGATAGACAGACAGACAGATATAAATAGATAATAGATAGATATAGATAGATAACAGATAGATAATAGATAGATAGATTATAGATAGATAGACATAGATAGATAGATAGATAGATAGATAGATAGATAGATAGATAGATAGATAGATATAGATATAGATATAGATAGATAGATAGATAGATAGATAGATAGATAGATAGATAGATAGTAGAGTACCCTCCTCCAAATAAACAAATTCAAGCAATGAAACAGAATGTCTTCCAGAGATTTTTTTTCCTGGAAGAAAATGGCAAACACCTGCTAAATTTTCCTGTTTTCCTATGCCTTTAATTTTGAATTAAATAAAGTTGACTGTAAATATTTGTTGAAACACATTTCTTTTCTGATTAGCTTCTCCTAAAAGTGGTTGGTGATGGCCCCAATTTTCTCTTGGATCTGTCATTCATCTTTGTGATATAGAGTGTGGGAGGCAGACATTTAAACTGTAGGCAAAAGAGTTTTAAGTACAACTAAGAAAAATAAGAGTGTTGAAGATGATTACATTTTCAGCAATCATTGTACCGGTAGGTCAGTGATAGGACTTCTGCCAAAGGTATATTCACCTAAAGAAGCTTCAGTTCTTCCCAGACCAAAAGTAACTTTAATGAGGCAAATAACTCCAAGGCAGAAACAGGATTTGGTGTCTTCTTGCTTCAGAGGGAAATATGCAACTCTGACCAGTTTGTTTGCTTGCAAGCTTCTGCTGAAGGAAGCTGGATAAAGCAACTTACAGTATTTTGCCATTGGGCATTCTTTTGACGTTTGCAATGGAATCCAAGCACGGGGAAATGACTTCTCATTCAGCTGGGCTTCTTGGACAGGCTTAAGCAACCTGACAGCCAGATGGGTTCTGTAGAGATTTGGGCTGCTTTGCCTCAAACCCAATAGGACCTTTCTCCAGGAACTAATCCCTCTTCAAATATAAAGCAAAAACTGTCAATGCTACTTCATTCTTGATCTTGTTTGTGGACTCTCCCAACCTATAGGATCTGCCAGGATTTATGACTCTGTTTCTTAGCTTTGCTTGCTGTTGAAAAGACTTTCCCTCCTTAGTTTAAATTGGCAGCAGGAATCAGAGTTGAGATTTCTTGGGATCTGCACTCTGTAAGTTGCTGATGATAAAGACTTTTTTTTCCCCAATGCTGCTTGCATGTTGGTTGTTGAAATCCTTCCAGGCATTCAAAATTAAGCACTGGTTTGAATTGATTTAGAGCAGGGGTCCTCAACCTTGGCAACTTTAAGACTTGTGGACTTCAACTCCCAGAATTCCTCAGCCAGCAAAGCTGGCTGAGGAATTCTGGGAGTTGAAGTCTACAAGTCTTAAAGTTGCCAAGGTTGAAGACCCCTGATTTAGAGAATAACCATTAAAAAATTATGTGTTCTAGACACCTGGAAGCACAGCACAACTATTGATCCTGTTTCTTAGATGAAATGCTTATAGAATCCTTGTTCGTCTCATTTATATCAGGAGATTTTTGTTAATTATGAAATTCTCAGAAAAAAATACCTCAAAGATGCTATATCTAAGGCATTTTGAAGACAAATCAGATACTATGAAGACCTTTACTTTTAAAGGTTTCAACATTTCTTTAACAAATAACAAAACCAATATCATATTGCTACAAAGCTCTTTTCTTTCTAAGAAGGTGTGGCTCGTTATACAGATCAAAACTTTGATATTTCTAATTCTACCAATATTTGGGCACTTAACATTCCATAAGGTGGGCAGGAGAGAATTCAGATATTGAGTGTGGTCTGCCAGAGTTCCCTTCCTATGGTATCAATACCTGGTAGTAACTGCAATCTTACTATTAAAATCCAGAAAATAGTTGAAAATTGCTTTCTTGGTGTTTAGAGTACTTAGTATTGCTAGTATTTAGAACTAAGGATGTTAAAGATTAGGTATTATTTATTATGATTTAATAGTTATCTAAGACCAATTGTTTTGTTATACATTTATACTTGTAAGCCACTCTGATTTCAATAATAAATTAAAACAAGCAACATTGTCTTTTGGGGGGCATTGAACTGACCTACCAGGAACATATAGCTGTACATTGAGGAGCTGAGATACTCTGGCGTTTTCCTAGTTTTCCAGTGGATTCACTGAGAAGGGAAAGGGGAAAGGGGAAAGGAAAGGAAAAGAGGAAGAGGGAAGGAAAGGGAAGGGAAGGGAAGTGTTATGCAGACTTGGGTCAAATTACAGTATGAAGAGAAGCAGTGCAGTATAGAGTAGAATCAGACACAAGCACATAAATCAGATATACAAACTCTGGTTTTAATTTAGATATACATAGGCAAACTCATTAAAATCAGCAGTCTACTCTAATACTTAGTATTGTATACCAGGGATCATGATGATTGCTGCATAACATGTTTTTATGTTCAATGTTAATTGTTTCAATAAAAGAATTTTTATAATAAAAAAAAAAAAATCAGCAGTCTACTCAGTTTACTGATTATTTCATTTTCTCTCTGTTCCACTCTGTTTTCCAATTATTTTTTTCAGAGAAAGTTCATTTTCACCGCTCCCAGTCCAGTTACTTTTCTTTTTCTGTTGGTTATGATCAATTATGATAGGCCAATGGATATTACATCACTGCCCAGATTTCATTTTAAAATGAAACAACATTTTGTCACCAGCAGACCAGATTTTTACCAACAGTTACCATATTGTGATGCAGAATTCTGCAATTTGTCTGTTTGCTCAGCTGTAGGTGGTAGAATAAAGAGTCCTGAGAATTGTAAGCAATACCAGTCTCTTCTAATTATATTTTTATAGCATAAATCTAGTAACAGCAAGGACAGTGGGACATCTCCTAGAGGGGCATACAAAATAGAATTCCCTGCAACCATATCCTCTTGGAATGCAATAATGTGCAATGTTGTCATAGAAACAATGTACAGTTGTATGTCTTTTAAGTTTGCAATGGTGTTTCTCTCTGCACTCTTTTAAAATAAAAGCTTTGTTTTTCAAAGCAGAGAGAAACAGAAAGAAAAAAAAGACAGGTATCATTTTGGCACAGATGTTGAGTCTGTTAATAAGGACGAATTCTAGGCCATTGAGTATTAAAAATATAGTTGGTTGTATATGTTAATTAAAGAAAAACAAAACAATAAAACAATACAAAAAGGTACAGTCTGTCATACCTTAATCAGCTCACAAAGATCTGAGGACTGGATGATTTTGAAGTTGGAAAGCCATAATTCAACTAGCTAACTTCATAAAAATGAGAGCACGTTCCATCCACAGTTGTCCATTTAGTTTGTGCACTAGTGCAATTCTGATCGGTTATGGAAATGCACTCTTTAACTGGTAATTTCCATCTCTTATCCACTTTTGTTCCATCCTGAAAAATAGCTCAAGCTGCACTGGAATTATTACTATCATTTTGAGCTAGACTGCTGGACAAATATAATCGGCAGAATTTGTGTGTCTATGTGGATCTCTGCATGGAATACCAGTCTGTGAAGGGAAGCATTAACAATGAAGCTAACCCTGAAGTATTTCAGACATACAACGGGAAGGCAAAAGTCACACCAATCGGATGTTTGGAAAAATCAAAAACAGGCAACAGAAGGCAATACTGACTAGATTTTATTACAAGACTGAGCTGAAAAGAACTCAGAGAAGTTGCTAACAGAAAACCTGGCAAGGTCACCAAGAGATGAAAGCAACTCAAACACACAAAGTTCTAATGTTTAATGAAGACATTAGATTAGATCATTGTATCTATAGTCTTCTCTAATGTTTCCACCTGATTCCTCATAGTGGTGCTTCATACACACTAGCAACTGTCAGTTGTACTAAAGGGGTTAAATGTTACAGACTGTGCATTTAAATAAAAGAAAAGGAAAAGGAAACAGCAATAAGATGTTAAACCTCATCCCCACTGCTTTCTCTAGAGTAACCTGTTGATTAATGTTCCAAAATAAATCAGCTGTTTAGCTATAGTACCCTTTTCCAGAAGACACAAAGATAGATGTTACTCATGCAAATGTGCAAAAACTTTGCTGGTAACAAACAAGAGGAAAAAAGGGCTAATTAATGTAATTACTACTGTCATTATAATTTTAATGTAACCACAGAGATTTGCATGCCAGCAACATCAGAGCTGTCACATTTGCAAACTGCATAATTAGTTCTGTCTCTTTTGCATGTGGTCTATCAAATAGGCTGTTACCCTAAATTGTCACTCGGAAAAAAAAATGAAAATGTCATTAAAGGTCTTACTTAATCAGAACAAATCTAGAAAATTATAAACCGGAAATTAAGTAGAAAGCTTTCTTTCAAAGATAAGTCCTGTGCAAAAGCAACAATATTGAAAAGAAAGAACAGGATATGAGAGTGGATGCATAATGAATGCCAGGTTTATTAATCATTTCCCAGGAGTTTGGAGGCCAATAGGAAAAAAAAATCAGCTTAACTGCTAAACACAAGATCATTCAATACTGTCTCATCTATATATACACCCATACATCTTATTATTCTAGAGGGATACAGAAAACACATTTTCCCTTTTTTGGTTTACAAGAGAACAGATCACTGCCCTGAGGACTTTGCAATCTATAATTTGGCACTGCTTGAACAATGTGGAAAGGAAGAGCCAATGAGGGAGATGTAAATATAAAACAATACAACATTGATTGCAAGGAGCTGATAATATATTTGGATATTTCTCTAATATCTATCATGTATACACACACAACATTGGCATTCCGTGCAAATAGATTAAATGTCAAGGTGAAAATGTATACCACAATCTTTTCTGTTCCTCGCTGACTTGCTGGGCGAGATTTGCTTTGTTGTCTTTCTGTAACAGTTGCACAATCTTATTTTGGTTGCAGGTACCGTATGAACCAAGCAAAAGATCCAAGCTGGTGGGTCAGACTGCATCTCCCTCCTAGAACATGTGACAAGGCCTCTGTAAATGTTCATTTCTTTCACCCTGAAAACCACAATTTGTCAGTCGGTGGTTGGGTTATTCTCAGCAGAGAGGGTGAGAAGATTTTTCACACCAGAAAGCAAAGCTTTCAGATATTCTAAAACCAGCATCAACAAAGGTTTCTGGGGCTAAAAGTAAATTCACAGAGATAAAATAGGTAGAATATATTTTACAGCATTTAATGCAGGGATACCCTGGTTATTTTTTCAAAAAATGTGGTTTCATGTTAGATAGCTAGGCTGTAATAATCTGACCTACATCAAACACAAAGGGGGCATCGGATCTGTTATGAGAAAGGACTAGAAAGTCTTGTGCCTGGCATGCAATGGCTTTGCAAGCTATTCCTCTTTGACCTTCAAGCATGCTTATTACCAGCACATACTTCATAATGACAATGCCTAGCAGGCAAAGGTGAAAGATGTGAAGAGAGGTTTCAAGATTTCCTCATTTGAAAAAGGCAACAAAGAGAGATTATGTTTTTATTTCCAAGTAGCTTCCACCCAGATGTCCTCTGAAGAATTAGGAGAAAGTCGCCCATGTTAAGAAAGGTCCTCTAAAACGGAATTCAAAATAAGAATAAGGAGTATCTCTTCTCCCTTTCTACAGATTTGGTGGGTGGGTGGGTAGGTAGGTTGGTAGGTAGGTAGGTAGATAGGTAGATAGGTAGGTAGGGTGGGTAGATAGGTGGGTGGGTGGGTAGGTAGGTTGGTAGGTTGGTTAGTAGGTAGGTAAGTAGATAGGTAGGTAGATAAATAGATAAGTAGATAGATAGGTAGATAGATAGGTAGGTAAGTAGGTAAGTAGGTAAGTAGATAGATAGATAGATAGATAGATAGATAGATAGATAGATAGATAGATAGATAGATAGATAGATAGATAGA
Organism: Bothrops alternatus; assembly: GCA_034064705.1. NCBI lineage: Eukaryota > Metazoa > Chordata > Lepidosauria > Squamata > Viperidae > Bothrops > Bothrops alternatus. The sequence continues at coordinate 699,863 of JARGCV010000225.1, read as the reverse complement.
TAGATAGATAGATAGATAGATAGATAGATAGATAGATAGATAGATAGATAGATAGATAGGACAAAAGGGGGGGTGTTTAAAAATGATTCAAGTACTACAAAAAAGCATTACTAACAGCTTAGTATGATGCCTGAATTGATTGAAACTGGAAATCAGAAAGAGAAATTGTGATCTGAAGAATGTGTACATCTGTACATATGCAAGTACTTTGCACACTAGAGGGTGTACAAAATGTTTCTTTATACATATATGATTTCTGAATAAACAAATACAGCTGTATCCATTGCTTGTTTCTCTAGGGACTAAAGCATAGAGATATAAAACAGGCTCTCCTGTTTTAAATTTTAGTTAAATAAAGATCCATTAAATAGCTATTGGATATTCAAAAGCAGTAGCCCAAAAGTGATTCTTTTTCTATCGTTGAGGAGAATGAGAGACTCAGTAGTGAAAAAAAAAATAGAATTACCACTGTCTCCATTCCCAGAAAATACACGTTTACTGAAATATATCGAGAGGTCTTAGCAGTGATACATAGGAAATATCAATTTGCTGGACTGTTTTATTTTATTCCAAAGCTCCTCCAGCCTTTATTTCACCCACCTGTTGCTAATCAATACTCTCTTCTGTCCCTTGCTCATCAGTATGACATGGGCTTAACTAGTTTGCAGGATTCTGCTCATGGCTGTAAATTACTAGCAGGCGAAGCTGTCCTGAATTGGGCTGATTGAGCTGAAATGTTTAGTAACACAGGTATCTAATTTGCACTCTGTTTCTGTACATGGCATTAAGGAAGGAGGAAAGCATGACTGATCTGTTTAGCATCATGGTGGAGTCTTTTCACGGATCCAGCTGCAGATATAGCTGATCAAACTGCATGCAGCTCAGATGCCAAGTACTTTGTACATTAAAATGCACCACAGTAGAGTTGTTTTGTCATGGCTGGTCCTGAAGCTGTATGTCACACTTCATTATACTCGACTGCAGCATCTCATTTCTCAGGGGCCCTTCTAAAAAGTATAATAGAACTAGATTTACTGTTCTGAAATCTTAAAGCTAATAAAGTTTGGTTCTCAACTTCATTCAGAGATTTAACCAGAGATTTGAACTTGGAAAATTGGATCCTTGTCCTGTATCAGTATGGATGTATATGTAAAAATATTGGGAGATCATGCTGCTATTTTAGAAGGATATCAATCCTATATCAATAGAGCTGGAAGAGACCTTGGAGGTCTTCTAGTTCAGCCCACTGCTTAAGCAGGAGACCCTATACCATTCCAGATAAGTGGCTGCCCAGTCTTTTCTTAAAAACCTCCAGTGATGAAGCACCTACAGCTTCTGGAAGCAAACTGTTCCACCGGTTAATTGTTCTCACTGTTAGGAAGTTTCTCCTTAATTCCAAGTTGCTTCTCTCCTTGATTAACTTCCATCCATTGCTTCTTGTCTTGCCTTCAGGTGCTTTGAAAAATAAGATGACCCCCATCTTCTTTGTGGTAGCCCCTTAATGCTACCGTGTTTCCCTGAAAGTAAGACCTACCCCAAAATAAGCCCTTGCTTAATTTGGGGGGTGGGCCTAATATAAGCCCTATCCCAAAACTAAGCCCTAGTTTTGGGGCAAGGCACACACCTAAAAATCAAGCTGGGGTGGGGGGTGGAACTTACCATTGCAGCCAGGCCACCCATGGATTGACACTCACTTCTTCCGCAACCAAAGGAGCAGCTTCATTCTGCAGCTGAGAATGGAGCTCCGGCCTGCATTTCGCAGTCAGAGGCTTTTCCGGAAGGACTCTGTAGCTGAGAACCGAGATATGGATTCAATCCGTAGCTCAGTGCTCAGGTGCAGAGGCCTTCCGGAAAGGCCTCTGAGTGTGAAATGCAGGCCGGAGCTTCATTCTCAACAGCAGAATGAAGCTGCTCCTTTGGCCACAGAAGAAGTGGGCCGGCTGAGCGGTGCTGTTGGTGCCGCCATGAGTTGAGTGGAAAAGACCCCCCCCCCGAAAATAAGACCTGGTGCCTCTTTTGGAAGCAGAATAAAAAAATAAAAAAATAAGACCGGGTCTTATTTTCCGGGAAACACGGGTATCATGTCATGTCATCAGGTCACCCCTAGTCCTTCTTTTTTTTAGACTAGCCATACCAATTCCTGCAACCGTTCTTCATATGTTTTAGTTCTTTAATCATTTTAGTTGCTCTTCTCTGCACTGAATCTCTTTTATCTATATTGCAGACACTTCTAGACTGTTTACATTATACTGCTAAAATTCCTTCTGATTTCAGTGTTTATTATAACCTCCACATGATAAGCTATTTCATAGCTTTTTTATTTATGGCTAAAGACAAGTGATTTCTGACTGGAAAGACATCTGGATTTCTCATGGAAAAGAAAATAATTACTTCACTCATTATGTCAGGGAAAAGAAAGATCTTAGGGCTTTACCAATAAACATATATCTCCTATTGCATCTGAATGGTCTATCACACTCTCAAAAAGCTGAAAAGTCATATCAATACGAGACCTCTTTGCTATCATGTATTTATGCTTCCTTAGAGATTTTGATCATCTGCTTCTTTCTATTTTCTTCCATAAAAATGTATTGCTTTAATATTGTTAGTTTCAGTTCTTGGAAGGCCCTCCTCCCCAGAATAAAATATTCCACAGAATAAGAAAAGAAGTAGAATAGAATGTTTTTCCTAAAGGAGAAGAGGAGAAAAATCTACTTAATAAAGGCAGAAAGTAGCCCCAGTCTTTCCCCCACTAAAACAGCCTGCAGGCAAAACTTAAGGAAACTTAAGTTTAATAATAATAATAATAATAATAATAATAATAATGATAATGATAATGATAATGATAATGATAATGATAATGATAATAATGATAATAATAGTAAAGTTGGAAGGGACCTTGGAGGTAATCTAGTCCAACCCCCTGCTCAGGCAGGAAACCTTACACCATTTCGGACAAATGGCTGTCCAGTCTCTTCTTAAAAACTTCCAGTGTTGGAGCATTCACCGCTTCTGGAGGCAGGTTGTTCCATTGGTTAATTGTTCTAACTGTCAGGAAGTTTCTCCTTAGTTCTAGGTTTCATTCATAAAAATGTCTAGAATGTCTAGAAAGAGGGAGGAGTTCTCTTGGAATCAAATGGGAGTAAAAGGAACCAGGGAAGCTATAAACTACCAGGAATGGAATTAAGCAGGGAAAAAGAAGGCATTCACACACACACACCCTTGTCCATCTTATAGCTAAAGCCATTCACAATAATTGCACAAAATTATGTTCCACTTCATACAAAATTTCAGAAGCAAATCATTTTGCAAATTGAGTGAAAACGATTAGACAAGAGTGCAGGATTCTTCCCCCCCCAACTAATAATTCCTTTAAATAAATAAAGTAATTAAGGGAAGATAAATGAAAAGAGCAGCACTCCACAAAGTGAAGCTCTCACAGTATTGTGCTTTCCTATTTATTATGAAATTCTGACTCTTGCTTTAGAAACTTTGTCTTTGTTCTCAACCAACTGATAAAGGCATGTATTTTGTAACCCCATAAAACTGTAGACAGTAACGAGAAACAGGGGTTTGGCTTCACTTCAAAAGAAATAAATTAACACAATGTTAGACTCCGGGAGGAACAGTCACCTGAGCTTTGTGAAACCTTCTGTTCTATGAAAGATACTTGAAGGAAATCATTCACTGTGGACTCCACACAATCAGTCTTGTCACTCAAGCAGCAAAATATATTATTAGAAGTCAGTCATGATTGCTGGCATCTATCAACACTTTGTTCCATACCACTTAGGCTGGAGAAAGAATTAGAGCTGCATGAATTTTCAAAAAGTCAAAATAAATTTGGGGAAATATTTATTTGAAAAACATTAGCCTCTTCCTACACGAAAATTGGTCACTCTTTGCTGTCGTCGTTCACAAATCTGGAATCTTCAAATAATATATTGCACTTAAATAACAATTGACAATAGCTATTCTAAACCTGTTTCCACTGAACTGTGCAACTTGTTTAATCTTTACATTTTATTAGATCAGAGTAGAGCACCTATAGTGTTCCAGCTACTATTGCACTCATCTACAATTCCAAACATCACTCATAGTTGACTGTGTTGCCTGGAGCTTCTAAGAGTTACCATTCAATAATATTTTAAAGACACTGGTTTCTCATTACTGTGGTAGGAAGATTTGATACCAAGAGAGTATTTCAAATAAGAATAGGTAAGTCAGTTCTCTCTAAGGATTATGATTAAAAGGATTATTATGGTTAACAGTATCAACATCCAACAAGAACTTTTTAGAGAACTAAGCAAGACATGTTGCCATCATTGAGTTCCTGATATTGATCCATACAATCTCAGTCCCAATTCTGTATTTAATCCAAACTTATGAAAGAAAATTAATTTTCTTTTTAATACCAAATTTTAATTAAAAATACAATTAAAAAGATGAAAACTGGTACAAACTAAGAAAATTAAATAATAAAAAAGTTCAAAAATTAAAAATAGAAAAATAGAAAAGAAAAAAATATATAGTAATAAAAAGTAAAGACATATATAAAGAAATGACTTGCCTTTTCATCTCAGATATAAACAATTTTAGTAACTTATCACCATCTCTTAAAATAAAAAAGTGTTCCCTTCTTCCCTTATCCCATCACTTCACTATAAACAAATGCCAAAACGTCTTCATTTAAGCTGTTCTATTCACGCTCTCTTCTTCTTTCATGATTGTCAGCTCCACTTTAACCACAGCCCTCTTCAGTTCTTCAATTCTTCCATGGAAATCAAAAGAAAATTAATTTTGAAAATGTGTTTGGTGAAATTCTCAAATGTGAAATTATAGCACTTGCATTTACCTAGCTACACAGTTCATATCAAGAAATTCCATCTTTTCATTATGCAATCAACTCTTGAATGGTCTTCAGTTTCTGGAATTTCCAAAGTTTCCATTGATTCCCGAGTTAGGATGTAAATGAGAAAGCTTTCCCCATTGGCCATTTTCTGTAATGTGTTACTATTGTCTCTAAGGAAAAAACTTGTGGCCTTGTAAAACTGTCTTTAAAAAATTACCCTTCCCTTGAAGTAATTTGGAAAAATCGTTCACCTAATTTCCCTAACCAGCTATTCAATGGAGAATATTGAAAGTCCATTTATGCTTAGCTCTAGTTCTCTTCTGAAATCTAATTGAAATATGCCCAAGTAATCAGTATACTCCAAATATGAATAGAATTACAAAGTGATGATACTCCCCAGCACCTCAGACAAGAGGTACATATTTGAGAGTGATCAGTATAATTATCCATGTCTCCAGATCGAGGGAAGATTTCTTCAGTAAAAGTCTTATAATTGCCTCATTTAAGCAGTGAACATAAACCACTTCCATTGAAGATGGAGGTAGCTATGACTTATTTGATCAGCCACAAATCACACACATGGAGTAATAAACGTTTACCATGGTCCACATTCCTCAAGTCTATAAAATAAATAGAAGGATGAATTAATGGTAATTGGATGAATTGTCCCAAAGATGCTTTTTCAAAAGACAACTGGACTTTCTTGTTTTTTTTCTTGAAAAAAAAAACCAAACACCTTTGGGACAACCATGACCTAGATAATTGAGAGTCTCCATAGAGATTTGGATGAATTCTTAATCAAAAAAAGATAATGTTGATTTCTATTATGCTGTGAGCCGCCCTGAGTTCCCGGAATAGGGCGGCATAGAAATCCAATAAATAAAATAAATAAATAATAAATAAAATAAAAACAAGAAATGTCATGAAAGGACATTGTGGGGGGTGGGTGGGTGGGTGGAAGGAGCCAAGAAAGGTCTGGGTGATTTTAAGGTATCCCAAATCCAAAACCATGTTGTCTAATCATTATCTCTTCTTGCTTGAAGATTTGGATTGGCTCAGCTTTCCTTTAGAGAGTTACAGTGAATAGATGCTGCAATTTAACATTTTTGCACACTAATTTTGACAGGTAAAGAGAAAGCCATATGGCTCAGCCAAGCCAAATGGTATTGGAATTTTCAATTTTCACTGCTGGGAAAGAGTTTTTTGTGTGAGCAGCAGGTAGAATTGCAAGAACCATGCCCTCAGACAGAAATGAACAGTGGTGGCAGAATTAGTGTGTCTTTCAAGAAGGAAATAAACGAAGAATTAGACCAAGAAAGACAGCAACAGAAGAGGTAATATATTTTAATAGGTACTTTAAATCAGTTTATGAGAATGGCATGCTACAAGACATTGGCCCAAAGATGCTTTTTCAAAAGGCAACTTGGCTTTGTTTTTCCTTGAAGGCGTTTTGTTTTTTCAGCTTCTTCGTCAGAACTGAAGAAGCTTCTTGGATGAGAAGCAAAACATCTTCAAGGAAAAACAATATCCAGTTGCCTTTTGAAAAAGCATCTTTGTGACAAATATAGCTTGCATGACTGAGAATCTTCATAGACATTTATAAGACATTGGGCATTCAATAGCCTTTTAGTTTTAGTATTATATCTATACTACCATATTTTTCCATCTATAAGATGCACCCTTGTATAAGATTCTCTGGCATGCAAGTTTCTCCGTGCCGATCAGCTCTTTGGCGGAGTACCGAACAGCTGACCTGGCAAATCCAGAAGTTCAGCTGGCCAACGATCTTGCCCGCTCCCCCTCCCATTAGTGGCAAGCCCATAAGGGCTTGACACCTGCACCAAGCAGCATGGCAACCCACACAAGCATGCCCTGGGCTGTGGAAGTTACCATTATTTTTCTTTGTATAAGATGCTGCATTTATATAAGATGCACCTGATTTTTGAACAGGGTGTTTGTAGGAAAAAAATAGTGTCTTATACACAGAAAATTACAGTTTTTTTTTTAAAATTCCGGTACCTTATCACAGTCTTCTTTAATAATCTTTCCAATGTTTTCAACCAGACTTCTCAGATTTCCCAACCAATTTTATCAGCATAGAGAACCATGCCAAGAGCCTTCCAGAAATATAAGCTTTGAATTATGACACTAGGACAGGCACAAAAGAGAGCAAATTAGGTGATATTGTTTCAGGCTTTGGACAGGCTTTTATGTAGATATCCATCAGACTTCATACCATGCACCGTCATAAATCTCAATGTTCCAGGCACTCAACTCTATATTCAGGAACTTGTTTACAAGTCAACCGTTGAAAGCTGTGATATCGATAGAAAAGTTGCTTTATTGCAGACCGAGAAGAAATATATTAGTAGCGAGTAAGCCAGACTAATGAAAAATACAGAAACACGGATTCCAAGACCTTTTGTCCCATTTTTCTGAGTCAATGAACTATGGGCTGTTGTTTTGCCAGCCTTGAGCATTGGTGAGATCTGCTCAAAATTTACATAATGCTTCTGTGTGTCTGAGAATTGCTACTTCCAGCATTGTTTGTTATAACCCTTACTCCATTATTTTACTTCATTAAGCTTACAATTGTGACTTTAGGACTTTGCTTGATATTGCATAAGAACATTTGTCCAATGAGAATTATGCATATCACTGGGCTCTGGGTCTCCGAGATTTTAGTTGCAGATGGTTCACTATTTTTTGATCACTTAAAAAAAAACTATTGAACAAAATTCACACTTTTTCATAGATGGGATAGGAATAAATGGATATTTAAAAAAAAACAATGAGAAAGAAAAACTGACAAATCCATCAGCTTTCAGTGTTTATTTTTTAAACGTTAAAGATGAAAGCAAATCTCAACTGGGAATCAAGGTTGCCAACATTATTCTAACTTCTCATTATCATTGATGGCCATGTACAAGCCAGAACAAGAATGTTATCTCAAATGGTTGTTATCTAATGATTGATATAGAATTTCATTATTTGTCTTTTGTTTGTATTTATATCCAATTTTTCAACTCAGATGAGTTCATAGCTAGCCTTAAAAAAACAAAATAAATGAATGCAAAAATTCCTCAGTATGAGAATTTTTTTTCAAAAAAAAATATATCTTAATTTTTCAATTAAGAAAGGGACACATTCCGAAGAAGAATGTTGTACAATTTGAGAGCAACAGTACTTGGGTACCACATAGATATCTGCAGAAATCCATCTTCTGTAAAGGTTAGGAGCTGGACAATCCCATTATGGGAAACAGAATCCCTGAGATGCATAGGCACTAAACCACATAAGACTTTTCAGATCAATACTAACACCTTCAATTGTCACTTGAAGTAACTGGCAAGCAATTCAAATGTTTAAATACAGGTATTATGAAAACCCTGCATTGGTTAATAGTCTAAATGTTACCTTTTACACCAACTGCGCCTTGTGGATATTTTAAAAGAGTTTTATCAATATCAACTAGACAAAAAGGAGTTTAAAAAAAATGGGTCTCTGTCTCGGACAATATCTCATTCATCATTGTAGAACAAGAGTCTTGTCAATAGCAGCACATTCCTGAGATGTTCCACACATTTGTAAGTGCTGGGAAAATGCACAAAAGAAATTGTCCCATTTTAGTTGGATTGCCTAGAACTTAAATTAAGGCCTTCAGGGTTGTGAAGTCTGTGTTCCATTCCAATCTGCCTCTATTAACTTAGCCCAGTTAAGAAATAGCTATTGCCCAATGCATATTTTTTCTCCTTGTTTTTTATAAATACATTGTAATTAACACATACTGCCTGAAGGTGGGAGAGAATGGGTGTAGAAACTCATTTTCTTCCTACTTGTTTTTCTCACAAAGATATAAATTGAAATATTCCTGTTATGTGCAAATTACCTTTTGATGAACTCCAACTCTTACAGAATCTTTATAGCAGCATTTTTATCAGTCCTTTTAATTATTGGCTCCAATTTGGAGTGAAAAAAAAAAAGAATACAGAGAGGAGGGGGGAGTGTGTGCTTGGGTGTATGTGGGGAAGTAGTAGGAGGGGGGATGCTAATACCGACCAAGTTTTTCATAATACCTCCCAAGGGAATATGTTTGTAATGTTATTTTTCTTCCCATTAAATCCGAAGCAGCATTGTCCCTTTGATTGCTCCTTTCAAGTCAAACCTTGAGAATCCAACTAAATGTGAGCTAATCAACATCATTGTGAATTTTTACTAAGGGAAAAAAAACCAACACAAGGAATATGAATACTCTCTCTGTCTTTCTCTTTCTCTCTTCCTCTGCCTCTCTTTCTCCCACTCTCTCTTTATCTCTCTCTCTCTCCTCCTCCTCCTCCTCTTTCTCTGCCCTCTCTCTTTCTCTCCCCCGTCTCTCTCTCTTTCTGTCTCTGTCTCTCTCTCTCTCACCCCCCCAAAGATCAGTCTTGAACTCTGAACTCTTGAGTGAATCAAAGCAGAATAGAACCTTGTAATTAACCAATGTCCTTTTCAACTTGTAAATCATCTGCCCTTCTACTTGAACGCTGCATAAAACTAATTTAATTTGGTCATTATTTCCATCATTCTCCAATGAGAAGTCTTTTTTAAATCTAACCAATTATTCTCCTTTTAATTATTTCCAGCACATTATTGTGGCCATTACTTGAACCTGTGGAAGCTGATGTTCACGTTGAGTTTAAAGTGCCTTAAATTGTAGCACTTCAATAGCCTTTAGAGTTCATCGGCAGCATTGTAAACCAGTGCTTGAATGGAGGCTGGTTTCTGTGTCTCACCTATCGAAAATTTGTCATATTTTTTTTAAAAAAAAAACACAACTGCCAATTTAGAGCAGTGATAAACTGAAAAAAAGAATTAATAATATAAACATCTATAAATATAGATTCATTCATTCATTCATTCACTCATTCATTCATTTTCTATAGCCCAGGGGTTCTCAATCTTGGCAACTTTGAGAATTGTGGACTTCAACTCCCAGAATTCCTCAGCCAGCAAAGCAAGGCTGAGGAATTCTGGGAATTGAAGTCCACAAGTCTCAAAAGTTGCCAAGGTTGAGAACCCCTGCTATAGCCACCCATCTCAGACAAACAACTCTAGGTGACAAGCAATCATTAAAAACCAAGTGCAAGCAATACAATGTCCCTTCTTACCCTTATGGGTGGTCTGTGTCTTTCTCAATCTTGGGTTCTTTACCAGAGGTCTAGGAGTTTGAGGGTTCTGTATAATATCTTAGATGTTTCTAGAACTGCATATTCTGGACAGAGAGCTATGAAGTTGTTCCTGGGATTTGTGGGAGTCCCCTCCCAGCTTAGGAGTCACAGCCCCAATTCCACACCTTTTTATACAGTATAAATTCCACACCTTGTGCATCAAAAGATGCACCCATGTCTAAAAAGTGTGGAGCATTCCTCAAATCACTGTCAGGTACAAAGAATCAAGACCACTCATAAGGGTTGCAAGATAGAGCATTTATTCAAGCCTGTACACAAGAATCTGGTGAACTAAAGTTCAACATTAAATTGGTGCCAGATAAGGGTGAATGGAATTCAAGAGCAGTTGGACTTGGAGCACTTGTAGGAACACAATGATTCTAAGCTGATGATGTGTTTAACTCCACCTGTAAGGACCCACTTCAGCTAACCACCCAAGAAAGCAAAACTCTTGAAACAGGCATTGTCTCAAAAGGATACTTTTATTAGGGGTCAGTGACAGTAGGGAAGTCAAGGCGAGATCTGTGGAAAAACCCACGCAAACGGTATAGTTAAGCTAGAAATATTCCTCCTTTCACCAAAGTCATAATGTCCATTTGAAATCCAGCCAATCCACAGATGGCATGCTGCCTGGTTGGCTGGTACAGTTGGCGTGCATCTCAAGGTCTTCTCCAGCTTTTGTTTCACTGTAACCGTCTCCCTGACAAGGGAGACACATTCCTTTCTCAAGATGATAGAGGCAGGAGAGGGAAAGTAGAAAGCGAAAGTTATCCCCCAAGTGAAAGAATGCTCCCCCTCCCCCCAGCAGAATGGCAGGCCCCAAAAGTAGAGTACATATGCAGGGAAAACAATGAGAGGATTGTGATCTGACACCACCCTTTACCTCTGCCTGCTCTTTCCCTACACTCACTTTCCATAGGACACTTTAAGGTGGTTTCTGCCACTCTCTTCCATCAATACCACTCTTTCCTGGTAAACTTTCCAGATTTGTCATAATACATTTCTTCCAATTCTCAACTATCACAGTTGGGAATTACGAGCAGAATAGCCTCAGACATCCAGAGGGTGCCACAAAGCCAATTTGTACTACCGGTAGAAGAGTTTTTTCTTCTTCTTCTTCTTCTGAGGTTTTATTGTGTGTTTTTTCCTTTCCTTTTCAGAAATAAAAAAGCTTTAAATGGATTTGCATATACTTTCCAATCAAGGCATTTCAAATCAAGAAAGAAACACCAGATGCTTTTATCCATCTTTCACGGACAATCCCCAGAGTGACAGGCTCTGGTGAGCCAGTCACACAAACCTTCCTTAGTTGAGTTTACATTTTATAGCCAGATTTCAGTTCTTGTTATATGCAATTCAAACAGTCTTGCTTTCACATAAGTTTGCTCCTAGGTTAAGTTCAGCATGATTGCAGATATAGTCCACGCATTTTAGATATTTGTGCACCTCATGATGCATGCATACAAAGGAGTAGAATATACATATATACATGCATCTATCTATTTCCAGTTTTTTCTTTAGAAATATATTTTGAAATCCTTATTGAAATGTGACATTTGCTTTCCTCTTAATTGTGAATGGGAAGATGCATGGAGATCTGAAAGGGGGTGGTATATCCATGTCCACTAGAAAACAAAGACACTTATTAGTTCCTTGGTAACAAAAGCTAACTAGGTTTTGCTGATTGTGGATGTTAAGCAAAGCCATCCAGTTAATGCTTGAATAGGAATTCCAATGTTGTTGTTGCCTATAAGAGGAAAATTAAAAACAATTATCCCAGAAGAATGCAATGATAGTTTCTTTTTTTGGCATGGATTTATGGATTGAATAGTCTGGCTTGAACTTTGTTTTACTATCCTTATTATTGTAAACTGATGGGAGTCTGTGTAGAGTAGATAAATAAATATCTGTGATGCTGGCAAGGAAATTGCATGGATGGAGTCAACAGGAGACAAGCTCAGCTTGAAGCTGTTATCCCACACTCACAAACATCCTTTAGCATTGGATAACTAAAAACTAAGTTGGGGTAGGGTTTGGGCTGACCCTAGTTAGTGCTTGGATACAGAAATTGCAAGGATGTAGAATAGATTTGGGGAGTTGGTTTTAAAAAAGCAAAAACAAAAAACAAAAACCCTGAAACAAGGCAATAGCAAGTTATTTCTGTACCCCAAAAAATGTATGGCTGTTCATGTAAGTGACTGAAGGCCAAGTTAACTCAAACACCTTATTTTCACATAATTTAGCCAAGTTTAGCTCTATTTGGATCTGCGATCTTACAGAAAGCATGGCTGTTTTTCAGTCCAGTCTTCTATTGTTGCACACTTTTTTTTTCTTTATCCAGTTTGACCCTTGAAAGGGTCTCCTAGATCAAAGCAAATAACAGCTTGGAAGGACTGTATCCTAGTATCAGTAGAATTGTGGAATCGGATAGACAGTGCAGTTCCAATCCACCAGTAGTTCTACAAATGCCATCCTTGACATGTCAAACGCCAGACTGCTGCACAAATACAATGAAAAGAAAAGCACAAATGCAACACAACACCTTGGAACTAAAAGCAGCAAGAAATATAATAGAATATATTATGTCCACCAAGAAAAAAAAGACCCAGATTACCAATAGAGTTTGAAGTGGCATTGTAACGCGGAATACAAAGCTTTTGTATTTTAGATATGCTTTCTGAATGTCACCAAAGTGTGTTTTTTTTCCCTAGCAGATTTGGATTTAATTTGGTCTAAGATATTCAGTTTCAAAGTTGAAACTATGGTTGAGTTTGTCCAAGTGCTTTGAGATAAAGGGGTATTTATCCTGTCTTACGACTGCCAGTTTGTTTCAAATCCCATACTCAGTAGCACTGATGATGTTACTTAGTCAGGTAATGAAATGTCTGCAAAAAACCAAAACATATTGTGTAGTCTCATCTAATGAAATCTAGCTAAACTGAACAATTCAGAGTTGCATGCAGTGGTATTCCTACCCTCTGATGAATAATAGGCTCTTTTTCAGTGAATTAGACTAAATAGTCTAACTTTCAATGCCATAGTTTTCCAGAAAGTGTCCTTTACAGGTTAAATACACACACTCTTCTACACACACACACACACACACACACACACACACAAACACAAACACTACACATATATAAACAGACACACATTCTTACAAACATACAGAGATACACAGAGAAAAAAACGCACACATTGATACAAATGTGTACAAAGTTAATACTATTATAATCACTGAAAAGATGCCATAGGAGTCTTACTATTAATGGTAACACATTAGTTTGTATAATATTTGGTGACACTGTGGAGAAGCATATTACGCTTCATTGAGCATCACTGCAACATAGAGACTTGCTATAAAACAGAACAGAGATTAGAATTCTCTGTTGGCAACACCACTAATTAACCAGACTCTTTGAGGCATTGTTGCAGACAGAGCATACCAAAAGAACTTGCTTTCTAATTTGTGGATTCCACTTTTTGACCCTTAGTGATTCAGTGAAAGAAAGGAAGAAAGATGTGTGACGTGAAAAGTATAAGATCCATTTACAAAATATACTGTTGGAAAGCTGGTGAACACTTTTCTAGTTCACAAACATTGCTTCCTGTTCTTTTTAATGGTAATTTGTGATTGCCTGAGGATGTCTGTCCATGACACTTTTTAGTCTTCTTTTAGAAGCTGTGTTTAATACTTTTTGAACATTTTAAGTATACCGACCTTATTCACCATTGAAAAGCAGTTGTAAGTTAGAGATACTCACAAAAACAAGACAAAAAACCCTCGAACAATTGAATTAAATGAAGAGAGAGAGGGGGAGGGAGGGAGGGAGGGAGAGAGAGAGAGAGAGAGAGAGAGAGATGGAAAGGAAGGAAGAAAGGAAGGAAGGAAGGGAGGGAGGGAGGGAGGGAGGGAGGACTAAAATATTTTCTCCTCACTTCCTTGAACATTCATATAAGCATAGAAATGTAAACATAACAGCCAAGGAAGATTTGAGATGTGTTTGGTTGAAAAGGACACAGAGGTAGGGAGCACTTCTAACCAAAATTACACATGAGGTTTTAGTTCTGACAGGACATTATTATCAGAGGCTCTTTCTAAATAAAGCAGTATTAATAAAACATAGGTACAACATTTGTGCATATGGCATATTTCACTTACAGCCACCTCCTTTAAAAGTTTCAAAGTATTTCAAATTATACATTTAAACCACTGATTTCTGATGATCAACCACCCACTCCCATATTCTAATAACATCATTCAATATTTTCATAAGAAACTGCCTCACTGCATAGTTGCTACAAACTCAACCAATAATGAGAGAAAAATTACAATATTTCACAAATCCTGCCACTGGATTTGTGATGGATTTCCAGAGATAACTGAGGTTCTTAGAAATATTTCTGACCTCTTTTTATTAGCTTGAAAAGCAAATGATCTAAAGTTTTCAAGAGGCTGTCTTATATGAATTTAGTCTTCAGTTCCAACAGACCTTTCACTGTATACCTTTATTTTATTTGAATGTGATACCAAATTGTAGAAATATGCACAATAAGTATATCTCATCCCTCCCTACTGTGATTAAACTGACAGTCTAATTGCTTTGGTGCTCAGTATAAAGTTGACATTTAAAGCCCTTAAAATTTTATTTTTAAAGAGCTAAATAATTATGCAAACATTAGTGCCAGCAGTTGATAAGACAATATGCGAACAGGATCATAGATTCCTGAAAATTCTTGCACCCTTCTGAAAAGTTTGATTTTCTGATGTGATCTTCTCCATCCATCAAATTCTATGCAATCCCTCCTAATTATAAAATTAGGATAATTTTGGATAATAATGCTGTTGGGACAGACTAATTAAAAACTACCAGCTCCAGTCTCCTTTTTCTATTGGCCACCAGTAAGAAGTCTATTAATTCTCACTCTGATATTTACTACACTCAGTTAAAAAACCAAGCCTAATAGTTGTTGCATCCTAACTGCATCCTCCCTAAATTTGTCTAATGTACTCCCCCTTAAAGACATTTAAACTGATTTCATTTACCCAAACCAAACATAATTAAACTTAAATTTAATTAAACGTGCATTGCATTGCACTGTCAAATTATGTGGCTTGCAAATACAAGAGCCAGAAATAATGAATAAAAACCGACACAATAATGACTCCTATACAAGTGCTAAAAAGCAAACAGTAAAATTACTAAGAGATGAAGAAATCAATTCTGCATAAGAGAAAAATTGTAATGTGAGGTCTGAACTTACGGTGTAAGAAGGAAACCTGTGGTTTTTTTTTATCATCTATCAGAAGAAAATTTTGGAGATCCATAGGGGGGAAAAATCAGCCCTTCATTTAGGTGGTCCTAAACCAGTTAGGGCTTTAGAAGACGATATTAATGTATTAAGGTGGAGCAGAAAGTGTTTGGTAACCACTGTAACTTGCATCATACGTGAATGGTATGTCTTGCTGAAAATCAATCAAATCTAGTCTTGCTGAAATTAGTATTCTGCATTGTTTGCTGTTTTCAGTCTCTCTCCGAAAGTAACTCTTATTAATAAAATATATTGCCTAAAAATACTGTATCATTAGACTCAAAAGAAAAAAATTGAGAAATAAACCATAATTGGTTTCTAGGACCAAAATACAGTAGGGGGCTACATTTTGAAAATCAGTTAGTCACTATGAGTAACTCTTCCATTTTAGCAGAAATATTCTTTGAAAACAGGATCACCGTTTCCAAGAATCAACCACGACATTGAAATTAGAGCACTATTTTGTTAAAAAAAAAAGCAACATAATGTATCTACTAGCTAATATATAATTAATAACTGGTTGACTGTTTAAAATATTTCTGCAAGAATCAAGCGAAAGTTTCTGTTTTGCAATTAAAGAAAAGAAACTGGAACACAGAAAAAGCAATAACCCAGAAATCAGATGCTGCTTTTTCACATCAATGGGCTTAAGCAAGGCTAACTTTTTAAAGTTCAAACAAGTATGCAATTAGGGAAAGTTACTAAATAATTATAATGGTGCCATAGGATTCCAACATTCTTAGAAGTGAACTAAATGATCACCATAATTGCATGATTCTATTGTAAACTGAATGACTTTTAGGTTACAAGCTCCTGCCTTTATATAAAAATATAAAAGGATTGACAGCCAGTAGGGTGTAGCCAGTATGGTTAAAGCATCAGATTAGAAACTGGAAGACTGTCAGTACTAGTCTTACCCTGTGTTTGTGTGTGTGTGTGTTTGTGTGCACATGTGCATGCTGTTAAACAGTACAGACTATGCCAAGGGCAAACAGATACTGTAATACTTTATCACAATCTCTATAATTCAGTCCAATGAAGAATTTTGAAATGTATCTCATGTTAGAAGAAACCATGTTTAAACATGAAAAAGGTGATATTCCACTGATCTCTCTCTCTCTCTCTCTCTCTCTCTCTCTCTCTCTCTCTCTCTCTCTCTCTCTCTCTCTCTCTCTCTCTCTCTCTCTCTCTCTCTCTCTCTCTCTCTCTCCCCCTACCTCCCTACCTCCCTAGATAGCTAGATATTAAAGTTGCAAGAAAATGGGAAAAAACAGGAATTGAGCAATTTCTATTCATTAATTTGGGAATGGATTGAGCAAACAAACTTTGATGATCTTTTCAAGGTGTTTCCTTACCAAGAAAAGAAAACAGCATTAAAAAAGAAGACAAGTCCAACACTAATGAAAGACTGTCAGTTGAATAAGGAACTCATAGCTGGGTGCCGATAATTATTAGGTGTCCAGATTACCTGGCACTTCCTTTCCTGAGGTGTTTTCACCTTGCAGTAGTGCAGTGCAGCATTTCAAGGCACACTGAACTGAAACCAGCCTGCCTGAACGAATGCTTTGCTCTGATGTTAATGTCTTCTGGGCATGCCCTGTGTGCATCTAATGAAGTGAAGCTTTAGAAGTCATTGCAGAGTTTTCGTTTGAACATCATTTCACACACGTCATTGACAAAGCCAAAGAATCTCTAAGAAGATTCGCACAGACAGCCTTATAACTATATTAGTAGCATGACTGATTACTTTAGAAAAAAATACAGCTACCGGTATCATTTTTCAGTTTATCCTGTGTCCCAAATGCAGTACTTCGATGGGAAGTAGAAGTCAGTAAATGTGAATCCAGTCTCTGGATAAATATCTTTAACTACAAAATTTAAACTGTACCATAACCCTAGAGGATTGACCTATCTGCTATTGAGTGACATCTATAAATCTTCTTAGGAAACACCTTTCCAAAAGAATCTGATTTAGTATGGCTTTTCCAGTAATGCCATCTTAACTTTAGGGCTACATCAAGCTACATCGATATTAGGGCAGAGCATCTGAGACATAGAAGGCCAAGCAGAAATTGCTGCTTTCTCTCACAATATGTTTGTCAATAATCATACTTCAGCTCCTGTACCAGCTTCATATTTACACAACATCCCAGTTCCCAAATTCAGGAAAGCTTTAGCTTGATCCTAGTAGCTCTGGTGGTGGCAGTGCTTATAATGCAGTATTGCAGGCTAACTCTGCCCACAGCCTGGAGTTTTATTCTAATGGGGTTCAAGGTTGACTCAGCCTTCCATCCTTCCAAGGTCAGTAAAACGAGGACCCAGATTGTTGGGGAGCAATATGCTGACTCTGTAAACTTGTTAGAGAGTGCTGTAGAGTACTTTGGGGCAGTATATAAGCCTAAGGGCTATTGATTCCTTGCTTTCCCCACAGCTGTTTCGGAAGGGAAATAGAGGAAAATCTCTTATGAAATTCGATATCACCCCTTATGGCAGAATGATGTAGAAACCATAGCCCGTATTCTTTTGAACTACCAGTTCTACAGGGACATTCACCACCAGATGATTACCTATTTTTATTTAACTTTCCAGGTCATTCTGATATATTTTTTTTATTTGCATGATTTGTAAGATAATCAGAATAAATCAATCTGTCTTAAAGTGGCAACTATACAGATAGTCCTTGAAGTTTGACCAGAACTGGGACTGGATCTTCCATTGCTAAGCAAAGTGGTTGCACCCAATTTTTGCTGTGGTCATAAAGCAAATCACCGCAGTTGTTAAGTGACTCACAAATTTGGCTTCTCCGTTGACTTTGCTTGTCAGAAGCTGCCTGGGAAAGTCACAAATAGAGATCACATGACCTCAGGACATTGCAACTATCACGAATACATCCCAATTGCCTAGTGCAGGGGTCCTCAAACTTGGCCACTTGAAGACTTGTGCACTTCAACTCTCAGCATTGCTGGCTGGGGAATTCTGAGAATTGAAGTCCACAAGTCTTCAAGTGGCCAAGTTTGAGGACCCCTGGCCTAGTGCCTGATTTTTGATCAAGTGACTAGGGAGAGACAGAGATGTTTGTAAGTGTGAGGATCAGTTATAAGTCACTTTTCTTAATGCCATTGTAACTTTGAATGGTCAATAAACATACGGTTATAAATAGAGGACTACCTGTATTATATGTAAGCTTCACTCACAAATGGTTGCCAATAGTTATTGATGGTAGGGGTTAACTTTGTTTTGTTTTACTGATTGCATTTTTATTCTCAGTGACAAAAATAAAATGTCTGTCTAGCAGGTGGTGCAGTAAGTCTGTATTATGGGACTATATGTGCACTTGACATAAATAATATGAAAGGAAGATACAGATTATCATTGGGGTTTTTTTTTCTTAAAAGGAAAGGAGGGTTATCTATCAATTAAAAATCCCTTCCTTCCTTCTTGACCAGCCAAGAGATATTTCTCAGCAAATAGAAAATTTTGAATCTGTCAATTTTGGTTATTCTCAGTTCTGAAAATGTATCAGATTTGGTTTTCAAATTTGACACTTTAAAAAAGTGCCGCGCTCACTTTTGTGTTTACAATATTTTGAAGCACATTTCTTCAAATATCATCACTCTTGTTTGCAAGTTGGCTTAATATAATATATATTCTTTATTTGTAATTCCTTTACCCTTTTCCCTAATATAATGTGAGTTTATGTTATTTTCATGAATATATGCATTTTGTACAGATGTTTTTGAAAAATGCAAACTGCTTTGCAAAATTCACAGTGCTACAAATGGTGAATGAAAACCAAGTTTAGTTTGTATGCTTGATTTTAAAAAAATGTAAATTAGAAACATTTGCATTTAGAGGTAAACAAAATGAATTTCTTCCCATCTCTAGTTAAAACAAGTCAATATAAAACATTTTCCAGAAAATATATTCCCAGCAAGATATATATTTAACAAATTTCATCTTTCAAGAGCAAGAGAATTAATATTTATCATTTTCTAAATCAAGTGTGCTAGTTTTTGTTCATCAGCAATATATACAAGAATCAAGCTACATCTAAAATTAGATATACATAATTGCATTAATTATGTTTTACATCAAAATGCTATTTTATATCCTTCACTAATATGAGCTGTACTAAAATGCCTGTGGAGTTGTTTGTGAGCACTCTAACCTAAACTAGAAACTAAAATAAAGACGAAACAGAGAGAGGAGTTGGAAGAATAAATAGAAAATCCTTAAGGTCAGTTAACAAATCCTTTTCACTACTAAAGTCAATACAAATGCAAACAAACACACAAGAACCACCTGAACTGAAATCCATTATTTTCTTTAACTTCTTCAGAATTATTATTAATCCAGTGTTGGGTAACAGATGCTTTCCTTCCACTCCTTGCTCATTTTAAACGATTTAATACCTCTGGAAGTATTCATGGATTCAGGTTTCCTTAGTCCCCTAATCATGTTGTCAGCTTAAAATTCACATTTAATTAACCTCTTCACCAAAGGCATAAATCAATACTAAAATTGCCAGTGCATGACATGCTGATAGCGATTTCCATTTGAAGGTAGATGGCTAAAAATGAGGAATTAGGAAGAGAATAGTAAGCAAGTCAGACAGCTAAAATAGAGATACTATCCTGAATAGCCTTGGGTAAGAACTAGAATACAGAATACAGAGTAATAGAGTTGGAAGAGACCTTGGTGGTCCTCTAGTCCAACCCCTGCTCATGCAGAAGACCTTATATCAGTCTGGACAAATAACTGTCCAATCTCTTCTTAAAAACCTCCAGTGATAGAGCACCCACAATTTCTCAAGCAAGTCATTCCACTGATTAATTGTTCTCGTTGTCCGAAAATTTCTCCTTAATTCGAAGTTGGATCTCCCTTTAATAACCTTCCACCCATTGCTTCTTATCCTGACCTTGGGAGCTGTGGAGAAATGAAAATCCCTGCACTGCATTTTAGCAGCATTGGAGTATGCCTGTCTTTTTGCATAAAGTGAATCATTGGATTTCTAAATAGAAAACAACACTGAAATAACACTTTTTTTTGCTATTGTTTTAATAATTTTATTTGCCATGGAAACAAATGCACAGATCCAAAAGTAGCTGTCCTCAGGGTTTCTTTGATCAATTTCTTGATCAAAGAAAGTTATATTTAGGAGGGATTTTTGACAGACAACACATTTGGAGATAAATATTTTGTGAAGAAAATGTTCACAGGAATGAATATTTAAATAATCTTGTTGAGGTGGACAGCTAATATTTAACGTTTCTTAGACTTAAATACTAGAGTTAAGTCTAAAATTCAAGGCAGCAGCCTATGTAGGAATTTCCTTTTGATCACCCCCCATAAAACCAATTCTGTTGTATAGGCTGGGCTGAGAGAAAATAAGTCAAGTGAGATGACTTAGTGGCTTTATATGGCTAAGGATGAACCAGAGTCCTGGTCACAATCCAACTTTTGAAAGGCCAAAAACGTGGAGCCAGACCTCACCTCCGGTGACAGGATGTTCCCAAAAGTGGGAGCCATGATAAACTCCTAGAATTCTATTCTATTCTATTCTGTTCTGTTCTGTTCTGTTCTGTTCTGTTCTGTTCTGTTCTGTTCTGTTCTGTTCTGTTCTGTTCTGTTCCGTTCCGTTCCGTTCCGTTCCGTCCCATTCCGTTCCGCTCCCGCTCCCGCTCCCGCTCCCGCTCCCGCTCCACTCCTCTACTCTACTCTACTCTACTCTACTCTACTCTACTCTACTCTACTCTACTCTACTCTACTCTACTCTACTCTACTCTACTCTACTCTACTCTACTCTGTTTTACTTTGTTCTGTCCTATCCTGTCCTATTCTATATGCTTTCTGATTGTTAGTTACCTAGCCTTCATTGGCATATAAATACTGTATAAGTAAATAACTAAAAGCCACTCTGGATTCACATTTTGGTTTATGGAAACTGGAAGCATTTCCTTTAAATTTGCAAGCCTGATGGGAGGTTATAGCACAGTTTTCCCCTCCATATTCTTTTACAGGTTTGCTGTGCTGTGCTACATTTAATGCATTAACTTTCTGCTCTGTCCTAGTTGTCTAATGATAATAATTAGCCTCTGTGCACTTTATTGCCATATTTTATTACCAGTCAGCTGCAGAGATGTCTTGTTTTAGTGTTCCTTCCCTTTGAGCCAACACTGAGAAGGTCAGTAGTTTTAAGGACACAATGATATGACTTTTTTTTTGAAGTCTCTCATTTTCTTTCTTTGAATTATGGATGGGTAGATTATTATATCTATTTCTTTTTCTTCTCATCTTTATCCATTTTATCCTACATCCTTTCCTTTTGTCTTCTTCGAAAATGTATTGAAAATGTGTATATTAAACAAACTGTGAATATTATCAAGGGGGCTGGGAAAGAATATTGTACATAATTGTGGAACATACACATTAAAATGTGTGAGTTTTCATGTAAAGTATTTGTGGCTGCTGTTTTTTTAATCTGAATATCTGGTAGAGAAAGAGGAGATAATTTATGACTAGTGAATGAAAGCAAATTTATTAGATTTGCTCACCCCTGCTTAAAAATTTATATTAAGCACTCCAGCTTTGTCAAACAAATGCTACTACTATTAACCCTAACCCCATATCATGCCTATATTATTTAATAAGAATTGATCAGAATTAGCTACTGTTTATTAGGAAAAGGGAAAAAAGAAAGGAACTTTTACCACTACTAATGTATGCAAAATATTAAATATGGTCTTTAACCTTAAACTGTTAATCCTATACATATTTATTCAAAAATAAATCCTACTGGATAGTATGGAATTCATACTGCAATTATCATATTTCCTTTTAAACCTCCTTTGGATGTTCCAGTGTTGCTAAAAATGTCAAACAGGAAATGACCAACCTGTTCTTGAAAGATTATTTCCAGTCTTTTAATCTTGTATCACAGGAATGGGTAGTATATTTTAGGAATATATTTTATGGCAGCTATCAGAGTCCCTTCTAATCCTATGGTTGATCTTACATGAAATGATTACTGGAAGTCAGTGATGGGCTTTCCTGTCATATTAAGTCACCACTTCTGTCCATAACAGAAGGGTGTTGAAAAGTCAAGACTGAAGACCTGCTCTTTTTCAGAAACATGACAGACACAACAAGCATCAAAAGGGGTGGGGCTGTAGTCATGACATTGCAGCTGCCATATTGACTTTTTAAAACATCCCCACAGATGTCCCTGTAAGATAGACAGTGCCTAAAAATATACATTTCCAATAGGCTCAACATATGGAAAAGAGGGGGGAGGGAGGGAGGGAGGAAGGAAGGAAGGAAGGAAGGAAGGAAGGAAGGGGAACGAAGGAAGGAAAGAAAGGAGGGAGGAAGGGAAGGAAGGAGGGATGGAGTGACAATTCCCATCTCACCCTGTCTTATACAACCATTCCGTCTTCCAAAGGTGTTAACTACATCCACAACACCAAAACGTTGCTCACCTCAGTTATACAAAATAAAGAAAACAGTTTCCTATCATGTCAAAATTAGCCTTTTTGAGAAGGAATGTTCTGGATTTTTCAAAGTTCCGCTGAAAACCTTTCCTTCAACCATAAGGAAGAGGTGGCTGATAATCTTTGTGTTTCATGAAGACACAAAGGTTCTTTCTCTGAACAAAGAATTTAATATTTTTTTTTCTTTCAAGGAGAACCAGAGGGCCAGTTTTTCCCTCTCTACTTAGAAGTAAAACCAGTTGAATTCATTGCAGCTCTGGCAATGTAAATATGTGTGGGTTTGCAGACTAATCATGACCAAATGTTAGAAGGCTACTCATAACAAAATTTGCTAGATACTGTAACTGCTTGTAAGTCTGTGTCTAATTTTGCAAAAAAAAAATGTTATGTGTTGTGACAGGCTATTCAACTGAAAAATAAAAGAGTTTGTATAGGCTTCTTTCTTCCATTAATGTCATCATGTTGGTAGTCCATGGAAGCTCCAATCTGAAATGTGTCAGAATTAAAGACATCTCTAGGGATAAAAATAGCTATAAAAGCCAGCAGAGAAGTTTCAGCAATGGTAATATTGAAATTGGGTTGACATCTCTCAAAATTTGTATCAAATAACACTCTGGGCTAAATTTCACAACAATTCTATCCAAGGAGAAGATAATGCCATAAACTTATTGACCTAATATGGTTTTCATGCTAAAGAATTTCCTGGGACTTGAGTTAAGCATGAGTTCAAAAGCATTCAATTTGATGTACAAAGATGGCATTGAGTTTTTCATTATCATGAGGAAACTGGAAGAAGAGCTCATTGGTTTCTCACACAAAATACCTGTCCAGGCTAATCCTGATCTTCAGCATCTTACTTTTCTGTTCTGAAATAAAAATCTCTCTTCTCAGCACATGAAGTTAAATCTTAACTGTATGGAGTAGCGATGATGACTGGGGAATTCTGGGATTTGAAGTCCACGGGTCTTAAAATTGCCCAGATTGAGAAACACTGGTCTACTCCGTTCAACTGTAGACTTAGGGTTTTACAATGTCTTAGTCATGACTGACATTGAATTCTAGTTTGTAGCTTTCAAAATATGATGAGGTACACAGGTCCTGCTAAATTGTAAACGACCAGTTTATGCCTCAGTTTCACATCTGAATTCAGCCAGTGAAGTTAATGGTTCAGTGTTGTGAAAGCTGGATTTATTCAGTATGGTATGATTCAGAAAGAATATAAAGGAGAAAAATACAACTGTTGCAGTAAACCAGACAATACACCGTTATATTCTTTCTCACAATTCATCCCAGGTAAGGATAAAATAAAAATAAATGAAATAAACTGCCTAATCTCACTTTTTCCCCCAAGCTAAACATTTCTGGGGAAATGGTGAGTTTCTGCATAATATGCATAACATTACAGTATTATGATAATAAATGCATTTCATGGAAGAAAGACGGCATGACATTACTTAACTATCTTGTAGATACCCCAAAAATCTGGTGCTTGGGAGAAGAAACACATTTATTAATATTAGGTCATTAATATTTGGGACACTATAAAGATTCAGCATTGCTTCTATGAAAGGCAGATGATATGTAGATGCAGCTGTATATTGAAAAGTGCAGCCTTCTCAGTTTTAAAATATAGGATACTTTAACACAACTGTTGGAAGACCTGATGTATCAAATAAAGGAGGAGTCCCCAACCTATGATCCATGGCCTGGTACTGTTGGCCACTGGCTCCCAGGAATAGCTGGCAAGTCCCCCCCACTTGTGCTAGCACCACTGCATGGGCACTAGCAGCCCCATTTGTGCATGCACAAGGATGCTGTCACTGCTGCCACTGTCACGCCTCGCCAGCAGCCCGTTTGTGCATGCTCAAGGGCACCAGCACATGTGCTGTGGGAGCATGTGGCCCATTTGTGCATGCATGCAGGTGCCAGCAGGCACGCTGTGGATGCACATAGCCCATTTGCACATGCATGCACATGCTACCGCTGTCATGCACATGCCCATTGCGCATGCATGCATGGGCCCCACGCATGCTCATTTCCCTGCTGCTTCCTTTCCTTCCAGCCCACCAAGCTGGAAAGGTTGGGGTGCTCTGAAGTAAGGGACAGATCAGCCTGGAGAATATACAAATATAAATATAAATATCTCAGGATAATGCTGCAGGATCCAATCTGGGTCAGTCACCTGAACCAGAGGTTTAGTCTTCCGAGCTTTTGGACTTATGCTGGAGCCCATCCTTAGAAAACCTCTCTCTCACCAAAATGTGATTGACCCAGATTGGATCCTGCAGTATGTTTGTGGTCACTAAGAGCTGGCACTGGCCCGATGGCACAGTGCTGTTCTAGTGGGACAGTCCAATTCTAAGGATCAGGTGGTATATACATTTTGATGACTGACTTACAGTAGAGCTGACTTTTTTTTTCTTCAGAAGACTCCGGATGTGGGTTTCTTGCTGCTCAAGTGACCATGTTTGAGACACCGCTCTTGGAAACCCAGCATAATGCCTCTGTCAGCAATTTAAACAAAGCTCATTATCTAAATGGATCCATAATTAATAAATATGTGAAAGGGTGTCAGCTTTAATGATTGCCTACTTCCACAAGCTTTATTTTATTTGCTTATTATCTGTGGCCTTCCCACTTCACTGAATCTCACTGTCTGTTAAGAACCAGCTTATAAATGAAAAGCGACAGAATGAAACAGAATCCACAGTGTGGATAAGCATACGTGAATACATACATTCCTTGTGTCAGCAACTGTTTATGTCAATGAGAGTCTGAGATAATCTACTATTGATATCACTGATATCATTGCTCTAGTAGTAGTTAAGACACCAGCCTAGACAATGGGAGACCCTGAGTTCTAGTTGACCTTGCACCAGTCACTCTTGCTCAGCCCAACTCTCCCCGCAGGACTGTTGTGGGAACAACAGGAGGAGGAATGTGTATTGGGTATGTTAGCTGCCTTGGTTTATTTGTAAAATAATAAAGGTGGGATACAAATAAATAAATAAATAGCCCGTTTAAGTTTCCCCAGTTCATGACTGGCTAGATAATAAGACCTAAAACTGCCAAGGGGAAGGGATGAAGTCCACGAGTCATAAAAGAGCCAAGATTGCCTACCCCTGAGATAGGTGAAAAAACTTGAAATTTTAATGTAAAAATCACATGAAAGGAAAATAATTGTTTGGCTTCTAGGCTTCTAACTGATTTGGAGCCAAACTATTTCAGCAATCATCTGCTTCTCTATCAGTCCTGACATTCTGAAGAGGATGCCCTGCAGACCACAGCAAATTCTGTTCACTTATTTATTCTTTATCATGTTCTTCACCATGGGCAGGACAATCTTGGGATAGCAAAGTTAGATGGCCCTAACATGGAGTCTTGTTACTACAAATGCAACTGCTTTATTTTGCCAAGGATGTCTTTTGATTGTCTCATGCACTAACTATTATATCTCCATCCTTGCTGATTCTGTCATTATTTTATGTTATTTCTGGAACAATGAACATATTGTTTAAGAATATGTTTTTAATGAAAAGTTGCACACAAGTCTGATAATTAACTATCTAATGAAAAGAGAATTAGCACTCCTAGCCAGGAATGATGTCATTCTATGGGAATTGTCATCCTTGTTGTTCAACTGAAATATATGATGTGCAGACGGACCCAAACTCATCTTTGCAGCTGAAGACATATATATAATCCATTTTCTTCCTATGCTCAAGTGATTATAAAGTCACTGGCAAAAAGAATGTGGAAATCCTATTTTCACTTTCAATATTTGAACATATTCAAAGCTCTGAAGAACTGATATTCAGTAGAATATCAATATATTTCCTATCTGAATGGGTTAAGCTGTTGTGCTTCCCTAGAACAAAAACAAGGTATGGATCAGGTAAAATCATGTTCTGAATTGTGAGGGGATTTTGAACCTGGAAAACCAGAGTTATAAATTATAAGTATAACCCTAATAAGTAAAAAAAAAAGAAAATAAATATTGTTCATTACAGAGGCTTGACTCCAACTCATGGGAATAAGTGGAGGCAGTCAAACTGTTTCTTCATCCATGCTTGCTTTTGTAAGCGATTAGAAAAGGCCTGAAAAGATCAGAGATGTTCTTTAAAGTATATGAGTCTATTTCTTAATATAGTCTCCAAATTGTGTAATCTAGCAGCAGATCTAATCATATCGACAAAGAGATGTTCTCTTTCATTTGCTGGAACTATTACAGGTAGGGTCCTTTTAATTGAAGATACCTATCACTGAACTGAACCCTCCTCTTTAAGAGAAGACAAAATGGGAGAAAAAAACTCATAACTATGAATAGATTTTTTTTGTTGTTGTTTCTTCAAAGAGGGAAAAAACTATTGAAATATTTTTCTGAATTCCTTCAAACCCAAAACATTGTTCCTGGGCAAATATCATTCATGCATTTCCATTGATTTTTCTCCAAATGCAATCTTTCTCTCTGCCTGTTAAATATTTAGGGTTTTTTTTTCCTTCCCAGTTCTGATTGTTCAGACCATCAGAGTTGCAGCTGTTTTCCCTCTTGTGAAAAGACCCAGACAAGCATGCAGAGAGTTCAGGCAGCAAGATAAAACTTGATTGGTTTTATTTCATACTGATGTATCTGAAGAGAGAAGATAAATATTCCAATACCAAAACATTTCCACGTTGATTTATACATCCTTAGAATCACTTGAATAAGCTTTTCAGATTGTGCATGAAAAAATAAATTAGTTATATATCCTAGTGGCAGGGGAAAACAATCAAGTTACAGAGCAAAACTTTGCAAGAAAAATAAGTTGTATGATTTTTGATCAAGCATTATTTACTATAGAAACATTTTTAATTATGGCCAACCCATCTTTGCTCCTCATCTAAAATCTCCTCTTGTGTTTCATCTTAGTGCACATTTAAATAACATTCTGTATTTCTGTCATGTAAATTACTTTCCTGGAAATGGGAGAACAGCTTCAGCCAGTAAACTGTTTCTTCAAGTGAAAAATTAAACTTCCACTAAGGAATTATAATATATAGGACAATAGAGAAATAGGATGATGATTTCATGGACAGAATATGCTCTGCTTGTCTTTATATGAGCAAAAGATACCAATGAATATCCTCCCTTGTATTTCTGTTTTCCATTTTTATTTCCCCTTTCCTTCCTTTCCTTTCCCTTATTTCATTTTATTTGTTTATTTGTTTATTTATTTATAACATTTATTGGCCACCCATCTTTCCTCTCCTCTCCTCTCCTCCCCTCCCCTCCCCTCCCCTCCTCTCCTTCCCTCTCCTCCTCTCCTCTCCTCTCCCCTCCCCCCTCCCCTCCCCTCCCCTCCTCTCCTCTCCCCTCCTCTCCCCTCCCCTCCCCTCCCCTCCCCTCCTCTCCTTTCCTTTCCTGTCTGCAGCTTTTTCTATATAATTTTCCTTTGGGGAACATTTTATTTTATGTTGTTTTATTTCTAGATTGACAGCTCTACATGGCACTAATAGCTTCACAAAATTAAAAGAACAACATTATCATATATGCACCAAGAATCCATAAAACAACTGTTCAAAGGAACAAACATCATCTGTCCATATCCTCGCTCTCTGAAGTCCTTGAGACTCCACAGGTGGTCACGTGGAACAAGATATTAGGAACAGGGGAGAAATTTCTTCCTCTTTTTTTTTTTATTTCAGTGTCAACATACTACGGCATTTTTAAATGGAACACTTTGAACATTCAAACATTTCCAAATGTTGGGCAATCCAATATTTGAGAAATGCTACATTTATATTCCTCCTTCTTCTTGACCTCTCCCTGGAGGATAATATAAGAACAAGAAGCATGGAGAGGAACCAAAATTTTAGACATCTGTCACATGAATCTCCCATAATTAGATGTTGCAAAAGGCCATAGAGAAGATGGATGGAGGTCAAAAGCACTAATTTTGAAATATAATGGTTATTATGGAAATTATGGGATGAAAAGAATTTCTGTCCTTGGGAAAAGATCCTGAAATTATCCCTTGATGGATGTAATACCTTTCAGAACCTCAGAAACATTTTTGAACGATGGGAGGAGGATTATACTGGCAGCTATGACTGGTAAAAGCAAAATTATTAAATTTATTCATTTGGTCCTTGAAGAGGTTCTATTAAAACCTCAAATAGTGTTAGAAAAGGACATCAAGATGAATGGAGTGTGGCCATGTCAAGTCAAGCCTTTTCAATTTGTATTAGTCTTTGAAGAAAGTAGCATTTTTCCATTGAAAGAGAGAAATAAACAGGTTAAAGCCAAGTTAGATAATTCAAGAAAAGTTAAACAAATGGTCGTAATATATTTTATTATTGGGCGTATCATAGGACTATCTCTCTTAGACGAAGCTTCTGGCAAACTTTAACAGCAACAAAAACCTCAACACATAAACACAGTGAAAAGGAAAGTGGCCACCTGGACTTTTTCTGAACCTTCCTCCAATAGTTACAATAGCTAGAAAAACCTTCTGTGTCTTATTAAGTGTATAAAATCATGCATGGGATAGAAAATGTGGATAGAGAAAAATTCTTTTCTCTATCACACAATACCAGGACAAGGGGGCACTCCCTAAAGCTCATAGCTAAGAAAGTGAGGATAAATAAAGGGAAATATTTCTTCACCCAGAGGGTCGTTGGTTTATGGAATTCACTTCCAGAAGAGGTCGTGACAGCTGTCAGCCTTGACAGCTTCAAGGCAGGGTTAGACAGATTCATGGATGCCAAGTGTATCGGTGGTTATTAAAACGGATGTCCATGTGCCGCCTCTATGTTGGTTGAGGCAGGCAGGATTCCCTTGGGTACCATTTGTTGGGGGTCAAGGGAAAGGGAGGGTTTTGCCTTCTCTTTCTGCTCAAGATCCCCATGTACAATTGGTGGGCCACTGTGTGACACAGAATGCTGGACTCGATGGGCTTTGGCCTGATTCAGCATGGCTCTTCTCATGTTCTTATGTTCTTATATAAGCAAGACTATTATTTACTAGAGAGACTTCTGTGTTCCAATTTCAGAGAGTTGTTTGATTCCTCAAGTGGCAGAATAATCAGAGGTTGAGTTTGGAAACTACATCCGAGCCAGTCAGACTTGGCCATTAGCTGGATAAATATTTACTCCATTGCATGATGATAGACTTCCCAGCCAAATTTCCTAACCCTCCTTGGATAGCTCCCAGAAACTGCAAGTGTTTGTTCTTGCTTATTTTTATTTACTCTTTTTATTTTATAATAGTCAGAAGAGAGAGGAAAGGAGGGGTTTTATTGGGGTCGGCAACCTGTCATCCTCTCTCCCTTTTCCATTCTCTTCTCCCTCCACAACCAGGTGGGTGAAGAAGTTATTGAAAAGTAAATAGCAATATCAATCGCAATAGCATTTAGACTTATATACCACTCCATAGTGCTTTACAGCCCTCTCTAAGAGGTTTATGGAGTCAGCATATTGCCCCCAATCATCTGGGTCCTCTTTTTACCAACCTTGGAAAGATGGAAAGCTGAGTCAATCTTGAGCCGGTCAGGATCAAAATACTGGAAATGGGCAGTGTTAGCCTACAATGCTGCATTCTAATGACTACAGTTCATTAGCTGCAGGTGGTTGCAGCCACGCTATCAATATTAATGCATTTACACTGACCATTTATTCTTGCTTTCTGCTGGAACACTTCCCATAGATTTCCCTCATAGCCAGCAGTAAATGACAGTAAGTTAATAACAGATGTTCCAATGGTAGCTTACTGCTGTTTCTACTGGAATGAATCATAGTGAGAAGGTGCAGGTCTTGTATAGTGGTTACTATTTCTAACTTCCAGAGCAGAAAAAAGAATTGGACCACGTGGGTTGTTTCCTCCTACCACAATCTTTACTCAGTGTCACAGCTGCTTCTTTCTTCTCAGCATGAGTGTGGAGAGCAGTGAAGTGTATTTTACTTCCTACTGAACTTACTGTATTAACTATACATTAGTGAAGTGTTCGCTGTCAAAATTAATAGGTAAGAAAATAGCGGTTATTTGGAAATCAGAAAACAAACAATATTCAAGAGGAGCCAATCACCTGTGCAATATAATACATGATTTGTTTTTTTTTCTATTTCTGTGGATCTTACAGATGGATTTTAATATATCACAGCCTGTAAAGAACAAATATGTATTTTCAGCCAGCGAAGGCTTCAGTTCTCCCAAATTTTATTTACAGCAATAGACCAGTATCCTATTTTGAAACATCAAAAAACAGAAGTGCTACAAATTAAAATATCAAAAAACATTAGCAGAAAAGAAGTATAATTCTTTTAGACATGGAACAATATACCAGAACTTGATTATTACCAGAGTTTCTTGTCAGCAATTGTCGTTGAATAGCATTTTGCAAACTTTTTTGAGACTCGTAAGGATTTATCAGGTAATAGGAAAAAAAATGTATTCTCTTCCTCAGTACAGTTTGAGTTATTTACAAGGGGGAGATCAATCTTGTTTGAAGTTCTTCTGAGGATTCTGACATGCCTTTTGGGAGATAAACAACATCTACCTTTTTCAATTTCATCACATTCTTATTTTGCTGACCCCAAGTTCGTTTTTACCAAACCTGGTTCAAAATACATTTTTGAGAAATAAGTCAAGGAAGTTAATGAGAAATCTTTGATATGACAACAACCAATAACTGGACAACGTCAAAGATAAGAAGTTCAAGGCAAAGAATTCATTGAAACATGGGATGGATAGAAAGAAGGAGTATGGGTAGACCTTGATTAGCAAGTGCCCTGTTTAGCAACTGTTCGAAGTTACAGTTGTGCTAAAAAAGGAACTTTATGACCACTCTTACATTGCAGTATCCCATGGTCATGTGATTACCATTTATGAGCTTCACAGCTGTCTTCCAATTAGTTGAGTTAGCAGGAAAAATGGAAATTGTGGCATGTGTTGTCTTTCTTAATGACTGAGGATGATTTATTGAACAGCCAAATGAGAAGTGACATTATAAATCCATCACAAGCACACAATATTTGGCTTAGTGAGCATATTGCTTAACAATGAAGTTGTCAGTTCCGATTGTGGTCACTAAGCAAGGACTGCCTGCAACGGATTTACAAGTGTGATGAGACTTGCATCCAATTCTCTTCACCACAATACAAAAAAGATGTTGAGACCTTAATAATAATAATAATAATAATAATAATAATAATAATAATAATAATAATAATAATGTTGGAAGGGACCTTGGAGGTCATCTAGTCCAACCCCCTGCTCAGGTAGGAAACTCTATACCATTTCAGACAAATGGCTTTTCCAGTCTCTTCTTAAAAACTTCCAGTGTTGGAGCATTCACCGCTTCTGGAGGCAGGTTGTTCCACTGGTTAATTGTTCTAACTGTCAGGAAGTTTTTTCTCATTCTAGATTGCTTCTCTCCTTAGAAACAGTACAGAGAAGAGCAACAAACATGAAAAGGCATCTGGAGGCTAACCCATATGATGAATGATTGAGAAAATTAGGTATATCTACTGTAACAAAGAGACAGTATATCTACTGTAACAAAGAAACTAGTGTTGATATGACAGCAGTGTTCCAGTGCTTGAGGGGCTGTCACAGAGGAGTGGGAGTCAATATATTCTCCAAAGCATCTGAGGGCAAGGCAAGAAGTAATAAATGAAAGATCATTAAAGAGAGATGAAACCTAGAACTATGGAGAAATTTTCTGCCAGTTAGAACAATTAACCAGTGGAACAATCTTCTCCAGAAGCTGTAAATGCTCCAACACTGGAAGTTTTTAAGAAGAGACTGGACAGCCATTTGTCTGAAATGGTATCGGGTCTCCTGCCTGAGCAGGGGGTTGGACTAGATGACCTCCAAGGTCCCTTCCAACTTTCTTCTTCTTCTTCTTCTTCTTCTTCTTCTTCTTCTTCTTCTTCTTCTTCTTCTTCTTCTTCTTCTTCTTCTTCTTCTTCTTCTTCTTCTTCTTCTTCTTCTTCTTCTTCTTCTTCTTCTTCTTCTTCTTCTTCTTCTTCTTCTTCTTCTTCTTCTTCTTCTTCTTCTTCTTCTTCTTCTTCTTCTTCTTCTTCTTCCTCCTCCTCCTCCTCCTCCTTCTTATTTTTATTATCAGATTGGAGGGCCATTTGTCCAAAGTGGTATAGGATCTGCCATGGGCTAGAAGACCTCCAATATCCCTTCCAAACTTATTATTCTATGTTCTAAGCTTCTTTGGGTATGCATGGGAACTTCTCCCTTTTAGAAAGGAGAAAGGACAATTTACTGTTGAATATGGCTTTATCGTAGTTGAAATAAAGATTCTTATCTAGCTATGCTGTGCTGTGTGCCTATGAGACTTCTGCAGAATTGAAGCTCAATAGCGTGCAAAGTCAGAGGTTGGAGATTTATACCCAAGTCCATGTCCAGGGAATTTGGCAGCATACAAGAATATTTGCATGCATACTTGTACGCACTTGTCCCAAAGTATACATTTTTAATGTGCATTTCTCGCTGTGTGCTCTTTCCACTGTAAACTGCATTTGTAGTTTTTAATATGTTCTGTTGTCTAAGATGCAACTTTTTGTACATATATGGATGTATTTGGCATTAGAAACCTCTCCAATTGCTGCATAGTACCTAGGCTTTTCATTCTCCATTACTATTTTCACTAGAGTATGATACATTTTGCATAGATTTTGACAAGATTTAGTTTTACTGGAATGACATAAAACATTCAGATGAAAGAAACTCGATAGCCTTGAAACACATTGAGAGAATTCCCTCTCAAACAATGGTTAATCCCAGGTATTTTTTTTGGGGGGGGAAGGCTTTTTTAAGCAGAACTGGACAACTACTAATTGTGTTGTCTTATTCTGAATGTATGATCTTACACAACTTTGATTTCTTTGCTTATCTCAATAATCAGGAAAACTGTAGACTCTCAACTGTTATTGTTGGGTATCACAGACTTTCTTTTTCAGTTTCTTCATAACCTATCCCATAAGTCACGTTTAGCATTGTATTGATCCTACTTTTTTGTTTGTAATCATGGTTGGAAGGATGATGAGAGTCAAGTATCCATAACTTTTGTAGAACTGCTACTGAATTTAAATAACATTGCTAAATTGCTGTACCTAAAGATAAGAAACATTCTCTTCCCAACTCATGTTCATGAACCTACATGTGTTACAATATTGGTAATCAGCTAATGAGCTCTCTCATAGTGTCAGGCATGAAAGATTAGGTCCACAAGTGGTCGTCCAATTAAACTGATGTATTGCTAATCATACCTATGTACAGGAATCTTCTTAAGTAATCTTTAGCTTCTGCTAAGAGTTAGATAAGAGTCAATGGAATTCAAGAGAGATTGGACTCTATTCTGATTCCTCTTTTAACTCCACTCCCAGGATTTGCCATTCCTTTCCCTATACTTAGTCTTTCCATTAGTAGGACCAGCCCAATAGTTTTAGAAATACTAGAGAAAATAATTAATTCCTTTCCAAATAATCCATTGATGGATGGATGTTGCTCCAAACAGCTGGAGTATATTGATTAAAGGCTTTTGAAATATCTTATTGTTGTGTTCCTTAAATATTGTAAAGGATGTTCAGTTGCATCCCACAAAATAATTTAAATGACATTTACATAGTGTGTACGTGTATGATGTGTTGGAGAAAAAGAGTATATATGACTTTTCTAACTGCACATGTCTATTATATGCAAATTATCCTTTGTTCCTCCAGATATCTGAAAATATGTTAATAGTAACATTTCCAGGAAGCTGCTTTCATATCCATTCTCTATCAGGTTAGACTTAGTTAAAAATATATTGCATTTCCAGTATTTATTCTTGGAGATATTGCAGAAAAGCACTGACTGTAGCAGTTTATTAAGCAGCAGGCAACAAATATATATTAATTTTTCTTGACTGCATGTCATTTAAAGAAATTTGCTATGAAATAATCCTTCTTTATGATCACTACAGATTTATCTTTTGTTGTCAAGCAACCAGAGATCTTTGGCAATACAAGTTCCTCCTCTGTGAAATGTCTTTCAGCATAACTGATCATATATGTTTGTATCTGGTGATTTCTATAATGTTAGATTGGCAAGACGTACTTTAAAAAAATAGCTTAAATGACTGGAGGCTTGCTAAGCTACCATTCTGAATTCAAATTCTTACCAAAGATTGAATTTAGAAGATTTTTTAAAAAAAATGAAAGATACATTATAAAACACAGTGGAAGTTACCATCTTAAGAATGTTATTGCTTCCTTTGGGCAAACAAGGAATTTAGTTTCTTTCATATTATTTCATTTTTATCAAAAATATTCAAGTAGCATCATTTTTTAAAAAAAATTCCAAAACTAAATGTTTGAAATAGTTGAGACTGAGCGCCTGCAAGAATCTAGTTAGTGGTGCAATAATCCACAGCCTGTATCAACAAATGTGATACAGTTCAACAACACCCCTACAATTCTTTGTGCTTTAGAATTCATTTCTGAAAATTAGGTCCTTTTGCTTTATTTCTTTGGAACTGGATGGTTCTTTCACAACTCAAGAGTAAGAAGACAAGTTCAATGCAAAATCATTAATCAAATGATAGCAATATTCCAATATCTAGGGGGTCAACCTATTTTCCAAAGCATCTGAAGGAAGGACAAAAGCAATGGATAGAAAGTAACAAGAGAGAAGCAATCTAGAACTAAGGAGAAATTTCCTGACAGTGAGAACAATTAAGGAGTTTTGAGTAGTTGTGGGTGCTCCAGCACTGGAGTTTGTAAGAAGAGATTGGACAACCATTTTTGATCAAAAAGCTATAAAGTTTTTTGCTTGAACAGGAAAACAACCAAGCTCAGAAAACACCAAGGACTTCTTTGTTCAGAGTTTTCATATGTTTTATATTTCAGTTTCCCTCATTAGCAGCTGAACAATAGTGCAACGGACATCATGTGTTTATTTTTTTATCCCACTCAAGTTTGATTTTTATCATAATTTTCTGAATGTTCTTCTACCTCTCTAACTTAAGAGTTCCATACTGCTATAGGAATCATTGCCAATCATTCAAGGCAATTTCTTCAATTAAAATTATTCCTTCAGATCTGATTTAGATTTCATTTAGATTGCTCATCCAGGGTATTTCAAAAGGGAATGCTAATCCCTCTATGCACAAGTAATTTCTCATAAGAACGAACCATTTCAAATTATTATTTCATTAGGACACTTGTACCTTTTTCATGCTGGTTTGGGTTTTATTTTACACTCACCACCCACTGTATTTTTGTTCTTAAATCTTATATATAGTTTCCAAGATTTATACTCATCATGACAAAGCTTAGACTGGAGTCTATTTCATAATGATCGCTTTATGATTCTAGGGAAATGGCTGACCAGAAGATAAACAAATGCATGTTAAATTTATTTCCTGAAAAGATGTATTAATGTGTTCTGGTGTTCCCCTTGTATAATTCTAGTTCTCTCTCCTTGTTACTTCATTATTAGAGTTCAATGAATATTAATTGTTGGCCAAAAATCTTTCTGAGCTGCATGTTAACTGGCTATGTCTTTATTGACTTTCTGGTGAAAATACATATATAGGAGTCACCCCATCTTCCTTGTAATGTAAAGCAAGTCTTAACTCCCTCTAGCTTTTCTACGGTAGCTGAAAATTGTATCAAAGTGTCTTTAATAAGCTATCAAGAAACAGTCTTTCTGCCTGGCATTTACATAATTAAAAGCTTTGTCAGATGAAGTCAAAGTGTACATTAGTCAGACTTTCTTGCGAAATTTACACTATAGGTCACTTGAAAATTCACTTTCAGTCCTTCAGATTAGAATAGCAATGGCAATAGACTTATATACTGCTTTACAGTGCTTTACAGGCCTCTCTAAGCAGTCAGAATATTGCCTCACAACAATCTGGGTCCTCATTTTACTGACCTTGGAAGGATGGAAGGCTGAATCAAGCTTGAGCTGATCAGGATCAAGCTCCTGGCAGTGAGCAGTGAGTTAGCCTGCAATACTGCATTTTAAGTACTGTACCACCTTGGCACCTTTCAGTTTGGGTTTGAAAGGGTTTGTAAAGATATGTGGGACTTATCTTGAGAGACAGGGGGAAGAAAGAATGGTACAAGAAAAAGCAACTTAGCCTGTAGCAGGAATGTGGTTGGGATAAGAGGATGAGAAGAAACCCTCCCTAGTTCCTTAGGTTGTAAAGGGCAAGAAATGTGCTTTCAGACTTCCAAGAGTCTGTTAATTTAACATAATAATAATAATAACAACAACAACAACAATAACAATAACAATAAAGTTGGAAGGGACCTTGGAGGTCATCAAATCCAACCCCCTGCTCAGGCAGGTAACCCTATACCATTTCAGACAAATGGCTGTCCAGTTTCTTCTTAAAAACTTCCAGTGTTGGGGCATTCACCGCTTCTGGAGGCAGGTTGTTCCATTGGTTAATTGTTCTAACTGTCAGGAAGTTTCTCTTTAGTTCCAGGTTGCTTCTCTCCTTGATTAGTTTCCACCTGTTGCTTCTTGTCCTGCCTTCAGGCGCTTTGGAGAATAGCTTGACTCCCTCTTCTTTGTGGCAGCCCCTGAGATATTGGAACACTGCTATCATGTCCCCCCTCGTCCTTCTCTTCATTAAACTAGACATACCCAATTCCATCAACATTTCCTTATATGTTTTAACCTCCAGTCCCCTAATCATCTTTGTTGCTCTTCTCCGTACTCTTTCTAGAGTCTCAACATGTTTTTTACATCATGGTGACCAAAACTGGATGCAGTATTCCAAGTGTGGCCTTACCAAGGCATTGTAGAGTGGTATTAATACTTCGTGTGATCTTGATTCTATCCCTCTGTTAATGTAGCCTAGCACTGTGTTGGCTTTTTTGGCAGCTGCAGCACACTGCTGGCTCATATTTAAATGATTGTCCACTAGACTTGATTCATTTGGTCCTATTTCCTGTTTGGTCTTCCTTGCAAGGCTGACATCAAACTTACAAGTCTATAAGTAAGTCTATCTCCTCCTCCCCCTTTACAGCCCAAGAAAGTGTAGAAGCAAGTGAATGAATGGACCTTCCAATTCAATAATGTTCTGTCCCTGAAATGCCAGACTTGGTCATTGTTAAATGTAAGTGCAGGATTTTTGGGAGTCAGGGCAGTTAAGACGCTGGACTTTTCATCTGGAAAGCCAGCAGCCCGAGCTTGAGACTCAGGTGCCAAATGATGGGTGAGTTGCCGTCCTCACCTCAAACTCCTGCAGTTTGAAAGCATACAAATGTAAGTAGATAAATAGGTACCGCTATAGTAGGAAGGTATAGAATTCTGTAACGTCATGCTGGCCACATGACTGCGGAAATGTCTGTGGATTGATTCAATGGCCTTGAAGTGGAGATGGCACCGTCCCCTACAGTCGGCAACAATTAGCAGAGTAAAATCCGCAGGGATTCCTTTACCTTTACTTTGGGGAGTCAATCATTATTAAACACGAGAATGATATAGCGATAGTACTCACTAATGTGATCCTTCCCAATTTTGTATGCAAAAGATTTGTTAATCTAAATGCATTCTGCAAATGGACAGTATGCATATTTTGGAATGGGTGGGGACCTTTGTGTTCACGGGAATGTCTTATGAGAAGTTATCTGAAAAAAAAAAGATGATGATCATCAGTCATAACATCCATTCTTCAGAAAGGATACTATTAATATTATTTTCCAATCTCATCCCTCTCTTTTCCAGGGTGCTGTTTAATATCACAGCTTGTCTTGTTTTTCTGGGCAGGCTGA
This sequence comes from Bothrops alternatus, assembly GCA_034064705.1. Taxonomy (NCBI): domain Eukaryota; kingdom Metazoa; phylum Chordata; class Lepidosauria; order Squamata; family Viperidae; genus Bothrops; species Bothrops alternatus. Next base: position 661,239 of record JARGCV010000225.1, on the reverse strand, counting down.
TATACTCTCAAATCACCATATATTTTTTCCACTTTTTCTTCCTACAGGCACTGTATAGGTCTAAGGTTGTTCCTGTAAATGAAAGTGGTGATATGGTTGGTTTATATCATGTCAGTTTCTGTCTAAAAAAAGAAAAAGGTTTAAAAATAAAGTCAGATGACTCAGTAAACCTAATGGGTATCAAGATGTGGACAGAAATATCTCTGTACACATTTATTGCCCACAGCACAATTCCTTATTTAATTTTTCATTTCTATTTGGGAATGTTGAACTCATCATCTGAATAAGTAAGGGACACAGGTATGTACTGTCATCCAGCTTTTGACCTCCCTCAAAGTGATGCTGTACAATGTGCACCCAACTTTCAGTAGGACATGTTCTGGGTTCAATAACTTTCAGCTTATTTCCTTGCAGGCATTTCATTACCCAAATTGACTATCAACAGCAGTGCATCAGTGATGTTACCTAGTTTGAGTAATGACACTTCTGCAAGAGAACAAGCAAGCTCAGAGAGCACTAGGACCCCTCATGTCAACACTGAGCTACCAATATTCTCCATTATTGGTATAACTTTCAGCTCCTGACAATTTACCATTCATCAGTTTGCTCAACGTCTTTCCTGAACACATAAACATTTCCCAACATGTATAGCCAAAAATCAGGGAGTAAAAGTAAGGGAAAATTTAATAGTCCCAGTAGGAAATGAGAAACAGCTCAGGCAATGATCATATTTTATTAAAACAAAATGAAATGGCTCCACATTAAAAGCTGCCTGTTGTAATTTGAGAAAGCCTCATTTTGATTCAGGGCATAGTCGTCTCAGAACAATCACAATTATTTTTTGATTGGAGAGGGGGGAAAATAAACAGCCTTTTAGGGGTGACTTTAGTCTCTTGAACATTAAAGTGTAGTTTTGTGCATTTATTTAAAAAGTATGCTTAATGTCATAGGAGAGAGAATGGAATAAAATTCTACTCTGTGGTTACATAAAACAGACTGGTATTCTCCTTAATACTACATTTCGCTAATAACCCACAAGTGTCATAAAGTACGAAGAACGAATCCTCTCTGTGACAATTTATGGGGTGCGGGCTGGCTTAGAAAGCCTGATTTCCTTCTAGGTGTTAAAAAAAAGCCAATCTGACAATCAAATTCCAAGTTTAGCAGAAAGTCATAGCCTTCTTTTCATTGATATTTTTAACCACTTTGCAAAAAGGGATATCTTATTATGCGACAGAGAGTGGAACAGCATGCTATGCAAATGATGCTTTCCCGGCGACATCCTTTCTGCAAATTAATAGGCTATATTCATTATCCAACTGGAAGATTAGAATTAGAGGTTGTCAGTTATGTAATGGCACAAATAAAATCTTGGTGCAATTAAAAGCTCGTGTTTGGATGAAATGGGATTAGAGAGAGGAAACAGCTGTATTTTGGCATGGCTTCCTACATCCTGGTCATTCTTTGCATATAGCTTAATATGGCTCAAGATAAAAACTTGAAAGTAAGAGGCAAGCTGTTTATGACACTTCCTATTTTAGAGGATGCAGAAGATCCAGATGGTGTGGGTGTGGGTGTGAATTTGAGCTCCTATTCTCACAGTAAAACTCCACACTAGAGGATGCTCATGGTACATACAGTTGTTAAGTTTCCAATAGTCAGGCAGGAGATTGAGAGCAATGGGAAGTTTCATGTTATGTTTTTGGTGCCATGCCAAGGATATCTACAAGGGGGAGGGTACGTGGAGAGTGATGTTATGTGCATCATGGTGTCATTGTGTGGATTATAAAAAAAATTGTACTTATGACATTTGGAGTGTCATTTTGACATCATTGTGGTTTCTACCTTTTTCCACATGCAAGAGAAAAAAAAGAGAAGACTAGGAATAGCACAAGGAGGGCTGGAGACATCATCATCATCATCATCATCATCATCATTATGTTGGAAGGGACCTTGGAGGTCATCTAGTCCAACCCCCTGCTCAGGCAGGAAACCCTATACCATTTCAGACAAATGACTGTCCAGTCTCTTCTTAATAACTTCCAGTGTTGGAGTATTCACAGCTTCTGGAGGCAGGTTGTTCCACTGATTAATTGTTCTAACTGTCAGGAAATTTCTCCTTAGTTCTTGGTTGCTTCTCTCTTTCATTAAGTTTCTCAAAAAAAAAAAAAAAGCTAGAAGGTAGAATTGATGCTTGGTCAAAATAAAGAGAAGGAGGAACAGCTTGTTCCTCCTTCAAGATTATTTCTACTTCTGGTCTATTTCACCAAGGAACCAAATTCCTTTTTTAAGGAACTTCATGCAACTTGAAAAACATAATATAATACCTAACAAATGAAGTAAATAGAAAGACTTCTGGTGACTCTGTGGTGACTTTGTCTAAAATCAAAACAGTAATTAGCTATTTTCTTCTGGGATATGTTTCAAGTTTCCCAGTTCATAGCAGTAGGATTTTCTGAGAAAGATTCCTTCCAAAATTAGCCATTTGCTTTGGAAACTAAATGTGCTTCAACCTAAAAAGCCTAAGCATCGGATTCGTGCAGGTGTCAAAATTTCACTATAGCTCACACATTATATACGATCAATATGACTTTATGACTATAATCTGATGCATAAAAGATAGAGGTACCAGTATAGTTGGGAATGGTGTTAATAACATTAAAAGCCAGCAGAATGAAAAAAATTGCTACAGTATCTACTGTAAAAACACTAATTCCACAATAGATCTGGAAATGTTCATGGTCATTCTGTACCAGAATCAGTTTTCCTATTTTTCCAAAGTTTTATTTCCCTATAGAAATGCTTCTGTTCTTCTAACAACACTGTGCATTACAAGTTATTTTCAGATTAGTTTATTGTGATGATGTCATAGACTATACTGACATAGCTGTTTTCTTGGCCTGACATGTTTCACAACTTTTCTATGGTCTGGTACAGTCCTTGTTTCCCAATCTGAAACTCAGAGGGGAGAATCATCTTATAAAGTGTTCCAGCCCTGGAAAATATTTGTAGTTTATTTGTTATACTCCTTCACACTAATTAATTTGGTTTAGCATTCCTTCATAGTTGGAAAGAAGTTCAAGTAGGTTAGATAACCAAGTATATGTTGTGTTCCCAGCAGGCCATCCATCATGAGGGTTCCTTTATTTTCTTGAAGTTGAGCTTCATAATTTCTTGTGTAGGATCCTTGAGAAAAAATGAAATGAATTTATTAAGAAGTAGCAAAGCAATTCTTCCCATCTTCTGACTGCATGTTTTATGTGTGTGTTTGAACAACACATTGGAACTTTCAGAAAAATCTTGATAACTTGTCCAATTTTTCAGGTTTTCTAAACACTTTTAATATGTGCTAAAGGTCAGGAGATATATTTATCATGCCCATATATACTTCAATGATAGAGGTTATCTTCTTTCTGACAATATAGATTGGAAGGGAAAAGGGAATCTAATTACTTTAGATTTTCGATTACCAGATTTAAAGTGAGAACTGCTTTACTTACAATTGTTTTGCCACTTTTTGGGGGACAAGCTTTGTATTCCAAATATTTATGCATCTGGCGTTCTTTCTATCTAGTAAAGTTAAAATGTCAAATATGTCAAGACAGTGACCTTGATAGAAAATTACAGTGACTTGATTTATAATTATGGATTATTCATTTGTACTTTATCTGCACATTGAAAAAATCAACTGCAGTCATCATGATTATATCTGTTATACAGCAAATCTCCTTTGGCTTAGGGAGTTAACATAGACTTGGGAATTTTATGGTTTCCATGCCATATCTGCTCTTTGGCCACCCAGGGTGAATTGCTTTTATTTTGAAGGTAATTGCTTTTTTTTTTCAATTTATGTTTGTGTGTGAGTGCACGCCTAGGCACCTTCACAGTCCTGTTGGTTCGGCCATCCGCAACAGTCCCAGTTTCTCACATGGCTCCTTGGGAAAATGAATTGTTCATCCCTGGGCTACCATAATGGCTTCAAAGCTTAGAAATGGTCCTTACAAAACTGCAAAAAGTTACATGTTAACAAAGGGGGAAAATAATTATGCCCCACTCATGCATTTAACAAGATTTCAATTTCAATTCATTGGAATGGAAATCCAATCAAGCTTAATTTTTGTGCTTGCCCCAAAAATCTCACTAACGTTGAGATTGAAACTGTCAATCTCTTGAAATCTGAAACATTGCATTCCTCACTTTGGGGAGGAAGTTTGAGTTAAGACATTTTATTCCCCAAAGCAAAGGAACTAATATCAAATCAACTGATGTTCATAAATATGACAATGAACTTCAACCTACAAAAAATATTTCTTTTTTTCTCATGAAATCAGATGTTTGGCTTCCTCACTTAAAAAGAATGATACTGTGGTTATATTTCCATGAAAACCAAAAGGATATAATAAAGATATTCTTCAATGACAACATGAAATACGCTTACACGCTTATACAATCTGGGAAAAACTATTTTGGGCTTGGAATTAAGAGAAGGAAGGAAGGAAGGAAGGAAGGAAGGAAGGAAGGAAGGAAGGAAGGAAGGAAGGAAGGAAGGAAGGACTAAAAGATTTTTTCCTCACTTCCTTGAACACTCATATAAGTATAGAAGGAAGGAAGGATGTGCCTGCTCTTGCTGTGAACAAATGGATTTTTTTAATATTTTATGTTCAGGAAAGCAAGAGGTTTACATTTATATAAAAATAATAATATACCCTCTGGATATTGTATAGAATTCTCCCAAATGTGCAGATTGCTAAGAACTATTCTCCATACTAGTCTTTAAATGCTCTACATAAAAAACATCATTAATGGAAAATATGCTCATTTAATTACTGAGGCTATCAGGCTGTTTTCATTTTTAAAAAATCAATTTTATGGGCATCATAAGAAATCTATCAAAGGGAGGATGACAGAATGATGAATCTGAAATGTGTCTTCCTACCTTTTATCTATTTATTTCAAGAAACTGGGAAATAATTTTTGTTGGTTCCCTTTTATCATCTCTATAGCAAACCCCCAAAAATCCCGAGTTACAATTTTGCAGTCAGAGAATTCTGCGGTTTGTTCTGTGACAAAGTTAAGGTTAAGGTGGATTTTAAAAATAATTATGTTAGACGTTCCACATTGCTAGAAAATTCTGATTGAAATACACACACTGATTCAGAGGATTTTAAAGATTAATATATAATTGAGACCAGAAATTTTAAGTCATGGAAATGTTTTGGCACATGTCAACTGAAGTAAGATTATTGTATGCACAAAAGTGGAAGGATTTGGCACTCCTCACAATGAAGAAATGGTTGGTGAAGATGATGGAACTTGCTGAGTAGGCTAAATTATAGAAATATTATTATTGAAAGATAATAAATGCTAACAGAAGGAAGAAAGTTTATGTTGTAACTATACAGTAAGAGGTAAATTTTTAACTATTCTTATAACTGCTGTTAAGAAAATTGAAAGCTACCTCTTTATACTTTTTCCTATCATTTCTATTTTTTTTTACTTTTTTCTTTTCTTGCACTTTAAGCTTTGACTTTTTTCTTTTTCTTCGTTTATATTACTTTGTATTAGTTTTTTCCCCTTTCTTCTTAAAAAATCCTTAATAAAAATGATATATGAAGAAAGAATTTAGGCTATAGAATGGCCCCCACCCACCCCCATTCATTAAACCGATAAATGGCAGTCCTGTTCATAACAAACAAAGATTTGTTTTCAGTTAGTGACTGTTGTTGTTTTTTTCTTCCTAATCTTAGATCATTTCATCAAACTGGCCAGCCTTGAGCAAAAGAATGACAAAGGCTGGGAAAAAGCTAAATTAGCAATCTGGATGGAAATGATACAGTTGGAATCTCATTACACATTGTAATTAGCACACACAATCCAAGGATATGTCAAATCCCCATCCCCTAACATTAATAATTGGGCCCTAATAAAGGTAGTAAAGGACCTATTTGGGTGGGTTCTCTGCCACTAGCCCTGCATTGGCCCAATTTGGTTGTCATATTTATCTATATAAAATGTCAGTTTTTGTGTTTTCTATTTCTTTTATTGACACCCAGTGTGTATCATGGATGTGTATAGGCTTCCCACCTAAACTAGCATGGTGGATGCTAGTAATCCATCATCTTGTTGTAAAAGTTTTGGTTGGTTTTAGAACATATAGAACAGTGATGGCGAACCTTTTAGAGACTGAGTGCCCAAACTGCAACCCAAAATCCACTTGTGCATTGTCGGGTGTCCGGTGGGTGTGGCCCATTGGCTGGGTGTGGCTGCGGTGATAACGGCAGACTGGGTGAGACTAAAAAGTTCAATCAATCAATTCCAACTTTGCAAGATCTTTTTTTTCCCCATAGAAGTTGAAATTGACTGATTGAACCTTTTTTTTTTTGCACACGGTGGCAGAGACCTAAAGCGAAAAGGTTTTATAAAACCCAGCTGAAGGCCTAGGACTGGAGCAACGGCGCGCGTGCCCACAGAGAGGGCTCTGAGTGCCACCTCTGGCACCCCTGCCATACATTCGCCACCACTGATATAGAACATAGAATAACAGAGTTGGAAAAAATATTTTAGGTCATCTAATCCAACCCCTGGTTGAGCAGGAGATGCTCTACCAGATTGCTTCTCTCCTTGATTAGTTTCCATCCATTGTTTCTTGTCCTGCCTTCTGGTGCTTTGGAAAATAGTTTGACCCTCTCATCTTTGTGGCAGTCCCTCAAATTGGAACACTGCCATCATGTCTCCCCTAGTCCTTCTTTTCACTAGACTAGACAGACCCAATTCCTGCAACTCTTCTTTATATGTTCTAGCCTCCAGCCCTCTAATCGTTCTCGTTGCTCTTCATTGCATTCTTTCCAGAGTCTCAATTATTTTTTATATTATGATGACCAAAACTAGATGCACTATTCCAAGTGTGGTCTTACAAAGGCTTTGTAAAGTGGTACTAATATTTCATGTGATCTTGATGACATGGATAACACGGCTGTTCCTCTAGAAATTGGATACATCCATTACATCACAAACTCTCATTTGAATGAAGATGTGGATTGCCTTTTATCACTGTTAAGTAATCAATTTTCCCCTTCTCTTTTTTTTATATACTTTTCTTTCTCTGAGGTTTACACTCAGTTTTGATGAATACATGGTTTAATATTCCGTAAGCAGGTTTTCATATATATTTATATAATGAAAATGTCAATTTACGTACAGTTCTAGCTTGGTTTAATCTATAATTTTTTATTGCCTAAAACAATTATGTGAGATTCATCACTGGTGGACAATGAATATATCTGGTTACTGACCACACTAGAGAAAAGCATAGTTCTCTTTCTGAAGGCAAAATCTCAATCATTTGCATTACAGTGTAATGTGTTTAATATTGTTCCATTCAGGTCTTATTTGTATTAAAGGTTATTTGTATATTTTTTAGGATTCATAAGTATACAGTTTTTTGTTTTTTGTTTAGATTCACCTTCTGTTAAATAATAATTGTATGAATATCACAGGTCTTATGTTTACTATTTGCTGTACCCCTTATGAGGATTTTAATTTAACATATAATTCTAATCTGAAATGTTACTATTACATTCTTATTTTTCTGCATCCCTGGAATTCCTATGTTTGCTATGTTTTGGAGCAGAATGGTCTAATGGCATTTTTAATCATAGAATTCTGCAAGTTTACTTTAAAAAGAAAAAAAGATGACAACAATGTACTTTCTGATTATGTTCCTGCAATTTGTGTGCTTTCATTTGAGTTAATGTTTTTCTGTTTCAGAATAAGAGTTGGAAGGGACCTTTGGGGTCTTCTAGTCCAACACTCTGCTCAATCTGGAGACCTTATACCATTTCAGTTTCCATTTAATACACAGAACAATTAATTAATCAAAGGAGACTCAGTGTGGTATAGTGATTAAAAGTATTGGACTATGAGCAAAGTGTCATAGATAATACCCATCTTCAAGTCACTGGATGACCTGGACCAGTTAGTCTCCTTCAACTGCTCTCATCTCAAAGGTTTTTGTTGTAGAAAATAATTAAGAGAAAACTTTATCTATAGCTCCCTGTAGTCCAGAATAAAATGCAGGATATACAGCTAACACACTAAATCAATACAAGATAGGGATTGCAAAGCATATTAAGCCACAAAAATCTAACCTTAAGCTTAGCATGATGTATAAATGTAACTAGTTAGTTACTCCTTAACTAACATTGTTGATTCTGTGGCATCAATCCAGCATCTGAATAATTCCTGCCATGAGGACACAAGGAAAGAGCAAGAATCATACTAAACCAAACAAGCCCTTAAAACCTGCACAATTCTATTATCATTTTATACACTATAGCAAAGTAGAAGAAATAATACAGCAAATACAGCAAATGGAAGATAGGCCAGCATCTATCATACCACGAACCATTGTCATCAACCTGAGTTTGTAACTCAAACTGAGTTTGAGAGATTCTAAGAAGAGTTTGTCCTTAAACTAACACTTTAATTCCATTAAAATCCCCATGAAGGCTACTTCACTTTTGCTAATTAGAGTTTTTTGTTTCATTATTAATTGCAACTGTGTAAATGTAAAAAACCAAGTGAAGACAGGTTATGTTCAGTCTACTAGGTCCTGATAGGAGCTGTGGTGGAGTAGTGGTTAGAATGCAGTATTGCAGGCTAACTCTGCACACTGCAAGGAGTTCGATCCTCACTGGCTCAAGGTAGACTCAGCCTTCCATCCTTCTGAGGTTGATAAAATGAGGATCCAGATTGTTGGGGGCAATATGCTGACTCTGTAAACTGCTTAGAGAGGCCTGTAAAGTACTGTGAAGCAATATATAAGTCTAAGTGCTATTTCTATTGCTATTTGTTTGGCCATGACTTATTAAATAAATACCATCTGGCTACTTGACATGCTAAATTCTCAAACATGTTTAAAAGAATGATAATTGCTGGGTGAGCTCAATACAGAAAGCTAGAACCAAATATTCTCAGCCTTTTCCCACCATGACAACAAATGAACAAATGAATCATCTTCCAAGGATGATTTAAAAAAAAAAACATTGCAGAAAATCCATTGCATACAGAAAGTTGCTTGCAAGAAGCGGAGTCTTACGGATAAAGGGACTTTGAGCTAAAAGGGATTTCTAATAATGTACCTTAGACATTTAGTGTATCAACAACAATACAGCAGCAGCAACAGTAAAATCTTCCAGAATGTAATGCAAGTAACCTTCATATACTGAACTAAAACTTCAGATTAAGCTTAATGCTTTGGTTCACTAGAGTCCCCTGAACATGTAAATTAAAAGCCCACTGGTTAAAATCCATCTTCTCCGGTCTCGGTGGAATTAACTGTACTTCCATTTTGCTCACTGGGATGTATTTATCTTTAAACACAGCATTCAAGGTTGAGCTCGGTATTTGTTGTGTTCTGCTAACAACCTTTAGAAAGCAGATTGATTAAGCAAAGATGCTTTTGCTTGTTGGTTTAACAACACAAATTATGTTATCTGACTCAAAAGTGAAGTGTTGTTTTGTTCCCAGTGTCAGCTTTCAAAGGGCTATTATCTCTACCACTTAACACTGATGACATTGTCCTGTTTTGTTTCTTCTGCTCTGAAATCTGACTAAAATATCTGTTGATAACCCTTGGGAATTGTCAGCAAGATGAACCTCGGTGCACTCATTACTCGAAAGGTAAAGTTATAGTGCTGTGGGTTTTTTAAAAAGCCAAGCTTTATACGTAATACATTTTTAAGCAAAGATAAAACCCCATACTGCTATTAATACCTGGACATCTTCATTGCACAGTTTGGCAAGTAGAAATCTATCAAGTTGATAAATGAAAAGTTTTTATTAATTTGGAGACAAAAGGACTACTTCAAAGCATTTTGCTACCAAACGCAAAGGACAGGATGGTTTTCTCACTCATTCCATGCACAGAAGCTGACAAGAATCAATAGCTAAATTTTACTTTGAATCAAGATTATATCTTGCAGCAATAAGATACACGATTGCCAGCATATGGATGGTCTTCAATCAGTTCATAAATACAAATCTCAGAAGTAGAATACCAGGATGTGGAGACGAAAGACAAAAGCATGGTCCACAGAGGTATGCAGAGGATTATAGTAGAATAATCAACAGCATGACAAATAAGAGACATTCAAAGAAATGTGGTATCTAGCTTCAGCGTTGACTTCCTTGTTTGCTTTTTCGTGGCCCTGTAGCTTTTTGTCTCTGATCCATCTGGGGATTATTCATGTTTGCTTTCTTAGCCTTGAAGTTTGCTTCCAATCCAACCTTCCTTTTCCTATTTGGAAGAAGTGGCACTATTTAGGTTTCAGTGACTGTGGTTCCAGATTGGGAGCCAAACATGAAGCATACATGTGATATGGAGAGAATTGGACTGCATCAAAGTCTAACGTCTCAGAATTTAACAAGTACAGAGGAATCTGGGTTTCAGAACAATCCTAACATTGAGTATGATGTTTTGGCCTTAAAAAAAAAAACCCAGTTTACCACTAGATGGGAGCAAAAAAATCCCCACAAAAGTATAACTGCTTGTCAACATCTAATAGCTAACTGGAATTTAGTAGCCCAGTTTGTTGGTCCCAGCATCTTAAGAACAAACTTGAAGGTTAACTTAAGGTAAATTATGTAATGTCTGATACAAATTTTGCTCTTTTATCACCTCTTCATCTTTTTCTAACATCTGCCCTAACTGTTAAAGGACATGGGCTTCTCCAAATTCACCATCAGTCTTCCTGATGGTGAATTTTATTGGAAAAGTTTTTTATAAAAATGAAAATCATTAGCATGAAACCTTACTAAGCAAAACATTCCATATACCATTTTTAGTAGCTGGGAAGGAAGGAAGGAAGGAAGGAAGGAAGGAAGGAAGGAAGGAAGGAAGGAAGGAAGGAAGGAAGGAAGGAAGGAAGGAAGGAGAGATAATATAATAAATTAAATTAACTATAAATCAACTTTAATCTGCATTCAGCACATTAGAAAGTTTTATCTTCTAGATCTAAGATCAATTAGTTGTGAAGAGGACACCTATACTATGAAAAAAATCTAGTAGGATGGTGGGTGTTTAATCTAGTTTTTAATTTAGCATAGTTTTTTTAAGGCTTGTTTCTAACTGTAGCATAATATTATCACTTTATTAATAAGACATGTGTTTTGTTGCAGTCTCTTCTAAAGAGTAACTGTCCCACTCTGATCTTTTGTCAATTCTTTGCAATACAGCACCATGATTTAATAATTCTTCTTCCTTGGGGCATTCCAACTATTTTACTGTGGTGTTTCAGCTTCCTGATAAGGCTCTTGATTAATCAGTCTGGGGAGAACTCAGATAGTTCTATTATGCAGCTTAATTAAAAGGCAGAAATTAAAAAATGTATTGAAGGAGAGATGTTGTAATAAAGACGGAGTTTGTTTTTACCTTCATTTAAATGTGTGCATGTGTGTGCATGCATGTGTGAATACATGTATTCCCAATGAAAATATAATGAAAATATAGTGCATTACATTTAAAAAAAAAAGATTGCATGAATTTCTTCCACATTGTGGCTTCATATTTTTTATAATTCCAAGCACAACCTCAGAATGACATGTGAACCCAGACTTTTTATTTATTTATTTTTTTGCTGTCTTCAAATCCCTTTGCTGAATTTCAATTAGAGATGAAATATTAAAGATGTGCAAATCAGATCTGATCTAATTCAAATCACCAAGTCAATTCAAAAAGCAAAATTGATTGGATTCAGACTTTGAAATCAGGTTGGAAAATGAACCCTCTCCCATTTGGATCTGCAAACCCATCAGTAAATATCCAGTCCCAATTCCCAAGTATAGCCTTGAACTTCCCAAGAGCTTTTAAAAGAAAGAAAAGAGATTGCAGAAGAATACAAAGTGCAAGGAAAAAGAAAACAGAAAAAGAGAATATCAAGAATATAATTAAGAAAGAGAGAAGAAATATATAATATATAAAGATGCGATTTCCAAAATATGACAGATATGATGAAGGGAAAAAAAGCCCCCTTTTCACTTAGATTTTGTTTCCATATCATAGTATAAGAAACCACAGAAATAATAATAATAGTAATAATAATAAGCTTACTCAGATATATCCAACAGACATTAGTCTTCTAATCTTCCACTGATTAAATGGGAGAGGGGCAAAGCATCCAGTTCATAATATGTAGAAGTTTGAGATCATATTTATTAGGTTCATAAATATGCATTGAATAAAGCAGTAACAGCAGTTGCAAAACAAGTTTTAATTTATGCCTCATATTCATAACTGTAATTGTAGTAGACTATTTTCTGCTGTTGGCTTTTATAGGTCTGATCAATGGTCTCCTTAAGGTTATTGAAAGAAGTCAACCTTTCAGTAGACAAGGCCTTCATATTAGAAAAGGTAATATATGCCTTAACTGGGCTAATTGTTGGAGAGCAGATGCCGTGTCTTTTGGCCATCTCTTTCAACAGAAATGAACAATAAATTACCCTTTGATTTGTAGCAGTGGCACTGCCAGGACAGGCAAAATTGTGTGGCATCAGTATAGGGTTGTTGTTACTGTTGTTGTTGTTTTTTTCAGAAAGACCCCCCCCCAAATAGTTTACCTGGCTTACCTATTTTGAAATGTACATTGACAGTTGGATGGGGGGGGATGTTCCTTTTTGGATTTGTATGGTTATTTATTTATTTGTTTCTTGTTTGTTGCTTGACTCCAAATGACTCCAGGCAGTTCACAATATAAAGAACCAGAACCAGAAATTAAATAATCCAATGCAAGATGCATATACAAGACATAGCTAAATATCTATGGAGATTCTCAGTCATCCGGATCATGGTTGTCCCAAAGATGCCAGAATGGAACAGAACAGAACAGAACAGAACAGAACAGAACAGAACAGAACAGAACAGAACAGAACAGAACAGAATAGAAAATATGGAATGGAATGGAATAGAATGGAATAGAATAGAATAGAGTAGAGTAGAGTAGAGTAGAGTAGAGTAGAGTAGAGTAGAGTAGAGTAGAGTAGAGTAGAGTAGAGTAGAGTAGAGTAGAGTAGAGTAGAGTAGAGTAGAGTAGAGTAGAGTAGAGTAGAGTAGAATAGAATAGAATAGAATAGAATAGAATAGAAAATATGGAATGGAATAGAATAGAATAGAATAGAATAGAATAGAATAGAATAGAATAGAATAGAATAGAATAGAATAGAATAGAATAGAATAGAATAGAATAGAATAGAATAGAATAGAATAGAATAGAATAGACCTTGTAGGTCATCTACTCCAACCCTCTGCCCAAGCAAGAGACCCTACACCATTTCTGACAGATGGCAGTCCAGTCTCTTCTTGAAAGCTTTCATAGATGAAGCTCCTCAACTTTTGAAGGTGATCTGTTCCATTGGTTGTTCTCACTGTCAGTACATTTCTCTTACTTCTTAGTTGAATCTCTCCTTGAATAGCTTCCATCCATTATTCCTTGTCTCTAAGGCAAGTGGACTTTGTTTTTTTCCCCTTGAAGACATTTTGCTTCTGATCCAAGAAGCTTCTTCAGCTCTGACTGAGTGGTGGAGAATGGAAGGATTTGTATTCCTTGCAGTCATCTGATAGTTAGCATTCTGGTGTTAGCAAAGGCCAGATGACTGCAAGGAATATAAACTCTATAAACACATCCGGTCCTTCCATGGTGCTCAGCTCACTGCCCAGGCAGAGAATAAAGTTGGTTCTTAAGCTGGAAAGGAGTTACTTATATGCCTACAGCTGAGGCTGGAAAGCTTGTGTAGGTATTGGTACAAAATCAGGAAAACGAACTTCCAAGTGTTGCTGCTAGATCTGTTTATTTCCTGAGTTAGGAATCTCACTTTGAATGGTATTTTGAGTTCTTGGACTGCTGAATGTTGCTGTGTTCAACTCCTATCCCTGAATGCTTGAGAGATCAGGGAGAATACCTTTCTCATCAGATTCTTAACACCTTGAATACTTCAGGTTTTGCTTTCTTTTACTTGCTAGCCAGCTCCCAATCTCTCTGTCTACAAGGGGGCTCTGCCACAAACACCAAAAACAGATCAAACAATCATGAACAGAAGGCGATTATGGCACGGGCTTTGAAGAGAGCATTAACTCCACTCTACCCCCTGCAAAACAGAGGTTCCAAGACAATATCCTTAGGGTTAGAGTTGGGTTCATAAATGCATTCAGAGCCAGCACCATATGGTCATCAATCCCACTCGCAATTAATTGAGAAACAATTTCCAAATCTTTTTTTTTAAGGCCCAACATAGGATATTTTTCACACTTATTTTCTATGATGCATAGTTGATGTTTTATAGCTATAATCAGTGCAAACCTCTCTTTCCATAATGCATCAATAACACGTCTTTTTTAAAGCAAAATGTTAAGTGTTTTGTCAGAGCTTTTAGAGCTTTTGTTTTAGAAAGAATTCTTGGTTATGTTTTAAATACAGGACGTCCTCGACTTCCCACAGTTCATTTAGTGACCGTTCAAAGTTACAACAGCACTGAAAAAAGTGACTGATGACCATTTTTCACAAGTACGCATAATTATGCAGCATCCCCATGGTCACGTGATTTACATCTGGATGCTTGACAACTGACTCACATTTATGACGGTTTCCAGTGTCCCGGGGTCATGTGATCCCCTTTGCGATCTTCTGACAAGCAAAGTCAATGGGGAAGCTGGATTCACTTAACAACCGTGTTACTAATTTAACAACTGCAGTGATTCACTTAACAAATGTGGCAAGAAAAAATTCATAAAGTGGGGCAAAACTCACTTAACAAATTTCTCACTTAGCAACATAAATTCTGGGTTCCATTGTGGTCGTAAGTCAAGGACTACCTGTATGTTCAATTTAATTATACATTTCCACAGATCCATGAGAAATGTGACAATCGATGTACGTAGCATATTGCTAAAGAGAGACAAAGAGATACAGGCAGGTTGATAGCAATCGCAATAGCACTTATATACCGCTCCCTAGTTTTTTACAGTGCTCTCTACGTGGTTTACAGAGTCAGCATATTGCCTCCCACAATTTGAGTCCTCATTTTACCAGCCTTGGAAGGACGGAAAGATGAGTCAACCTTGAGCCAGTCAGGATTGAACTCCTGGAAATTGGCAGAATTAGTTTGCAATACTGCATTCTAACCACTGCGCCATTGAATAGCATCAAATGGCAGGCAACTGAAGCCCTTCACCCACCCATTTTCATAAAAACAAATAAAGCTTTAATTGTCCACTTGGTGGTGTTGCTGCCAGCCACAACAGATAGCCATTCAGTTCTGCACACAGCCAGGTGTGAAAATGCACATTCTTATGTGTTGAAACAGAAGGGGAAGGCAGCATAAAGATTAGTAAAGCAGCCAACTTAGTCCCCCTCTTCCAATTCTCAATTATGTGAGTTTTCTAGGTCTTGATGACACCTTTAATTATAAATGCACTATATAAATCATAGACAATAGCAAACAGCTTCCAGCATAAATGCTGAGTTGCTTTAAATATTCACAGCCCAGGTTTGATACCCTGGAGAATTAATCAAACTGTCAGGCCTTTAGACCAAGTACTGCTGGAAACACTAGCTACTGTGCCATTGTTACTTAGCAACCATAACTGAAGAGGTTAAGGCAGAAAACGCTGTCATTTTCCTATTTGTGCAAGGGGGGAAAAATATCTCCGATGTTGTGCATGTATGTCTGAGAGAGTAGAAGGAGAAGGGAGGGAAAGATTTGTTTTTCAAAAGTGGTATCTTTTGTAGGTTGCAACGCTTCAGCTTTGTGCTGTACAAAATGACTTTCTTATGGGCCAATTTGAGTAAAAATGCCAAATACGAAAGCTTTACAATATGCACGGCACAATCAGCAGCAATTAACCTGGAGCAGGTTGAAAGGTTCTCGGTCTGGAGTCTGAGACAGATTTTGTTCTTTTTATTAAAAAGAAAAAGATCGGATGAATCCCACCAAGTAAAAAATGATCAATAGCAACGGAGGTAGCAGGCTGGTGGTTCTTGCATTTACAAAACACTTTAGCGATAAAGCAATTCCTGGGATGGGTACTAAGTGCCTCTTCATTCGATTTGCTAATGAGATGATGACAATGAAAGGTATCAAAGTTATATACAAAGCTGTCTTATGACACATTAAATTGTTCATCTTTCTAGTCATCATAAACTAGCCAGGTGACAATGAGATCAGTTTGTTTGTTTGATTGGTTGATTGATTAAGATAGATGATAGATAGATAGACAGATGTAAGTAGATTGGTAGATGGTTAGATGGGTATATAGGTATATGGAGAGAGAGAGAGAGAGAGAGAGAGAGAGAGAGAGAGAGAGAGAGAGAGAGAGAGAGAGAGAGAGAGAGAGAGAGAGAGAGAGAGAGAGAGAGAGAGAGAGAGAGAGAGAGAGAATACTCAGATTTGCATTAGTTTTTTCCAGAAAAGTATTCCCTTTCTGAGAGAATACCAACATTTTCAGGTATTTTTGGCTGTCATGTCAAAGAATTAATCAACTGGCAAATACCTGATGGGCACTAGATTATGGAACATCCACCTCTTCTTCAGAATTGCTTCCATGATGAGCAGAGCAGCCTAGATTGTTTTCTGTTGCCAGTATTTTGGGATCAGGCCACTTTGTCCTTTTTATATCTTAGATTTATGACCAAGTAGTTACACCTGCCAAAGTCTTGTCTAATGTTAGCATGAAGAAAACATCAGAATTTCTTGACAATAATTGGATCATCAATTGCACTTACCAACCTTGGTTAAGGTTATGTGTACCTGAAGTCACTTGGGACAATCTATGAATATTGTTAAATAAAGAAAAAAATATAGCTATAGGTCAGGAAGCTGCCCAGTAGAGATGATTTAATAAAGAGTAAAGCTTGTGAAAAGCCCTCACCTACATGTTTCAATGTCTCTTTCTGTTCTCTAGTGTCATATTTCAAATACTATTCTTTGGAAATGTCAACATAGACCAAATGTCAATTTGTGGTATGACTGAGTAAATGGCAAAGTCCAATTGCTATGGTCCCAAAGTAGTGTCCACACCCTTTCATTTATTTTGCTTTAGCACTGCTATGAATTTCAAGGCAAGACTCGACAGTACACCATTTTTGATTTCTCCACCTGCCATGTCATATAAATGCCTTAGTATTTATGGAGAAATAAACATTATAATACTTTTGGGTCCAGTCATTCTGAATTGGCCTACCTGCCACACAGTCCAGGCAATGCTTAAACCTGATCTTACATCATATGCTTTTTAGTAAGGGCCACCTTCATATGATCCTTTTACACAAAAATATCACTAGATTACTGTTATATATTTCCTAAGGTAAATTATATGCAGATGCCAGTTAAGTAAAATAAGGAAATAGATTCTCTATGATACATTGAATCACAAAGGAGAAAGAGATAGTTAAATTGACTTAAGCTAATTTCTTCAAACATACAATTTTATGATTATTTATGATTTTATGATTATTGGCTCTAAGGAAATTTAAGTAATTCTGTGATCCCCATTTAAACTTGCTTGAGCTCAAGAAAACTATTGCTTCTGATTCCTGATTTAGTTTCTTCCCCCATCAAGCGGTTTCCACATTTCTACAATATGTTAAAATGGTTTAAAAGTCTTATAAAGGTGTATCAATAAAATTAAAATACATTTAGGTCAGAGGATGGGTAAAATTGTTATCTATGTCTTGTTTATTATTACACTTTGTTTACTTTGCCGAAAGTTAAGACATATCACCTAAACTGAAATATGTGATAATTTCCTCTAGATAACTAAAGATAGAAAATACATGATATGTTTAATTGTTGAACTGTATATATTCATCCTCAGACCTAAATGTATTTTAATTTTATTGATGTACTTTTATAATTGTTGAACTATATATATTTACTTAATTTATATGATACAATTATATCACATCTCTTATAGATTTAAGAATAAGACTGTACATAAATAAGAATCAACCAACAGTTGATACAATTGTTAAATGTTGTTTGTTCATAATTACAGATATTAATTTAAGATATAATTTCAGTCAATCCGTGTCTGACGTTTCTTTTTTATGTCTATGTTTTATGTATTGTACATTGTCATTTTTGTACTTTTAAAGTTTGTAAATACTCAATAAAGTTTATTTTAAAAAAATTAAAAAAATAAAAAAATAAAATGGTTTAAAAGTCAACAGTCAACGATTAGTGTAATCATTAATCAGAGATGATTACAACAACAAAAAAATATGTACAATTTATAGATACACATTTTTCTAATATGTTCCCTACATTTATTTCAATTAAAATAATCAAGCTAAAATGTACCAGTATCATAATCATTTGCCAAATTTGATAGGCCCTTATATAAAACTGTGACCCAGCTGACATTTTAATTAAAATCAAATAAAAGATACAATTCTTCAATTTTGCCTGGAATGTTTACCAAAAAGCAGCATTTCTTGCTAGAAAAAAAAAAAGCAATAGACCATTGCCAAGCCACATAAGCAAATGTACTCAAAATCTATCTTCAGACAAAGCTAATGAAAGAACATTAAAAGAATGAATATCTTTCTCTGGTGATGAGATTTAAAATTCAATTTTACTGGGCAATTTCTCAATGACTTCAAGTTTAGGGTAAGTAAAAATTAGATGTAAATCCTTCTGTAAATTTATTTTCATAACCTGTTGCCTAATGCCTGTACTTGGTTTTGTAAGAAGCAAAGATGACTTCAGATTCTGGAACCCATCTAAATTAACTGATACCACTTAAGAATTATGAGGGAAGTTTCCGGTTCCGGTCACGAGGACCGGAGCCTTTCCTTGCGAGCTCCGGGACGGGGCTCGCGCGAAATTCAAATTAAACAAAAAAAAAAGAAAAAGAGAGCGACGAAGAAAGAGGTCAAGATTAAAGAGGAACTTCAGACCTCTCAAAAGAAGTAAGACTTACCGCCGGGAGGTCCCGGGAAGCCGCAGACGGAGCAGCGGAAGCCGGCGGCAGCCGAGCGACCGGCAAGCCCGAAAACGCCGCGCCAAGCCGTAAGTCAAGCAGCTTACTTGAAAGCAAATAGCACCCCCTAGTGGACAATTTTTTTTGCTGTCAAAATATAAACTGTGGGTAACCCACCAGGGAGAAAGGTGGGCATAGGAGGAAGACAAAAAGGCATCCTGGGCTGCTGTGGAGGGAAGGCAGAAGGGGCCTGGAATACCAGACAGGCAGAGGCACTGAATAGACTCCCTGAACACGGACAGACCTTCCTGCCCACAGGCCCCTAGACCTGCAATGCCTGAACCCTGAAGCCTCCCCTCCCACTGAAAGGTCAGACTACTGGACCAGCACCAGATCACAGTCTAGTGCCTAACCTGGTCCAAGTTAGAAACCAAACCAGTGCCAGAACAACAGGAAGACAAGCTCAAGATGGCCTCCAAACAGACCACACTGACACAAACGAAGGGAGTTGTATCCTCCCCAGCTCAGCGTACCAAACCATCAGGACTTACCTTACCCACCCCCACACCCTCCCATCCAAATACGGGCCCCCAGACCCATCTACCCCCACAGGCCAGATCAACAACACACATGTTACAAAAATTACAAGAGGTAATAGAAATGCTGGTTGAAAGGATGGATGGAATGGATAAAAAGTTAGTGGAAATGGACGCAAAGATGGAGAGGAGGTGTGTAGAGGCAGAACAAAAGACGGAGAAAAGATGCAACGATTTAAAACAAATGCTGAAAGAACAAGGTAAAGAGCTAGAGAGAAAATGGAAGGAGCAACGCAGGGCGATGGCCACAGACCTGGAACAAATGAAAGAGGCGTTGCAAGCACACTACAAAGAAATAGGGGAGGAAATGGAGAAAAACTTCCAGGAGATCAGAGAGAAGGTGGACAAGCGGATGGAAAAAGTGGAGAATCAAGTAGAGGGACAGATAGCAGAGATAGCAGAGATGAAAGGAGTACCCAAGACCAATCTTCCATGATACAGTACTGGCAACTGGCATCCGCAATCAGGTTTAGAGGTTTGAAAGAGACATCAAACGAGACCCAAGGGGGCCTGCTCAGAACCTTCATAGAGGCCCTGGCAACATTTCTGGGAAAGCCAATCTCAGACGTCGCATGGCAATTCGACAGAATTTACAGAGTGGGCACACGGACGACAACAAACAGGCGCCAACCAAGGGATGTGGTCATCCACTTCGTGACGCAGGGATTCCGGAACCTCATCTCAGCCACATCGTACAACAAGAGTTTATACATAGAGGGGCAAGAAGTGAAAGTACTGAAAGAGATCCCCCAGACGATGCTGCGAGACAGGAAGGAATACAGGTTCCTGGTCGACGAACTGAGATCACGCGCTCTGCGATACAGATGGGAAGCCCCTACGGGGATGACACTTTTCTATAAAAATAAAAGATACTGCCTGGACTTGGTCCAAAAAGCCAGAGAATTCCTTGAAAAGGAACTGACGTCGGATGGACTTCAATACACCACGAGAGAAGATGCAGGAGAGCCACCAGAACGACAGACCGATGCAGGAGCAAGAGAAAGGGAAGGACCAACCCGAGACACGACGACACAGAGAACAGGAAGCAACAACAACAAGGGAACAGGACAGACTGCAGAGGGCAGGATAACAAGATCCACCGCCAAACGCACGGAACAACACGATATGACCACACTAAGCAACTTGAGCACCAACTTGGATACCATGGGAACGAGACCAAAGAAGAACACAAGAGATAGAACAGAAGCGGTCTCGGAAGAGTATCCTGAAACCGACAATGACAACTAAATACTTGACATGGAACGTTAACGGACTAAATTCCCCACAGAAAAGGAGAAAGATATTTCATTATCTGCTTCAAGGAAGAAACGACATAACTTGCCTACAAGAAACACACATCAGAGCAGCGGACCAGAAATACCTAATCAACAACAGACTAGGTACACATTTTGTCGCAGCGGCGCCACAAAAAAAGAACGGGATTGTTATATACGTGAAGAAACAAGCTAATAGAGTCAGACTCCCAGGGTAGATACCTAGCAATCGAAGTGACACAGGATGACAAGAAAATTCTAGTGATGGGCATATATGCACCAAATCAACAACAAGGTAAATTCTACAAAAAGATACACAAGAAGTTAACACAACTCAACTACAAATCATGTATTATTCTGGGAGATTGGAACGGGGTCATAGAGATTGCCCTAGACAAGAAGAAAACAAAACCTAACCCACAGAAGCACTCCAAGTTGCCTAAATCTTTCTTCGACATGAAGGAAGACCTTGTACTGACAGACGTCTGGAGGGAACGGCACGGCAAAGAGCAAGAATTCACCTTTTTCTCCGACAGACATCAGTCATTCTCCAGAATTGACTTTATATTAACATCAAGCGACCTGTTAGTTGGTCTAAACGCGGTGAAAATCCTGCCCAAAGTACTAACAGATCACAATCCGGTGAAGATGGAACTAAGACACGGCGGGAGACAGAAGAGATCCTGGAGAATTAATGAAAACCTGTTTAGACATGGAGAAAAGGTGGCGGAATGCAAAAATGCCATGAAGGAATTCTTCAGCATAAATATGAACAACGAAACACCGATAGAAATTATCTGGGACACCAGCAAGGCGTACATGCGGGGGATTCTTATGGACATGAATAAAAGGCACTGTCGCCAACAAGAACGAAAAAGAAAAGAGCTAGAAGAGGAGATAAGCAAGAAAGAGAGGCTACTAATAAAAAGACCAGAAGACAAAATCACCAAAGAAGGAATTAAGATCTTAAGAAAGCAGTTTGACATGTTGATGGCAGACCAAGTTGCGAGGAACATACAATATGCAAAACACAAGACATTCTGCAAGGCCAACAAACCGGGTCGATGGCTGGCCTACATCCTAAGAAAGAAACAGAAATCCCGCATAATTGAAAAGATAGAATATAAAGGCAAGGAGGAATTCCGACAAGTAACCATCAAGAAAGCCTTCACAGAATTCTATTCGAAGCTATACGCTGAGGAGAAGACACAGGACAAAGAGACAGAAACTTTTCTACAAAATGAAAAGATACAGGCAATCACCGATACACAGAGAGAGGCCCTGAATGCCGCAATCACAAAGGAGGAAATACACTCAGCGATCAAACAGCTGAAACCAGGAAAATCGCCAGGGACGGATGGGATAACAGCGACTTATTACAAGTGTCTCCAGGAAGAGATGTTAGAACCCCTTAGACAGCTATTTGTCAATATACAAGAAGGAGGCCAAGTTCCACCATCCTGGAAAACAGCCTATATC
This sequence comes from Bothrops alternatus, assembly GCA_034064705.1. Lineage (NCBI taxonomy): Eukaryota > Metazoa > Chordata > Lepidosauria > Squamata > Viperidae > Bothrops > Bothrops alternatus. The sequence goes on along the minus strand of JARGCV010000225.1, from coordinate 638,920 downwards.
TCATTAATCCCCAAGGAGGGGAAAGATAATACACAACCCGCAAACTACAGACCCATCTCACTACTTAACACGGACTACAAAATATTCACAAAAATTCTGGCCGATAGACTAATGACTGTACTACAAAAAACAATAGACCCGGACCAAAGGGGATTTATACAAGGACGCCAGATGAAAACCAATGTGAGACAGCTGTTGAACATAATAGAGTACTTGGACAGGCACAAACAGGTACCTGCCGCCCTTATGTTTGTGGACGCAGAAAAAGCCTTCGACAGACTGAATTGGCCATTCCTGACGAACCTGATCCAGAAGATGAAAATGGGAGCACAGTTTCTCAACTCCATAAGGGCAATTTACCAGAAACAAACAGGCCAGATCATTGTGAACGGAGACCTAACAGACCCATTCAACATAGAGAGAGGCACGAGACAGGGGTGCCCGCTGTCCCCCCTGCTATTTGTCCTAACACTGGAAATTTTACTGAACAGGATAAGAGCGGCAGAGGACGTACAGGGCATACAGATCAAACAGCAAGACTACAAACTATGTGCCTTTGCGGACGACCTGCTGGTGACAATGTCGCAACCAGCACAGTCAGCAAGGAAATTGATGGAGATAATGGAAGACTATGGTAGGGTGTCAGGCTTCAAAGTAAATATATCAAAAACAAAGGTGCTAGTCAAAAACCTAGACAACAAAGCAAAACGGAACCTGGAAAGAATAACGGGTTGTGAAATAGTCAAGAAAGTCAAATACTTAGGAGTGGAAATAGAATCAACAAATGCGAAATTATACAAGAACAACTACGAGGTCCTGTGGAATAAGATACAAACAGACCTGGAAAGGTGGAAATCACTACGTCTGTCCCTGCTGGGCAGGATAGCGGCAGTAAAGATGAACGTCTTACCCAGATTTTTATTTCTCTTTCAAATGCTACCCATACTCAAGAAGGATGCGGACTTAGACAACTGGCAGAAGGGCATCAACAGATTTATTTGGGACGGCAAGAGACCGAGGGTGAAACTAAAAATCATCCAAGACGCAAGGGAGAGAGGGGGACTCAAAATGCCTAATCTAAAGCTATACTACTATGCAGCGACGTTGGTGGCGGTGAGTGACTGGATCAACATGACAAATGATAGAATTCTGAATGTTGAGGGGCATGGTCTACTATTTGGCTGGCACGCATACTTAGTATACGACAAAAAGGCAGACAGGAACTTCAAGGAGAACCCACTACAAATCCCATTGTTATGGGTCTGGAAGAAATATAAGCACCTCCTACACGACAAGATTCCCATCTGGACGATTCCCGGACACGCAACAGGGGATATGAACACATCCCAAGGGCAAGAAGTGGTGCCCTACAGTGAACTTGTACTGGGAGAAGAAAATAGGTTCCTCTTGCTACCCCAAGCAACGCTAGCAAACAAAGGAATAGGAGGTACCTGGCTATCATATATACAACTGCAATCAAGGTGGCGTAAAGATAAGAAGAAGGGATTCTCCCAGACCGACGAGAATCTAATTAAACAGATTAGAGAACAGGGAATCAGGCACATCAAATGAGTATACAGCATTTTGATAGAAATGGACTCTGAAACCGAGCTAGTCAAGAACTGTATGATAAAGTGGGCACAAGACTTCGGACACCCTATCACCATGGACACGTGGGAGAAAATCTGGGTGAGGAATATAGAATTCACGAAATCGCAACACTTAAGGGAAAACTTCTACAAGATGTTCTATAGATGGCACCTAGACCCGAAAAAAATATCACTCATCTACCCGGACTCCCAGCCCAAATGCTGGAGGTGCGGGGACGAGGAGGCTACTTACTTTCACATATGGTGGACATGCAGAAAAATCAAAGCATTCTGGAGGAAGATATGGTGGACACTCCAAACCATTTTCAAAAAGCGTCTAGAATTTCTACCTCAGGCTTTTCTGTTAGAGATCACAAAGGATTTCACTACCTCAGAGACAAATTTATTTTTCAACTTAATTACAGCAGCAAGATTTTTGGTGGGACAATACTGGAAGAATCTGGAAATACCGCCTATTGAAGAATGGACTGTGAAAGTAACAAATTTGGCGGAAATGGCGAAAATATCAGCGTACTTGAAAAATCGCTCCAATGAACAATTTGTGACGGACTGGAAACAGTGGATAGACTATATCCAAGAGAGACACCAATCAAACAGAATGCAGCTGGCGTTTAGCTGAGGCTCGATGGGAGGAGGGAAGAAGGGTTAACAAATCAAATGTTTACAAAAACTAACACCCAATGTTGAATGTATATGTTCTATAACTAATGCCTCTTAACATAACCTTATGACTAATGTTGTCTGCTTTAATATTGTTAAAGCGGACTGAATCTCTACCTCAGGATAGGAAACTTTTACCTCAGGATCTCTGGTTTGGGGCTATAAAAGATTGCACTAGTAATGGGATGAAGTCAATTCAGAAGCGTAAACGAACAATAGGCGATAGACTAGATACAGTAGATAGACCATATATAAGAGAAACACCAATCAAACAAAATGTATTCGGAGTATACTTGAAGATGGAAGGGAGGAGGGAAGAACGTTTACTAAAACAGATGTTTACAAAGATTAATACCTAATGTTGTATGCTATGTTCTAGGATGATTGCTTAGCAATAGGATCTTATGTTTAATGTTGATCACATTAATATTGAACCAGATAAGAGAAACCCCAATCAAACAAAGTGTAACAGGAGTATAGTTGAGGCTAGACGCAAGGAGTGGGAAAAAGGCTTACTAACTCAGACGTTTTCAAAGACTAATGCATAGCATTGTATATCAGGTGCCATGATGATTACTGCATAATATGTTTTTATGTTCAATGTTGATTGTTTTAATAAAAAAAATTTTATATAAAAAAAAAAGAATTATGAGTAACTAACACTCCCCCTCCTGAAATCCTATATTTATTTCTTGGTTGTCCTCTACCTTGACTCTCTAAAAAAAACAACAACCATAAGCTTCTTTCAATGTTGCCTGAAGTATAGTTGTTTTAGAACTATTTAGAACTTCACTTGACACTGTTTTTGAAGTACAGTTATTGTTATGAAAGTGTACAGGTTGCTGATTTTCTATTTAACCTGCACAGATCATTTAATAATTTGGAAGGCCTTCGACTGTCCTGAGCTCTTCTCTTGAAATTGATATTTAGGAAGCCTAGAAGGCTACAGACACCTGAGAGATGCTGATAGAATGAGCTGCAAGATAACTTGACACATCCTTCTCTCACACATAAAAAGTATTTTACTAAGGAGGTATTCTCTGTCAACGCTGCTAATATTGAATATTCTTGCTTTGACAATATATGCAGAACTGTCTGATATTTTTAGAGTTAAATCAGGTGACAGTGAAAGAGGAGGAGAATATAAGGAAAGCCCGGGAAAAAGAAATGGAAGTGAATCTTTGCCCTCCAAGTTAATTGGAAGATGTGAGTCATGACCCCAAAATAGGGGAGGGGAAATGCCCGGAATGTTATGTGCAAAGGAAGGGAAATTCAGATCTTAGCATCCACCATGCTGTGCTGACGTCTCTGTAATACTAATAAAGGCTTTTTAGGTTAAAAAAATGCCTGAAAGTTCTTTGAAGTGTTTCGTTAATCAGACACATGACATTCTCCTTTAGGGGGAAAAAAGGTTAGAGTAATCTATTTTCTGTCAGACTACATAAAAAAGCACAATAATTTTATTTGGTTTAGCACTAACATAGTTCATTCATGTTCCAATCTTTCTTATTCTATAGTCTTCACAAGTATTTCTCTTTATGGTCCTTTATGCTTGCTCCATTTACTCTAAAAGTCTTCGTCTCATCGAGCTCTTCAGATCTCTTCAAGTCTGTAGGAGAAAGAGAGTAGATAGTTTTCCAGATCTCAAGATGGATGTGACTTCCTAGCATTTATGTATCTGAGCAATTCATTCAAGCAAACACATTTTGCCTCCTGAAAGGGGAGGGTTTGACCTCTCTTTGCACCATTTGTGACACTGTCTGTTGAAATATTTGCCTGTGGCCATGAGTTAAAAGTAATTGTGGCACTGAAAATTTGATGAAAGCTGGTGGAAGGAATTACTTTGACACTGTTCACTATCACATAAACAAGGATGAGGTCCCACAATGGATAAAAGCATTATGCCAAAGGGGAAAGGCAACCCTCAAAATGCCTACTCTTATACCAGTTTGTTTACACTAAACTTCTGTACAATATATATAAAGCAGTCAAAAGAGCTTTGAGCAGTCAAACTCCTATTTAATTTATCAAAAAGAAACCAAGAACACTTGGTTTCAGTCCCCAATTAAATTCTGATCACATCCAAAAACAAGACAAAACAGAACTTTCTGCTTTCAGTTTGAGACAATGGGATGATTAAACATAATAAATTAGCTATTGTGTTAGGTCATGATCAAATATTTAGTTTGATCAAGTACAGTTATGTATCAGCATGTCTTTTGATTCAACACAAGATCCATCTAACTGAAATGATAGGAGTAATGATTTAATTCAACTTCAGGCATTTTTAAGTGGAAATCTGATTATATTAAGCAGAAATTAGTTGAAAGGAGGCGTTAAAAATAATATTTTTTCTATAGTCATAGAAACATTCTATGATTTCATATCCGCACCCAAATTTTAGGTCAAAATTATTCAAGTTAAATTTTTGCTCATGGAAAAAATGGTTTCTGCATTTAGTAAAATTCTCCTTGTTTGTTGATGCCATTCTAATGATTTAACATGCACTCAGAAGTAAACTCTCCCAATTTTACAGGATTGGCTTTCAAATAAGCAGATACAGAATTGTAACTATAATATTTGATTATTATTTGACAGGTTAATCATCATTTTTTAAAAAAAAAAATCAGTTACTGACCTTTGCTTTCCATTATTTTCTACATATTTTCCAAGGATCTCATCTGTTACCCTGCCAAACATATTTGCTTCAGTGTTTATTGTTCCAGCAATAAGCAATGTTGATTTTTGTTTTTCAGAATAGGATCTGTCTCTCTCTCTTGTTCATCACTTTCATTCACACATACAAAATCACTGAATGATATGATACTTTCTAAGACAGGAGGCAAAAGCAGTGCCTAAAATGAACAGCTGCCTTACTTTGTGCTTCTAAACAGCTTCTCTACATTTTCTCACAATCCTTCAAATGGTGTTGCTTTCCTTAAACTCCGGGGTTCAGACTGCTGGGACATTTTATTATTTTATAACCACTTTTAAAAAAAATAATTTTTGGATAATAATTCAGAATATTTCAGGTTGCAGAAGGTAAGGTAAGGTAAAGTAAGGTAAGGTAAGGTAAAGTAAGGTAAGGTAAGATTTATTAAAATGAGCATACTGGCACACATTAAAAATGACATATCTACCCATACATTTACATAACACACATATACACATGCTATATATAAACTATATGGAACAAAACTGTGTGTCAACTCTACAACAAACCTGACTGCAGCCATCTTTCTCATTCTAGGTTGCCACAAGAGGGGGAGGGGAAACAAAGTATTTTTGCTGGTCTAAACATGAATAGATCCCAGGGGAACCAAGGTCATTCCCATACCTTAGTGGAGAACGAGGGATGTCCTGCCAGATAGCTGCCATGTAGTTCTATTGGAGAATGTGATTTATGCCTGAATAAGGGGGGTGGGAACTATTACATTGATTTACTCTGCACTTTTAGGGGGATTTTAGATTTGGTTTTACTTTTGAACGTGCCAACATCATGTATCCAATAAACATGTAATTTGAGGAATTCTCATTTCTCAGAGTTCTGATTTATTTGGTTCCATTAGTAGGAATCTTGACCCTGTGACTGAATCTAGATGTTCTGCTTTGGATATCATGAAGCCTCCTCCCAGAAGGTAACAAGGAAAATAGATTGTGAAGAGGATGTGTAGCGGCCCAGACAATCCTGCGGATTCTTATTATTCTTATTCTCAGAACGACTGATGAAGAGACAAAGCTGTGGCTGTACTCAAGTGGACATTTCCCCCTTCAAACCTTTAGAGAACTCCAGGATTCTGCAAAACTGCCTGAAAAACCCTGCAACCAGCTCAAATCATAAACCCTACAAAATTTAGAAATATTAAATCCATAGGCAAAAGCTTAATAGCACGATTTTATCCTGAAACTTAAACAATTTCATCCTAGTCAGTGATATAACTTATTATCATTATCATCATTGTTAAAATTCATATGCCACCCGACAGGAACAAAACAAAAAAAAAGAAAAGACGTGTCAGTCATCCTCATCAAAGATCTGGGTGAAGAGTTCTGTCTTCAGGATACTTCAAAGTACTACGGTAGTAAGGTTTTGATCATTTGAATCTCAGAGGGAACCTCTGAGATTCCATATCCTACTAATTTTCTAATTGGAGTCTTGTTTAAAAAAAAGATTTCTGTAGAGTTGTTGCATACCAAATGTCTGGCAGGTGTGGCACCTTCTTACATTTGATCTCTGAGTCCCATGGGGCATACCTGGTGAAGCCAAGTGGACTTGGCCAAAAATTAATGTCCCTATTTGGGGGAGGTAGGAATAAAGCTATAATTCCAACTTTCAGTTGTGTGGTTTGGGAAGGTCACTGTCAGGTACAGAAAACCAGGAAAACAGAGCCAGGATAGAGTTCAAAAGCCCTGTGAGTTTATTCCGTGAAATCTATACAAAGAATCTGATCTATTAACAGTCAAGGCCAACGGACTTCAAGTGGGAGAGGGCTAGGTCTCTTTCAGGGACATAGGGATTCTGGTCTGATGATGTGTTTGACACTACCCTCGGGCTTAGTCTAGTCATCTCCAAAGTTCTCTTGGTGAAGACAACTAAACATCTCGCAAATGAAATGTGTTCCAGGGTAATGTTGCAGGATCCAATCTGGGTCAGTCACTGGGACCAAAGGTTTAGTCTTCCGAGCTTTTGGAAGTTCTCATCTTCAGGGAACTTCTCTCTATCAGGGTGTGTGCTGTTCTGTGGGTGGTACTTATATGATGCCTGTTGTGTATGACTTTTTAGATGTTGATTGCAGTGTTAACAACTTAAAAGGCAGCCATCAGCACCCAGATCAACATCTAAAAAGCCACACACAACAGGAACCATATAAATACCACACTTGGCTTCAGAGAGCTTCCCAGAGAGCAGCCTCCAGTTCAGAAGACTTAACCTCTGGTCCCGGAGACTGACCAAGATTGGATCCTGCAAGACCAAATGTGGCATTTGGATCATGACTAATCCTTTTTTACATCTTTAATAGCTTAGTTAGCAGATATAACAACTCTGTGTGTGTATGTGTGTGTGATGAAAATAAGCTAAAACTTCAAATAAAAAAGATCTATGCAATATTATTATACAATTAACTCAGTTTTTAACATATTTTTTTAATATAGACCATAAAGAAAAATAACATTTTATCTTCTGAGTTCAACAATATAATGTCAACTCAGAAACGGACAAAAAAGACATGGATTTCTTGAATTCACTCTTTAATAACTGGAGTGTTGTTTTCGGTCGACCTATATAGAACAATTCTCCTGGTCAATTGCCTGGTTCAACAGAGCTTAAATTCTTCATAAAATGCCAAATTCCATATTTTTGGAATCCACTTTAGCATCACGCATACATCTTTAACAATTTTATCTTTCCCCTTGCCATATCCCAGACTATTAAACACCATGTTGCCAGCCATTCATATCACAAAACAATAACAAAACCACCCAACAGAACCAATAGAGCTAAAATTGTTTTCCTAAGATTTGAAACCCATTAGCTGTCACTCCAGCGGCAGTCATGCCTGTCAATTTGCATCTGGACATCCCTGCGAGGATGACAGTTCCCATCTCAACTAATTGAAGCCAAAAACCGCCTGCCCTCCTCCCTTTTGTTGGTTCTGATCTGCTCAGAGCTGCTTCTTTCTGTCCACTCGATTTGATAAGCTGCCAAGGAGGCAGTGTTTGCTCACCTAGCTTTAAACTTCCCAATTCATTGGAAAGCTAAATGCATTCCTCCCCTTATAAAAATAAATAACCACATTAGAGATATTACTGCTATGAAGCATAATGCCAAACAAACTCCAAATGATTGCTAGGGGGTATGGACAGAGTTGAAATTGAGCAGCTTTTCAAAATCAGAATAGTGTCCTGGAAGATTGTTTTGATTGTTTTGGCATGCTTCTCTGCTCATCCAAAGAGAGCATTTGTACAAAGGCAACTATTGATAGATGAAAAAGGCAATTTGTGATTGCAAGGATGAATAATGTTGAAGTAACCATGCTTACATTACTATCCAGAGTGCCAACAACTATACAATAACTCCTAAAAGGGCCTAGACGTATCTCTCCATCCTGGAACAATTCTAGGGGGGGGGGGAAATGATCTGCTGACATTGTCTTTATTTTCTTCTCCTGAAGTAATTATGCTGTTCAGGCTTTTAAACCAACATGATTATATTACAGCCATCTTTACCTTCCCAAATGGAAGTAAACAATACAGTTTGAAGAGGTGTTTCTCCATGCTACATTAGGTATTAGTGAAGATGAAAAGAAGAGTGGGAATGTTCGCAGTCTTTCGTGCATGGATGAGAAAGTGGTAAAGATTTAAAGAAACAATTTGCAGTACATACTGTTAAATCCTTCGTTCGCGTGTGAATGATGAAGACACATGGTGACAACTAACAATGCTTTATTCTCCTACTCCAACTCCAAGCAAAAACAAAAGGCACACAGGCCTTTTTATAGGGCTTGAAACCCGGACAGAGTGAACCAATAAGAGTTCTTCTTTCTTCATGCCTTGCGCATGAGCACAAGGTTGGCACAGCTCTGTCTTGTCCCGGGCAGCTTTTAGAATGCTTGGGACCATTTGCAACAATTCTGGGCCTGCTGAGTTTCCACATCAGGCCCAGGACACAACACATACCATCAGAAATATCACAGAAGTTCACTGTGCATGAAAAGGAAAACTAAGGAAAGGAGGACAAATTGCATAATTTCATTGATCTTGTTCATTTATTAACACTCCACCTTTGATACAAAACTTTTATTAAAGCAGATTCCAGTGTTTCGTATAAAACATTCAAAATCAACAGAAATGTTTGATCCTTTCCCCTTCACACTCATTTCTTAATGGGGGAAGTGGATACAACTTTGTAAAAAAAAATATCAATGATAAGCTGTCACAGAATCATTATGTTTGCTAGAAACACCATGGTCCAATAATTAGGTCCATCCTAAAGGCAACAAGATTTCCTTTGTTTTTGCCTGAAAACATTTTGCTTCTCCTCCAAGAAACTTCTTCAGTTCTGACTGAATGGTGGAGGATGGAAGGATTTATATTTCTGGCAATATACATTTATATTTTCAGATATTAAATGTAATCAAACCTCTATATAAATCCATGCAGTTGTTTTAAAGGTCTCTGCCTAAACTGTTTAGAATTCAAAGTCCAAAAACAACTGCATTAAAATAAACAGATCTTCAGTGCTTTGAACCTCAGGTTTTTCCAACATTTTCTTAGTGTAGATGAGCAGGTGGTTCATAGAAGGAATATAAACTGCAGCTGACTCAGAAAAAAGATCACATGGAACTGTTTTGCAGTATTCTATAAGATTAAATGTTGGAGGGTATCTGCTGAGTTGCTTGGGGCATTTTTGAAAGCAAGAAATAAAAACTAGATTTTTAGTGTCCAAAAGTGATAGTTGCCATTCTTACAAAGCCCTGACATCATAAATAAAGAACAGAGTAATGGGATGTCATCACGTCTGAGTAGCCCCTCAAGAGGTTCATAAAGCAATTACTTTGACAGTTGGTTTTGGTCCACTTTCTTTATGAAAACCCCTGAATAAAATGATAATGTAATATCATATGCCATGAAGAGTCATTAAATTAGAATTTCTCTGGCAGTACAATTAAGATATATAAGAGAGTTGCATTGGAACCCTAAGGAGGAAACCACTGCACTATTTTATATCTTCTTTTTTAATTAAAAATAATGAATCATTAATAGCATAAGATCTAGATCATGACTATGTTACACCACACTATAGCCTACACTGGATTAAAAATAGTAATTGTGTGGTATTTCTCTCCCCATTGGGGTTTCTGATGAGACTATTGGAACAAAAGCTCTATTTAAACTTTTTTTTAAAAAAAATATTTTTCTTGCAAAATGCTTTGCAAATGTTCTTGTTGATGTGATTTCATTTGGAATGCTTTTTCCAAACATATTCTCAGTGGCCATCCACTGGAGAACAATTAATTCACTATAACAACAAGAACTTAGTCAAATGCATTATAAATGAACTGTTTATCTGAAACGTGTTCAAATAATACCTGGCAAAATTCTGTTCTCTTATTCATTTTGGATCCTAAGGCTGTATCATTGGTCTCATGTGATGCAAAATGAGTGGCATTTTTTTTACTAGATTGTTTAAATTCTGTCCTGTGTTCAGTGGTATGGATGATATTATGCTGCATTTTGATTAGAAATAACTGATTCTGTGTTGAATGTATCCAAGAAAGGGGCAATTGGATTGCAGAAAATTTGGCAAATAGAGAAAAAAAAATCCTAATAAACCTAGCATTTCAGTATCCTGCTAAAGTGTAGCTAGATTGGACAATGATGGGATTGTTACTTAAAACAAGAGCCATGGTGACCCAGTGGCTAGAATGCAGCATTGCAGGCTGACTCTGCCCGCTGCCAGGAGTTTCATCCTGACCAGCTCAAGGTTGACTCAGCCTTCCATCCTTCCGAAGATGGTAAAATGAGGGCCCAGAGTGCTGGGGTAACACGCTAACTTTGTAAACTGCTTAGAGAGGGCTGTAAAGCACTATGAAGCAGTATATAAATCTAAATGGTGTTGCTATTGCTAAAACCATGTTTTTTTTAAAAAAAATCAGCTTGTAGTGACCTATCTTGAAGCAACTCCATTTTCTTTCTACTGAAATAACTGAAATTTTATTCAAATATCACTAGCATGCCAAAGTTTCCTAAGGAAGATTGTTAGCGTAACCACATAGGGATTTTCTAATTTAGTTTGAGGCCTATTGCTGTCTCTTTTACATTTTATATGTACATTTTATATGTACATTTTCCTAATTTCAGTGGACCATCAGTTTTGGGTCCCTGGTTGCACCCTTTGCTTGAAATGACAGCACCATAATTTTAATACTAAAAATCAGGGACATGTGTCTCACCCAGGGATATAATTTGAATGGCTGATCTGATGCATTGAATCAGTTCAATGATTCCATTTAAACATTTGACTCTGAAAAGATGATTCAACTAAATGGTCTTCAGATTAAAGCTTTGGACATCCTGCTTAGAAATAAAGTAGATATTTATATCCATTCTTTCTTCTTTTGAATATGGGTCTGAAATAATATTTATATTTGAAATATTGGATCTTATTTTTGAAATGTATATCAGTGATCCAAAAGGCAAGTTTAACAAAGGCTTTCCCCCAACTTATGCTGCCCCCATGTGCAAAACAGTCATATTGGCTGGGAATGATCAGACTTAGGAATCTGGATATCAGATAGTGAAAACCTGATTCAGCCTATCAAAATATATAAAATGGACCACCACCTCACCTCAAGGAAGCCATCGGGTTAATCTATGCAGAAGTTTAGTTCTATCATTTTTCATTCCACAAGCCATAATGTGATGAAGAAAGCATAATAGTTTTTTTCCTCAATATTTTTTCCTGTAGGATAGTTTGGAATCCTTCAGAAGCTCTCAGCAAGCCCACAGAGACGCCTCATCATGTATAATGTGCTATGACAGAACTTGATGCTAAACTAACCCTAATAATTCAGTCCCTGGGAGACTTTATCTATATCAGTGAAACATAGACTAATTCCAAGCCAGATTCTGTTTTCATACAAAAAGAAGAAAAGGGGGGAAAGGAGAAAGGAGAAAGGAGAGAAGAGGAGAGGAGAGGAGAGGAGAGACGAGGGGAGAAGAGAAGAGAAGAGAAGAGAAGAGAAGAGAAGAGAAAAGAAGAGAAGAGAAGAGAAGAGAAGAGAAGAGAAGAGAAGAGAAGAGAAGAGAAGAGAAGAGAAGAGAAGAGAAGAGATCCACAGGGTACAGTAAGGTTTTATGTCTACTTAAGAGAGGAGAGGAGAGGAGATCTCATCTAACAACTAGTGTTGCCTAAGTACTACAAAAGCATATCATCAACAACATAATGGTGCTTGGAATTATGTGTTGCCTCTGGGAGCTTCAAACATTTTCTAGTAGGGATGGCACATAAATGTGAATGTGACCTAATAAGAGATGTTGACATTCTATCAACTGGGCAAGTAGGCAGGCCTGTTCAGTTTCTTGCAAACTAGTTTCTCAGTGAGTTACATGGCATTAAACCCATGTCCACAGAATGAAAAACTAACATTACTTTCTTACTCTTATTGATTCCCAAATCCTATCCTTCCCAGATTGAAACTGAGCAGAGGGATAGTGGTAATGAACCCTTGTGGACTCAAACTTTGACATTTCCCGTTAAAAGATCTCAAGCAGACTGCAGCTTTGAGAAATGTCTTTCTTGATAATGAGGAATAACTTTTGTCACTTAGGCTAGGCACTTCTTGGTTTAGAAATGCAGTTAAATATTTCTGAGATTAAGGGATGGTATAAATTTAATTCCCTGACTTTTTTAAAAAATTAACTTTCCAGCCTTGATGTCCTCCAAATGTATTCTAATTAGAATTCCCAGCTGAAATTGTGCAACTTACAGTTTCCAAACTTCTGGAGAGTACTAAGTTGGAAAATATATCTATTTCTAAAACTGCTGATCTAGACCCAAAAGCAATTAGTTGAACTTACATCAAGTTCCACCAGGCAAAGAGAGGAAGGAAGAGGAGAAATTGAACTATATTTTAAGTGGATAGACTTAATTCACATTTTCAAGTTATTGGACATGCTTGGAAAACTTTTGTTCTTTATATTTCTGAATTCTGCAAAGCCATTTTTTTCACTCCAAAAACTCACATATACCTATGTATATTTTAGGTATATTTGAGTTTTTAGGAGAAATACGCAAGATTCTGTTAATGTAATCTTACAATAAAATAGAATTAGCTCATTTAGTTATGTCTCCTATCCAGTTAATCAAGGAGAGTTGACCTCAATCTTGCAAGTCTGAAAGTACAAACTTAATTTGTCCACCACCTTTAACTGCTTGATTAATTAGGCCAGATCCATCCTAAGCATTTTCCTCTGACTGTTAAGCCACTGAGGTTCCCCCCCCCCTGTCTGATTGTTTCCTAGGTGGTATCTCTTACTCTCATTCCCCAAGGTCAACATTTTATTACAATATTGCTTTCAGAACTGGTGTGAGCCTCACTGGTACTCAAGGAGATTATCGGTTGTGACCTGTACTTAGGTGAACAGTGCTTCAGTGATTTTCTCCCATAACCTGAAATTAGAGGATGATGTAATACCATTTAATCTATTTATTGTTTGCAGTATGTGCCATGAAATCAGTGGCTATGAGGTCCATTGGGGGAGGGAGGTTGGGAGACCCAGCAGTGATGCTTATTCCTTTTTCAGTGACAGGGCACTATAAGTTAAAGTGACAGATAAATCAATCAGCACTCACTAGCATAAGACATACTGCATTTATGTTGACAAGGCCTTCCTTAACTCATCATTATAAGTCGCAGGATACATCAGGCGCAAATTAAATACATTTTAGGTTATCAAGTCCATATTGCACATTCGTTTGAGAGTAGGACCATGTGCATCACCCGGGGGGGGGGGTTAATCTACTTGTCAATTCCCTTCAAGGAATCGAGCTGATTCAATCTGAAATGGTGAGCTGAATCAAATCCATTCAAATCATTGGTCTGACGAATGACAGCATCAATTTCAAGACCTTCCCTCCCAGTTCCAAGTTTCAAACCATTTGAAATTTTGATTCGAAAAGTTGCCTTTTCATTTTTCAAAATAAAGCTCCCAGTCAAAGCTTTTGCATAACCCTATTTCAGGAAATTGTGAATGGCATTCACCGCTGAAATGTTAGCTCTGTATCATGATTATTTTAAAGGCAGAGATGGTTAGCCTGCGTCTTCTGACATATTTCATTCATTTTCTCCCATGTACTGCTACACGTCTCAGGTGATGTTTCTGGCTGCGGTTGCATATCTTGACATTTGACATTTTATACGTGTCAAATGAGCCAGGTGTCCTGTTGCGTGCCTTTCCCCCCCCCTCTTCAGCTACATACAGCCTCATCTGGTTAAATAGTGTACCTTTCAGCTATATCATTAGTAAGTCATCTTTATTTTTTTTCTTTTCTCCCATTCTTCACACTTAGGCCTCTGTCATCCTTAGAGGCGAAACAGCAATCCCACAAAATCATAAGTGATATTGAAAAACTCAGTATAGGTAGTCCTCGACTTACGAACACAACTGAGCCCCAGACTTTCCTTGCTAGGTGAGACAGTTAAGAGAATTTTGCCACATTTTATGACTTTTCTTGCCCCAGTTGTTAAGTGAATCACTGCAGTTGTTAAGTTAATAACATGGTCATTAAGTGGATCTGCTTCTCCATTGACTTTGCTTGTCAGAAGGTCGCAAAAGGGGATCACGTGACCCCGGGACACTGCGACCATCATAAATGTGAGTCGACTGCCAAGCGACTGAATTTTGATCACGTGACCCTGGGGATGATGCAACAGTTGTAAGTGTGGAAAACAATCCTAAGCCATTTTTTTCAGTGCTGTTGTAACTTTGGTTCACTAAACAAACTGTTGTAAGTTGAGGACTACCTGTCTCTCTACTAACTATAATAATGTTGTTATGTAAGAAGAGGGAAATATCCGAGAGCAAGTAGTAGACAGGACAGAAAATACACACAGCAGCATTAGTTTCTCCAGCTTTGTTTTCAAACTGTCCTGTTACAACCCTTGTTAGAGATGCTGGTAAGATAATGCTTTCCTATTTAAAAATCTTCCCCTTCACTCTGGAACAAATATTCTGGTTGCAATACATCCTTCCTGGTTCAGACTTAAGAGGAGGTAATTGTAATTTTTGCTTTACTTTGCAGTGGAGGAAGAATGAAGAATAGCTCTAACCCTCTTCTCTTTAGAATAATATTGTTGGAAGTGTTTTAATTCTGTGTCTAAGGGAAGACATTTGCTATCAGCACCCCTCTCCAGCCCAAGGCTGAAACTCTTCATTGTGGTTAGCAAATAAAGACTTGGTGCATAATAGTTTTAGGAAAACATTGGAATTTCAAGGTAAATAGCAATGCAGAGCTCAAAATCATAGCCAGAAACTCCGAAGGCCAAAGAGTGAGGATAACAAGATGAGATGAGAATCATGTTTACAGTATTGTTTTCCAGCATTGCATTGTAAGGTCCCAGCACTTACTTAAATTTGAGATGCTATTAAAAGTCTAACCAGGCAACTCAAACGGGGGCTTCTTGAGGACACAGCATTTTATTTTCAATAGAAATAAGTCCTGAACACTGGCAGCATTGCATTCAGAAGTGCCACACCTTAGAAAGTTAGTAGTGTTGCTTTATAAACTTTGTTAGCCAATGAAAATCAGACAACAGAGCCATTTCATCATAAGGAAGACATCAATCCTTCCTGTACACTCCCTTATTCCCTCCTCCAGTACATCCCATCAATGTACATGTTTCCCACGCTTGCATGAAATTTGTCCCTGATGCAAACGCTGATTACAAAAGCGAGATAGCAATAGTTAGACTAAACAATTTCTTTTTGTTCCAGTTACAGAACCCTTCAGTGTGCTTCAAAGTCAGAACTTTTCCAGGCATTTAATTCTAGACATTTCTAAAATGTTCACCTTCCAATGTCTTCAGGATGTCTGTGCTTGCTTCTGAAATAAAAGGTGCATCTGGGACTCATCTTTGTTCTCACAGATCAGGGGGTTCTAAACTTCTTGTAGGAGAAGAACAGGAAGAGCTGGGAGTGGAATTAAGTGGGCCATCAGCTTAGAATCGTTACGTTCCTACAAGTGTTCCAAGACCAACCCTCCTGAATTCTATTGACCCTTATCTGGCATGAATTTAGTATTGAACTTTTATTGATTAGATTCTTGTGTATAGGCTTAAATATATCTCCTATGCTGCAATCTAAAGGATGGTCCTGATTCTTTGCTCCTGACACTTGTCTTCTAAGCCAAACATGGCCCAGTCTGAGCTAGAAATTTTTCACTTATCCACAGCTGTTGTCAGATTATCTGCTTCGACCCCCTGAGCCTCTTCTTCCTCTGAAAAGGAGTGATTAGACTGATTTGTAGCCTGGTTCCCCCCCATCCCCCATTCAGTTACATCACAGATTTCTGCTGATGGTCTCTGAATAACAACTGTGCTAATCAATGAGCCTTATGTCTGGAGACCGATGCAATCTCTGTTGTGCTCCTTTTGAATTCAAGATTCACCCTCCTCTTCTTCTATCCCCCAAGATTATGGATTGTTTTCTCAAAAGTGGAATAGAACACTTTGATGAATCCTCGATCAAGATTACACTTCCAGTGAAAACTAGAGAAAGAAAAACCTAACATTTCATGCAAGCATTTATTGCTCAAAGGTTGTCAAACTTTTGATTTCTTTGCTTTTATCAGAAGCAAATACAACATGATGGAATACTTGGACCCAAGTATTTTTTTTTTAAAGCAGCCAATGTTCTGAACAGGATGATATATGCTTTCAATAAATGACAGCTGATTGGCAAATTATTCTGTGAAAGGAAAAGAGAGCTCAACTTTCAAAAAAGAATTGTTCCAAGGAAAATAAAAGTACCAATTTCAGGAAGCTTTTGTGACTTTTTGTAAAAGCGTTCTATATTTTTTTAGTCCATTTTCTTTTCTTTTCTTTTTCTTTTAATGCCAAACGTCACCCCTTTCCCAAACAGACATTCATTTAAATGAACCTTTCTTTTCAAGGATGCTAGTAGATTTCAGCCACCAGCTCCTCCTTTATTAGAAATGTAAAGGTTAGGGCTGTGATTGCACTCTCTGCAGGAGCAAAGAGAAGGACTTATTATAGGAATACTTGAGGTTTTTATTGGATCTTTATTTTAAAGTGAACTGACAGGATTCACGCTTCCTGAATTAAGGCACAGAAACATTTTGCAATTCAGGTTGCAGTGCAGAGGGAGGGAGGATCATAGTTTCCTAAGAGTAGAATGAAACTGGTCTATAAAATTTAAAAGAAAACCAGGCTGCCAAAGAGCATGGTGGCTGGACACCACCAACGCTGATATGATCCAGAGCATACAAAAACTCAAAGAAATAGTTCAAGATTAGAAGATGCAGAGAGATCTGGCCCATAGAATTACCAAGAGTCAGACTCAACCGAA
Source organism: Bothrops alternatus (assembly GCA_034064705.1). NCBI lineage: Eukaryota > Metazoa > Chordata > Lepidosauria > Squamata > Viperidae > Bothrops > Bothrops alternatus. The sequence goes on along the minus strand of JARGCV010000225.1, from coordinate 621,560 downwards.
CGGGTATCATTGTCACCATCATCATGTCTATAAAATACAGCAAGAAAACCCAGCATTGTAAGGTAGCTGGGGATGGGCACAAGCATATCCATTCTACCTCTGCTTTACTCCCAGTATGAAGTTGGTGAAGATCTGATCTTCTCAAGTGAGTCTGATATTCATTTGTTTGCTGGCTGGCTTGTAATGGACAGCCTTGGCTTGTAAAGGCTTCCTTGAGATTGGAAACCTTGAAGAATCCTCCAGAAACCTTCACATGTGCATGTCACATGAAGATTCCTCACTGCAAGCAACTTTGCTATCACCTCAAAAAGGACTCTTCAGTGGTGTCGGCAATACCAGTTTATAGCTCCCGCTCACTACTGTCATGCAATAAGCTATGTACTTCCTTGTATTCTTTGAATGAGACTATTTTCAAAGACTGAGGACAATCAGATCCATGTGGCAGGAGTAGCAACTACCAGGATTCAAAACCAGAATAGATGTGTTCTATGTCCTCCAACTGCCTTAGTTTATATCCATGTGTAGACAGGCGCCTGCCTCAAGCTAGTGACTGTTGCCAAAAAGCTTTATTTCCAGCGTGCCCTATACGGGCTCTAATTCAGCAAAAGAGCTACCTCTTTCACATGGCCGTAAATTTGCAACACCGCCTCGTAGAGCTGTAATTGAACGATAAGTGTTTCCATAGCAACTGCTGCGATTAATTAAAATACTTGGTTGTAGTAAATTAATAGATGCAGAGGAATATTTTCGGGTATAAATAGTGCAATCTGTTTATGCTCAAAGACTTTCTCCCCTCCTTTCATTCTCTGCTGAAAAATTAGGCTATTTTTCACCCTCTCAGGGTTGATAAATCATTCTGATTCCCCATCATCTTACAAAATAATTCCCTTTGCTTAATAGCTGCCCAAGGCCGGCGAGAAAAGAGCAGAAGGAGGATTTCCATAGAGTTTTATAAGATGTGCAGCATTTGGCATGGATTGGGGGAGAGAGGGGATTAGATGGGAAAGATCACTGAGAAAAAGATGGAAATAACAGTTTCCCCTCCCCTAACCATCAGCAACTTCCTTCCGCCATTAACATTTTAAAGCATTTTTTTTTAACTTCCTTTGCTGCTAAAGTATTTTCTTTTTCAAAGCTTACTGTACAGTATGGTTTTCTGAAGCACAGGGAAGTTTTTGCTAGGATTGGCTGCCTTTTTCCTAACTAGAAATGCTTCCTGCTGTCAGAGGGAGACTGAATTGGTTGGATTTGCAGATCTGGAATTCTCCCAGCTGTGCAGGGCTGTGATTGTGATCATGAGTAGTAGATCGAGGGTATAACAGAAAAGAATGCCATTGTTAGACAATGAGCTTCACCAGCACCTTAGTATGAATATCGACTTTTAAATCTTTCCTGGCAATAACTTTTTTATGTTGTTTTGTTGAGTATTTTTTAACAAGGTAAGTTCCACACAAATTTAAAGAAAAATGAAAGGAATGTAAAGGGGCAATGATAAGCAAATAGAAGACGAATGAAAGGAAAAAATACAAAGAAATGACTTCCAATTTTCTTTACAGCAGTTATAAATGCATTTACATTTTATCCTCTCTAAACTAGGGGTACATCATAGTTCCCTTCTTTCCATATTTTATACTTCCTAAATATTATACATAACTCATAGGTTTATTTTTTCCCCATTTTTGGCAACCTGGCAGGAATTTTTTAATGACTTTTTACCTAGGTGATAAGTCAGCAAGTGTTGTATTGCCTCTGTACAAATCGATGGTGAGACCACACTTGGAGTACTGTGTACAGTTCTGGTCACCGCACCTCAGGAAGGATATAATGGAACTGGAAAAGGTGCAAAAAAGGGCAACAAGAATGATCAAGGAAATGGAGCGCCTCCCTTATGAAACCAGATTGCAACGCCTTGGTCTCTTCAGCCTTGAAAGACGGCGTTTAAGGGGTGACTTGATCAAAGTGTATAAAATCATGCATGAGATAGAAAAGGTGGATAGAGAAAAATTCTTTTCTCTATCACACAATACCAGGACAAGGGGGCACTCTCTAAAGCTCATAGCTAAGAAAGTGAGGATAAATAAAGGGAAATATTTCTTCACCCAGAGGGTCGTTGGTTTATGGAATTCACTTCCAGAAGAGGTCGTGACAGCTGTCAGCCTTGACAGCTTCAAGGCTGGGTTAGACAGATTCATGGATGCCAAGTGTATCGGTGGTTATTAAAACGGATGTCCATGTGCTGCCTTTATGTTGGTTGAGGCAGGCAGGATTCCCTTGGGTACCATTTGTTGGGGGTCAAGGGAAAGGGAGGGTTTTGCCTTCTCTTTCTGCTCAAGATCCCCATGTACAATTGGTGGGCCCCTGTGTGACACAGAATGCTGGACTCGATGGGCTTTGGCCTGATTCAGCATGGCTCTTCTTATGTTCTTCAACATTCTTCCCAAAACTATACAAACATAGGGCTAAATTGGCAAACAGAAGAATCCCTTAAAACCTCCAAGGAAAGATCTTATTACTATTCCCAGTTCAATAAAATCACTAAAATCAATTTCATTTGATTATTGCTGTCTACGATGGTGTCTAAATTCCTCTAAGCCACCAGTAACCTGACAGATGGTAAGTTTATTAAATTCTGGGAAGCCTATTTATGAATACATGTCATGTCTCAAACCATGGAGACAAACGAATGCACGGGGGTAAACATCCCTATCAGAGGATAAACAAAAGGAATAAAAATAACAAGAAAAATCAGATATGCAGCTAAATAGTGATATGTATGTCTTTGGATCCAAAGTAGAAAAGGCCCTTTGGAATGGAGTTGGACATGGTCAGTGCACCTATAGGAATTGCCTATGGAGATTCTCAGTCATCCAGATCATGGTTGTCCCAAAGGTGCTTTTTTTAAAGAGGCAACTGGACTTTCCTTGAAGACTTCAGAATTCAAGAAGCTACTTGGATGAGAAATGAAATGTCTTCAAGAAAAACAAAGGAAGTCCAGCTGCCTCTTGAAAAAGCACATTTGGGAGGAACAAGAAAGAGCTTCTATTTTGTCAACATCCTCTAAAACAGCGGTTCTCAACCTTTTTCAGGCCGAGACCCCACCTGCGCCGCGCATGCGTGGCGCGACCCCGACCTGTGCCGCGCATGCGCGGCGTGCTCGTGACGGCCCGAACTGTGCATGCATGGCACGACGGGCCCGAATCGCACATGTGTGGCGCGCGCGACAGCCTGAATCGCGCATGCGTGGCGCGATGGCCTGAATTGCGCATGCGCAGCACGACGGGCCTAACCATGCATGCGCGGCGCGATAGGCCGAATCACGCACGCGCAGTGTGCGCACGCTGGCCCGAACCACGCATGCGTGGTGCGACGGCCCGAACCGCGCATGCGCGGCGCGATGGCCTGAATCGCGCATGCGCGGCGCGATGGGCCGAGGGGAAATGGGAAAAAAACGGGGGAAAAAATGGCAGACTGCCGTGTTTGGCGACCCCCGTGAAACGGTCGTTCGACCCCAAATGGGGTCGCGACCCACAGGTTGAGAACATGCTTTTCTTGAGCTTTATTTAGTAGTCAGGGAGGTCCAGGAAGCTATAAGTTTATTTAAGGGGGCAGCAACCGGCTACAATGGCTTCGTAGCACCTTATCTACACTTCCTTAACAATACACGAATGTTCCTGTGATTACACTATTGCTGTGCGAGTTGCGGAAAAGGTGTCACTATTTTAAGGAAGAGCAGCAAGTGCAAATATTTCTCCAAAGCATCTTTTTCTGCTTCAGAACTGAATAAGCACACATGTCTGTTGCAGAGTAAACAAGCAAAAAATAAGGTTTACATCTCAATTAACAACAGTAAATGGCAAAAAAGGATAGGAAGGAAAAGGAAAATGGCAACTACCAATGCCAAAAAGTATATATATATTTTTCTTACAGTAGGTTCACTTCTAGAAAATGAAATTGTCTTCTTTACTGAACTTATAGAGTTCATATACTCTAGTATATGAATTTGTGCACGAAAGCATCAGGAACATGTTTTAAATCACACAGTTTTGCCTCCCAATCATCAAGAGCATTTGCATGTCATTGCATTGTCTTTCTTCAATGTCCTCATCTTCTCTAAATGAAGATGGCATCTTCCAGATGTTTGTGCTTCAACTGTTATCAGCTAAAGCTAGCATGGCCAGAGATAAGGGTCTGTTGAAGAATTAATCCAGGCCATCTGGAAGGCATCAGATTAGTCATTCCTCCCCTAAAGATTGGACTATCCAAGTCAGTCACAGAAGTTTGATGATTTGATAAGAAATAAACTACATGGGATCAATCTGAACATGTATGGAGCTCATGTTCTGAATATTTAATAATCCACAGAGTGGGAAAGCAACCTACTGGCAAAGCCAAAAATATTTTATCTTCATATATTTTATTGCCAACATTAAGTTAGGAGATGATCTTGTCAAATAAAGAAAGCAAAAAAATCACGACATTGATGGAAATCAGTGGAAGTGGTTTATTCGAAGGAAGAAAATAACATTGGAAAGAAATTGTCCCAAAGGTGCTTTTTCAAAAGGCAACTGGGCTTTGTTTTTCCCTGAAGACATTTTGTTTCTCATCCAAGAGGCTTCTTCAGTTCTGACTCCTGTTGCCTTTTGAAAAAGCACCTTGGGGGACAACCATGAACCAGATGACTGAGAATCTCTATAGACATTGGAGAAAATCGCATCAGATTCATTGATGGCTAGACACGAGTGATACAGAGAAAATGTACGGTGTGGTAGGGTTTCTCTGTTCCACAAAGAATCATCTTGGGCATTTTATGCTGTCTTTTAGAATTTTTCAGGAAATGCTTTTCTGTTTTATGAGAATTTCCTGCCTTACAGAAGAAGCAGTGAGATATGAGTGTTAATGGTGCCATTTGAATGCATTTGGTTGAAGAGTCCCCTGGGACTTTTATTTGTGATATAAACCAGTCTGGAAATGTAACTCACGCCTGACAAAAGAGCACTTGAAAGCCAGGTGGGAATATGAACTACATTTAAAAATTCCCAGCCACTTTTAACTTCCTTTAGGCACATTTACACAATAAACACAAACTTGTTTTAAACCAGTTAAACTGTCATTGTGGTCTCGGAGGAAATCTGAAGACTTTGTGATATAGACATGCCCAGAGCAGATTCTCTTTATAGCTCTGAATGCTGCTGTTCTGCAATTGAAAGGTGGGTGGAAAAGGCTGCAGTCAAAGACTTATACAATCTTTTCAAGCTACTAAATAATGTCCAAATATAAATGGAGCCTAGTTGACTGACATTCATTAGCAATGTTTGTACCATCCATCTTTTTCACTTGCCACCTTTGGCAGCCATCATCATTCTGTGAGTGAACATCCACTGAAACTATAAACATTTGATGATAGAGCAATAGATCGCTTTTAAACACTGGGGGCATTACATGGTTTTCTGTGACAGTAAACTTTCTCTCCACATGACAGTTGTGAACGGATAGACACAATATTACCTATAAGCAGGAAGTAATAGCTATACCCCACATTGGACAAACATAATAAATAGAAGGAGGCATAATTCCCAACAAGACAAGCATTTATCAACCAAGAAAATAATTGTCATGTCAGTCACAGATGAGGACATGATCAAAAATAACTTATGGGAGCATTGTCCAGAATTATAGCATCAGGGATGAGTACACCAGTGTTTCTCATTTCATAATTGCTTGCATGGGATCACCAGGGATTAATCTATCAAGAATGATGGAACTGATTTCTATATTTAAAAAGAAAGAAATGCAAAGAAATCTCTCTTGTTTGGTATTCATCTTTCCTCACTTAGACATATTTGTATGAAAACTGTATGCAACCTTTCTGAATGAGCACAGTCTTGCATACAATAATATATGTTGTTTTTAACATTTTTATTCATATATCCTATTTATATAGCCACCTATTTCACAAAACATGACTTTGGGCAGCAGAAAATAAAAACAATCAACAATTAAACCACTTATATGTAATTAAAAGGCAAGGAGAAGAGTATCAGATATTGTAGACAATGTAGTCACTTCATCAACTCAACATTCCCTTGGCCTGTTGACCCAACCAAGATTTGAGGGACTTATGGAAAGTTGACAGGGTTGGGACCAACCTTACCTCTGGGGGGATGATATGCCATAGAGTGGATGCCCCAGCAAAAGCCTTTCTCCTGGGTCTACTCCTGTATCTCCTTGCAGACAGTACCCAAACATACGATATCTCTTTTGCCAATCTTGATAGAACATTTTTGGACATGTGTTTCTAAACGTTTGATGGGATGTTTTTATAGCTATTTATTCTAGTCTGTCTGCCTGCCTAGCTGTCTGTCTGTCTGTCTGTCTGCCTATCTATCTATCTATCTATCTATCTATCTATCTATCTATCTATCTATCTATCTATCTATCTATCTATCTATCATCTATCTATCTATCTATCCATCCACCCACCCACCCACCCACCCACCCACCCACCCACCCACCCACCCACCTATCTATCTATCTATCTATCTATCTATCTATCTATCATCTATCTATCTATCTATCTATCTATCTATCTATCTATCTATCTATCTATCTAATCACTAAGAATGGTACGCTCCGGTACACTCCCACAGAGTGGGTCTCCTCAGGGTGCCGTTGGCCAGACAATGTCGGCTGGCGACCCCCAGGGGGAGAGCCTTCTCTGTGGGAGCTCCAACACTTTGGAACGAGCTCCCCCCTGAACTCCGTACGATGACGGAATTGCGTTCCTTCCGTCGAGAATTAAAAACACATCTTTTTCGACAAGCCGGCCTGGGATAGGAGTTCCAGTACCAACAAGGTTATAATTGTTTTAGGGGATCGAGCTTTTAAGATAATGTATTGGGTTTTAAATGCTTCTGGGCCAAATTGTTTAATCCATTTTTAATCATTTTGCTTTTTGTATGTTGATGTTTTTAATTGGGCTGTACACCGCCCCGAGTCCTTCGGGAGGGGGGCGGTATAGAAATCACATAAATAAATAAATAAATAAATAAATAAATAAATAAATAAATAAATAAATAAATAAATAAATAAGAACTGAAAGCAACTTGATGGCACATAATCAATTCTATTTGACAACCTGATAGACAGCAGGGATAACCTGACAGGATTATGCAAGGAGGTGCTGCTTGGCTTTAGAATCTCCTCACCTCCAAACTCTTCTGCACAAGAGTGAACAAATCTAAAACAACATGCAAAATCAAAGTATTCCACCTTGACCTTTCTAAGCAAAAGCCATCGGGAATCCTTCACTTCATCAAGCTGCTTTGCTTCAGTGGAAATGTCTTCTGCACCTGAAGTCACAGTGCAATTAAGGGCAGTAAAGTAAGCAAGCAAGGAAGCAACAATTCAATACAATGCTATTTCTAATACAGTGCCTAGCAGTGGGTAGTACTTCACTATGTGAAAGGTATACATGGAAGGGTCATTTTGTTAAAGCTTTGAGAAGAAGAGCACCCTTTCAAGGTTTTATATTAGCCTAAACCCCATATATTTTCATTTTTGCTGTGTCCAGGACTAAATTGACACATCCCACTAATTTAATGTAAAGGAAAACCAAGGTGGATTTCCTTTCCATCTTTAATGTCCAACTTTTACTTTTGGTTTCTGCATGAAACCTTCTTAAAATGAATTGTAAAATTAAAGAACTCAGATAATGTTAAACTAGTAATAATTTTTGTCACCTGAATTTTCTCCTATTGTCCTATTCTTGATCAACCAAGTTTACATTCCCTAGAAAATGTGCTTGGTATAAGAATTACAAAAACAAAGAACTTTATAGGATTGGAGATTGTTCCCGGGAGAATTACCAATGCTGAATATATTTTGCTGAAGAATTGGTTATAACTTTTAAGCTGATTTTATAGGAGAGAAGTTCATAATTTATTTTCGTGCATGTTAAAACTTACCATTCAGGGTCATTACGACTATTTGTGAAATGATATGTATGCATGACATTTAAAACCAGTGGGATTTTTCATACAATAATTATATCAAATAAAACAGTATTTAAAGAGTATAGCAAGAGGATTTGAAAATTGAACTAGATGAGTTAAGTTCCTATGACATAAAAACTCCTTTAAATCAATCCTGGTGAATAAAAAAAGATAATTGATGGATTCTAACTCATACATCATTCATGTACATGTGAATCCAACAGAAAAATACAAAATACAAAAATAATCATATTGCTTCATCTCTTCTATCTGAGATCCATGGGATTATTTTTGGCATTATGTTCTATTTTATATCTGGTCTTCTTATGCAATGATTCTACTAATAAACAAGATAAAAATGGCTTACAACTGCTTTTTTTTTTTAAGTAAACCTTTCTTATTAGATTGTATCTAGATTTGGACTTTATGGAGGAGGAGGAGGAGAAGGAAGAAGAAGAAGAAGAAGAAGAAGAAGAAGAAGAAGAAGAAGAAGAAGAAGAAGAAGAAGAAGAAGAAGAAGAAGAAGAAGAAGAAGAAGAAGAAGAAGAAGAAGAAGAAGAAGAAGAAGAAGAAGAAGAAGAAGAAGAAGAAGAAGGGTATGATTGTAAATGACATACTTATCATCTTGTTTAATACGACCTTCATATTAGAAAAGCAAAGAATACATTTCTCCAAAGACACATATGCAGACAACTGGAGCACCACTTGAACACCATCGGCATTGACAAATTCGTCATCAGTCAATTGCAAAAGGCAGCCTTACTAGAAACAGCTTCCATCCTGCAATGATATCTGTAACACCATCAAACTTCCACATCTGCCTATCCCAGGTCCTTGGTAAGGACCCGATAGGTAGACAAAAATGCCAAATCCAGTCTAAACATCTGGCTCACTGTGAGATGATCAATACTAATAATACTAATACTAATAATAATAAATATTTCTTTGTTTTTTCTAAAACCAGCTAGGACATCTGGCATCTTTTTCCATGTAGGGCTCTAACCTGCATTGGGTGATCCTAAACAATGATCTTAAGAAATCCTAAGGGTGATCCTCTCTAAGATAAACTGCACTGGAATTTGAGAGTTACATAAAACATAGAGAACTTTCAGGCAACATTAGCTGCTATATGTTAATAGACCTGAAAAAAGGTTCTGCCTAGGAGCTTTACCTAGTTCAACAAATCAGTCTATTCCCTGGAGACATGGAGCAGTTGGCAAAAGCGGTATGCTCTGTGCTGATAGTGGCTCACAGTGTTCCATGACAACCTTGTCAGCTCTGCAAGTGTAACAAATTACACCCATCTGTACATTCATTCTACATTCATTAAGGAAGGGTGAATGCTTTGAAAGTTTGGGAACCATAGGACATAACGCTGAGTTTCCTTCTGAGTTGTAATTTTTTTGCATGGTGATTTCAGAGAGAGAGAGAGAGAGAGAGAGAGAGAGACAGACAGACAGACAGACAGACAGACAGACAGACAGACAGACAGACAGACAGACAGACACAGAGAGAGAGAGAGACAGAGAGAGACAGAGAGAGACAGAGACAGAGAAAGAGAGAGAGAGACAGACAGACAGACAGACAGATCTTGATAGATGATAGAAAGATGATTGATAGACAGATGATAGATAGATAGACAGACAGACAGACATAATAATTGATAGATGATAAATGATAGATGATAGAGAAATAATGATAGATGATATAGATAGATAGATAAATAGATAGATAGATAGATAGAGACAGCCAGCCAGCCAGACAGACAGACAGACAGACAGATCTTGATAGATGATAGAAAGATGATTAATAGACAGATGATACATAGATAGACAGATAGACAGACAGACATAGATAATTGATAGATGATAAATGATAGATGATAGAGAAATAATGATAGATGATAGATGATATAGATAGATAGATATAGATATGTTTAATAATAACAATAACAATAATATTTTTTTCTGTAGGATGACCTGTTGTTTTTTTTTTAAAAAAAACATCCCATTATGAATGTTCTGATTTCAAAAATCAATTTTAGAGGAAATTTGGTGAGGTGGTTAAGGCAACAGGCTAGAAAATGGGAGATGACCAGTTCTAATCTTTCTTAGGAACAAAGTTAGCTAAGCGACCTTGGCCGATCTTTTTCTCTTAGCCCTAGTATGTAAGCAAAAGCAAACCACTTCTGAAATCTTGCAAAAGCAAACTCCAGGGACTTGTTCAGGCAGTTGCTAAGAGTCAAGATTCACTCAAAGGAACCAAAAAACTCTCAACCATCCACCCATCCTGAACTATGAAAAATATTGTCTGCCCCCCACACACACACAAAAGATTGCTACTAGGGAAAACATTATTTTGGAAATTCACCCCCACTCTTGGCAGTCAAGAAAAGTCTTAATTCACCTGCAGTTTTTTTAAAGAAACGTCTTTAGCATGTTTCTTTAAATGTGTTGTCTTAATATTTTATGATAAATTTATTATTTGTTTTCATATTTCTCTGCAATTCCATCGTTTTAGAAAATTGCCTGCTCTCTAAATTATGAAAAGAAAATATGTACCTGTATAGCAACTAGCTGGATGGAAATATACTTTCTGTGACGATCAGAACATGAAGAATGAGTCACGCTTCTGTTCCACCTCAAAAGATATCTAACACATAATTGAAACAACTCCATTTGTGACATTATTTGAAGTATAATTATTTTTCTGAAGTGTCAAGACCTGAGTAATTTTAGACCATATTATGTAAAGAACATTTCTCCCATGTTGTCCATGAAGAGTTCAATGGGCAAAGAATAAATGTTCTTACATATTTCCCAACCACCAGAGTTCAGATGCACTGATTAGGAAAGATCTAATTTAAGCCCATTCAGAGATCTCTTTGTATCTTCATGGCTGAAGAAGGAAAATCTCACATAAGGAAGAATTTAACTTGGTTAGAATTAAATACTAAAAAAAAAGAGCTCTTCAGAATCACATTAGAAATAGAAATAATTTCATTCTTGAGTGAAGACACTCAAGACTGATGTTTATTAAAAGGCATTAGCCTGAGTTCTAATTTCACACACCACCTTTTTAAAGTGTTATGTTTCAGGATTGTTTACAGTAACATTTTTAAAAGATGCAATGCAATCGTCTGTACAGCAATATTGAGAAAGGAAAGAGTCCCTAAATGAACTTTCTGACAACAATTTTAGATGCCTGGATACCTAAAAGATATTTTGCTTGATGTCTAAGAGACATCATAATAGGTGCTAATTTGGCTTACAGGAGAATGTTATCTTTCTTACATATTTACTTTGTATTCGTAGAGTTCAACTGCTATCCTTCCTTACAAGCCTATCACCAAATGTCTATTGAGGTTCTCAATCACATCTAGGTCAAAATCCAAAGAGCATCTGGACTTTCTTGGATAATAATAATAATAATAATAATAATAATAATAATAATAATAATAATAGTAATAAAGTTGGAAGGGACCTTGGAAGTCATCAAGGCCAACCGCCTACTCAGGCAGGGAACCCTATACCATTTCGGACAAATGGCTGTCCAATTTCTTCTTTAAAACTTCCAGTGTTGGAGCATTCACTGCTTCTGGAGGCAGGTTGTTCCACTGGTTAATTGTTCCAACTGTCAGAAAGTTTCTCCTTAGTTCTAGGTTGCTTCTCTCCTTGATTAGTTTCCATCTGTTGCTTCTTGTCCTGCCTTCAGGTGCTTTGGAGAATAGCTTGACTCCCTCTTCTTTGGGGCAGCCCCTGAGATATTGGAACACTGCTATCCTGTCACCCCTCGCCCTTCTTTTCATTAAACTAGACATACCCAATTCCAGCAACCGTTCCTTATATGTTTTAGCCTCCAGTCCCCTAATCATCTTTGTTGCTCTTCTCTGCATTCTTTCTAGAGTCTCAACATCTTTATTACATCGTGGTGACCAAAATGTTCTTTGAAAACATTTTGCTTCTCATCCAAGAAGCTTCTTCAGTATAAAGTTCTGAAAAATGGAAGATTCTTGTATGAGAATTAAACTGTTTTCAAATTTTAAAAAAACCAAGAAAATCCAGTTGCCTTTTGGAAAAAGCACCTTTGGGAGTAGCACAAGTAGATTGGTTGGTTGATTAATTATTTGCCATCAAACCATTGTTGACTCTTAGCAACCACATAGATAGATTTTAATATTAATCAGATATCTACTGTCTTAAATGGAACTGTCAGCTCTTCAAGGTAGTCCAGAGCAGGAAATCAAAACCAAGAACGTTAATGCTACTTTTATTGTACAGTTACAGAATTTTGCAAGTCTGAAAAGCACTTCTCCCCTCTCCTGTCTTTACATTCCAGAAAACTAGGAAGGATTCCTTCTGAGATACTTTCTTCTCCCCCATTCCTGAGATTTCTCTTGTTTGACTGGTGTCTAGTTTATGGCTCTTCCTTCAGAGAAGAGCAACTAAAATGATCAAAGGCCTGGAGACTAAAATATACGAAGAACGACTACAGGACTTGGATTTGGCTAGTCTAAAGAAAAGAAGAAATAGGGGCGACATGACAACAGTATTCCAGTATTTGAGGGGCTGCCATAAAGAAGAGGGAATCAAACTATTCTCCAACGCACCAGAATGCAAGACAAGAAACAATGGTTGGAAACTAATCAAGGAGAGAAGCAACCTGGAATTAAGGAGAATGTTCCCAACAGTGAGGACAATTAACCAGTGGAACGGCTTGCCTTCAGAAATCGTAGGTGCTGCATCACTGGAGATTTTTAAGAAGAGACTAGACAATCACTTGTCTGAAATGGTATAGGTTCTCCTGCTTGAGCAGGAGGCTGGACTAGAAGACCTCCAAGGTCCCTTTCAGATTCTATTCTATTCTATTCTATTCTATTCCATTCTATTCTATTCTATTCTATTCTATTCTATTCTATTCTATTCTATTCTATTCTATTCTATTCTATTCTATTCTATTCTATTCTATTCTATTCTATCCCAAGGTTATTTGCACTCTATAATAGGATTACTTTTAAATTCATATATAAGAATACGTTTTTTAAAAAATAAAAAATAAAATTATAAGAGACTGATAAGCATTTGAAGTGTGGATTTACAGGCAGCTGTTACGTATAAGCTGGGTTGACAAGATCAGAAATGAGGAGGGGATAAGCTGCCTGGGAAAGCCAAGGGAATCATCAAAACAATTAAAAAATGAAAAATAGAATATTTCGGACATGTGATGCGACACCCAGATAAATACGGCATGCTCCATTTCATCCTCCAGGGAAAGATTGAAGGCAGAAGAAGAACATCATGGCTTCAAAATCTAAGGAATTGGTTTGGACAAAACTCAGCAGCACTTTTTCATGCGGCTGCTGATAAAAACAGGATAGCCAACATGATCGCCAACGTCTGATAACGGATATGGCACAAGAAGAAGACTAGAAAATTAATACTTGCAACAGGTCCTCTAAAGATGACCTTAAGGTAAGGAAGGAGCATTTAGGAAGAGACTGCAGGTCTTCTATTCCCAAGCTATGAAGGGCTTCATTGATTAAAAGTAAGACCCTGAATTGAACTTGGAAATGAACCAGGAATCAAGCATGAAGAAAAATATTTGGTGTGGTTTATTCATATTTACAATTATAATCAGTATGGTTTCCAATCCATTTTGTGCTACTTGAACTTTCTGAATCCACATACATTTGCAAGAAATTAAATAAAAAAATTGTGACAGAATGGATTGTTGTTGCAAGGCTAATCTAAGTAATGCTGCAGCTGGTGCATCAAGCAGGACTAGTAAAAGATATTTGAATTAAAGATAAATCCAGATGCAGCCCATATGACCTGATCATTTAAGGGGAGCAGAGTCCCATCCATCAGAGAGAAACTATGCTTGGAAGATGAAATATCCTTAATAGCACTTCTGTCTTGTCAAGCCTGAACTTCAGTTCCTTGGTTTTCATCTTGTTCATTACTATAGACAGGCAATGATTTACCAATTCTACAGTGTCACCTGGATCAAATGAAAGGGAGAGAAATTGCTGAGCATTATCAGAACACTGATGACATTTTATTCCATTTTATCTGAATGATCTCATTCTGTGGTTTTGTGCAGATGTTGAACAATGTGGGACATAAAATGGAACTTCTTGGAACCCCCAAGTAATAAACACCATGGAATCAAGCATTAACATCCAGAGATGATTGTTTGGGTAGGAGTGTATATGAAACTGCTTCAAGGCTGTTCCACCACACCTAATTTGGACAACTTTTTCAGAGAAAATACTATAGTTAAAGGTACTGAAAATTGCTGAAGGCAAATTAATTGCAATCACTTAATATTGTCCTTGCAACTATCATCCAACTGGGTAACCAAGAATATATAAGTGGCAAAACCAGTCCTCAGCCAAATCAAGATAGATTTAGAGAAGCCATTCCGTACAATAATGTTTGAGTATGAACTTGAACAAATGACCACCTTGCCCACAAAGGATATTTTGTTTTGGAGTATCCATTTTCCAGTAATGAAATTGGGATGATTCCTTGTCACAGGAAGACATTTATCACTTCTTAAGCCACAAGGGATCAAATAAGTGCTAGCTAAACTCAATCAAGCATTTTATTCACATTTCATTTTTATCTTTTAAGTGTCTAGTTAACATATTCCTGTCACCAAGGATCAATATGTTCTCTGAATCAGGTCCAAAAAGGTCCTGAATTACTTGGAAGAACTCCATGGGTGACACAGCTGATGCAATGAAGGGTGAAAAAAAATGTGTTTGGTTTTGTTTTGTTTTTTTGTCTGCATCAATACCACTACACAGGCTTAATAATGAGCTTTTATGAGAGTTAGATTAGATTCATGATGGTTTCCCCCCCACTTGTTGTCTCCCAGCATGCTTTACCAACCTCAGTTGAAATTTGGAATTAACCACACTGCTCTGAGAGACAATAGTTAGGTGTGATTCTGACAAGTGTCTTACATCGAAAGGCAATCAGTTCTGTGAGCCATATTGAACCTCTCCCAGATTTGGAATCCATTGGAATCTATCAACTACTCAGGGCAGACCATGGTAATATACACACTACTTTGTAGAGTAGATTAGTTGCTACATTCTACATCTCAGCAGGAAACAGCATAATCATGACAAAGGAAAACATCCTTTTATGTTGTCATTTGTTTATTGCTTTTTATTCGATCATCCAGCTTTGATCTTTGGTGTCTATCAGATATACTATAGCATCTGCATAGAAACCAACAAATGTCTAAATAACAGCTGGTATCCCAAGACAGGAAGTCAGGCTGAATTTTGAGCTTTTGCACAATGTAAAGAAGGGCCATGGAATGACTATTCCAAATATTAAGGCTGTCACAATTCCTTTCTGACTAGAGCAGCAGCTTCTCCTCGTTACAGACAATTATCAGAAAGAAAATGAACATGAGATTGCATCATTTCAGGCCTATTGAAATATTAATCATCTCCAGACTCAAGAGCGGGATTTGTTATTCCTATGTGTAGCTGACATCTGGCAATGGAGCTGGTATGAGGAGCGTATAGTGGAGAGAAGCTTCTGAAAGCTTGCCAAGAAGATATGACAATTTGTTCCTCTGACATGGAACGAGCATATCAGAAATGTCAAGAAAGAGATGAACAGCTGGAGAGGAATGAAAAAAAATTGCCTGAGTTTAACCTCTGGGCTTCCTGTCACCATATGGTGTGATTTTTGTGGTATTGTTTTCATCTCCTTTCTTTTGCGGGAGAAACTATGAACTGGTCTTCTGGTTGCAGTCACAATTTCAATGGACAAGGCACCAAAAAGGAGCAGACAAGTTTCTGAGCAGAGGAAAAAAGAAAGAAATTTCTTCTAATGCATCTTGAGAGATCTTGTTTTTATTCTGGCAAACTCAGGTTAATTTACCTGGACAATAAAGTGAAACTCAATCAAAACAATTTGCAGGTCTGTTGGACACAAGCCAACAGCTTGCACTACTGTATAGGAAAGACCATAAGAATTGGCTTTTGATGTCTCAAATGCTTACAATTGACTCCAATTGATGCCAATTACAAAGATCCAATGACTGCTGGTATCTATAAATTCTTCATCTGTGTAAACTACCTGAATTTTCTCCATATTTGTCCCTTATCAACACAATTTAGTTTAATTTATGGCTAATGAATTGTGGGGAAAATCTCTACTGATATTCATACCAATTTTTTCTGAACAATGTTTATAATGTGCACTTTCTGAAATCAGCTTTTCCATAGTAAAATGCAGATCCATATGTTTCTCTTGTTCTCTCTCTTTTACTATATTTGCCTAATAGTTTGTGATGTTTTGAAGTTGTGGATGACTATGCACCATTGAGAAATGTGCAAATACCAGCATTCATACATATCGTATATATCCATATTGTAATTCAGTATATTCAATGCTCAAATTTTAATGAGCTAAGTTAAAAAAAAAACCTGGAACCAAATTATTGCTGTGGCTAAACCTGAAAATATAATTTAGGAATAAGGTGGTTGGTCTGGAAATTTCAGAGAGTATTGATGTTCACTAGTTCCGTCGTTGATTGCTCCCCTGCAGCTGTAATGTCTTAAAGACACTAGGCTGTTTTGGAGGCACAGCCATTTCAGAATTTATCTACGATTACTGAGAACTTTCCATTAATGCCATAAGGCTTTGCCTCTAGGCCATACAATCTCTACAATGGACATGTTTATGCGTGTGAATGAGCATAGGATGCAAGAGAGATGTGATAAATATAAACATGAGCAAACTGCCAAAATCAATAAACCATTATTCCAGGTGTAAAAGGAAGTACACATCTAGTAAGCTCAGAGTGGTCCTTGGTGCTTTCTGATCTTAGTTGTTTTCTTGCAGACATTTCATTACCCAAACTAGGTAAACATCATCAGTGTTAGTAAGGAAGGTGTTTGCTCTCAATTTATATTCTAGTGGCTTGTCCTGTCACTGTTTGTGGGAGTGGCCTTGGGGGTTCTTCAGTAGGTCCAAAGCCATGCTTCCTGGGTGCTCTGTGGCATTCATTTCCATTCTATGAACAATGATCCATCATACTTACGGGACCACCTTCTGCCACATACTTCTCTACGACCAGTGAGAGCGCACAGGGTTGGCCTCCTCCAGGTCCCGTCAGCGAAACAATGATGTTTGGCAGGCCCTAGGGGGAGGGCCTTCTCTGTTGTGGCAGCCGCCCTCTGGAACCAACTTCCTCCTGAAGTCCGTGTTTCTCCGACTCTCCCGGCCTTCCGGAAAAATTTAAAAACTCATCTTTGCCGGCAGGCCTGGGGATGACTGTGGCTGATTGTTGAATTGAATGTGTGTTCTTTTTTATTGATTTTTTTAAAGATATATTTGTTTGGGTTTTTTATGGTACTTCACTGTTATATATATGTTGTTAGCCGCTCCGAGTCCCTTGGAGAGGAGCGGCATACAAACCCAAATAAAATAAAAATAAAAATTTCATAAGGATAGATAGATTTAGGTATGAACGGTATTTTCTTTTCTTACAAGGCATCCAAGCAGGCAAATGAGAATTAAAATACAACTAACATTTAAAGCACACTAAATATATAACATCACTGAAAAGGCCAAGAGCCCATCGACAAAAATAAAGCAACGTCTGTGATTGGTATTGGACTGGTGTGGATGCCTTCTCACAGCAATATTTCTGGCTTACTATTTAATTACTAAGTTTCTGTTACAGTTCTTTCTTGCTGGTGCTCAAAGCAATGGGTCAGATCCATAACAAGAGGAAATGGAAGAGAGTTCTCCCCAAGGGGATCCATCGTCAGATGTGTTTGGATGTTACCCAGAATCAATACCAACTTGTTTCTCACATCAAAAAGAGAAACCCAGACTGCTGAGTTTTCTCTCTCTTGCTATTAATATTTGGAGAGGGCTTTATGAGCCACAAGAAAAGGAGGGAGAGAGGGAGAGAAACGAGAAAGAGAAGGAATGAGTGAGAGAGAGGAGGAGGGAGAGGGAGGGTGGGAGGGAGGGAGAAAGAGAAAGGGGGAAGGAGAGAAGAGGGAGGGAAAGAGAGGAGAAGAGAGAGGGAGAAGAGAGAGGGAGAAGGGGAGGGAGATGGAGAGAGGAGTGAAGGATAAAGAGAGATAGAGAAAGAGAAGGAGAGAGAGATAAATGAAGTATTGTGGCCAAAACTAATCATTTCCTACAATAACTGAAAATGTGTTCTGTTCTGTGCAAACATATGAAAAATTGTGGCCCATGAATTGCTGATCCTTTCACCATATATCATGCCATTCCCCATATATTTCTTATTCACATGTCACCATAACAGGCACAATAGCACCTATATACTAAAAGGTGGAGTGGAGAGGCAGAAACTGGGAAAAACTTTCAAGAAATTATATGATTTTATCTTTCGCCTTTTCAGCTAACTTTCCTGGGGATCGCATTATGAAGAATATTTTTTTTGTAAAAAAAATAGGACTTTATAAAAACTTAGAAGACTTAGAATGTCTATAACAATAACAAAACCACAGCTTGCTGATTTTGTAGAACAGCTGCTTTCAGCGACAAAGTAGTTTGTTGAATAACCTTTTTCAGTTATTGGACTTGAAAAGAGTTGATGATAAAATCAGTATTCTTGAAACTTCCTTTTGTTCAAGCCGGTGACTGCCTGAACATTTTCAACTTCTTTCTAAATTCAGAATATTGATTTATCCAGCTCCCTTTGATTAGCTGTGGTTCCCCAGAACTTGCAGTAGAGTAAGCTAGCACAGATCGGCCATGATCTGCTTTAATGAGGTGCTTTGCTTCTGGTAAGTCAGTTGTTCTACCTCTATAAAGCTTCAAAGTGGACCAATTCACCAAAGTTGGCAGCTTCAGTTCAATAAATGGAGCATTTGTGCTTTGTTGTGCATGCTGGGAAGTTCCTTTCATTGATCCAATGGGGCTGCTGCATGCAAAAGGATAATAGGCTTCCAACCTTCATTTCAATGGGGGCATGATTGAAGGTCCAATGAAGAAAAGCTCTTTTTTTTTTTTTTGAAGATCTGTGCAGGGCAGAGGCTTTCCTTATCTCCTTCTATGTGAACCTTGCAGCTAGAGAGTCTAACTATTGACTATCTTTCCTTTTTCAACTCAAGAATTTGCTTTATCACTAGGCATTGCTCCATCCCAGCAAACTATAGCTGAAGGACTAGAAAATGACCTTTCTTCCATTTCTGCAGCTTATTTGATTCACCTGGTTTTCATATTTTATTATCCCTGCTTCTCGGAGGCTAAATTAAGGTAACAATGCAAGAATGAATTCAACTTTGCAGAATTTATTTTCCACTTCATACTAGCCTAAGGTACTGTTTCTAAACAAGTAGCAAATGCCAGGAAAATTAGTGCAGGACAACATTTTCCCTTTTCAAAGCAAAGCACATTGTTGAAATTCAATGTGCATTTCCTGGAGGTTTTTGATGCCATATAACCTTTGAGTGACATTTATTCTGTATATGTGTCTTAGTGAACTATTCTACTCCAGAATAATTAGAAAGGAGATACGAGTATGAAGTTGTGGCAGGAAATGGCTAAAGACAAGTGTGAAGCATTTCCTTCCCCAGTTTTGGGGAAGGATAACATCTTTAGGGGGCAAAACAATATATTAGATGAAAATATTAACTAAATTATATTAAATTATGTTTAAGCTACCAGGAGAGCTTGCAAGCATTTCAGATGTGAGTTTCATGCAAAAAAGAGACACTTTTGAAGTTTATTTCACTGACTGTACTTATAATTCCATTTTGGTTTTAGACCCATTTGCTCTACACCCTAAATGAACAAGAGATTGCTATCATGTAGAAGTGAAAAAAAGATAAATCCATTGTCCCATCTTCTTAAGTAATTGCATTACCTTACATACAATGGGAAGTCAGACTTTTGAAATAGACCATCTTCTCCATGTCCAGAAGATTTGATGCTGTTTCCAAGGTTTGAAGCTGTTCTTGTTTGCAATTAGCATAGTTCCAATTATGCACAGCATCATCTCTCCGATCCTACCTGCAGCCTATATTTCCATGAGAACATAGTCAAGTTGCACGAAAATCCAGGAAAGTGATTAATATGAGGGAATAGGTTCATTCCTGCTTCATTTTAATTTCTCTTGAAGTAATGAGATATTGGATGAAAGATGCTCAGAATTAAGTTTTGGTAAATTTAGTGGATGTTATCCTTAATTAAATTATTAGTGCATTTATGAACAAATGTGATAACCCATCAGTTCTCTGGAATATCATATCTTCTGTAATTTCATGAAAAATCTGAATTGCTCTTGCCTCTAGTTTTAATGCATAGTGTTTCTTAGAGAAGGAATCACTAAAATCCCCCTTAAAATGGGTTCAGTTTTTAGTTTACCAGTCTTTATTAAACTCACCTAATTTTTAAAAGCTTCCTATAAAATAGACACCTAAAAATACAGCTAAAGACAGCCGTTTCACTACATGCATATTAATGAGAACATTGGCCAGTTTTTTTAAAATTATTATTACATTGTTGGATCTCATCTGTAAAACGGTTTAATTTAATTAGCAATAATAATGCAAATAAATAACTTTCTTTTTTTAGTAAAGAACTTTCTTACCTAACCATACTACAAAATGGATTCAATAGTTGCCTATAATAGGACAATATGTAGCAAATTGTACAAAGCACAACTGCTTCAGTATCTATCTTGTAACACAAAATTGTTTAGCTCTATTAGACTAAATTGAAAAAAGGATTGCAATGTACTTAAATTACATATTGCTTCCTTTAAAAACCAAACAAACCTGAGACATAACAGATAAGAAGCTATATATTGACACAAATCCACCCTAATTCAGTTTAGTGCAAAACTACTCCATTTACTTTATTTCCCAGTGAATAGTTGTTTTTTTTAATATAAGTTGCCATGATGTAGTTAATCAATTCTCTAAATTATTCTCTAAAATGTAAAGTTTCTGTAAAGTTTGTTGTACAGTGGTAGCTTGATATTCAACTGCTTTGAAAGTCATCGAATTTGGTATTCAAGTACATTTTGACTTGAAAATTTTGCCCCGGTATTCATTGTTTGTTTGGTTTTCAACACATAAGCTACAACTTGTTGGTGTTGGCTGCCTTGTGACTCACTACATTATTCCTTATGGGGAAAATGTGTTTGGTGCTCATCATTTTTGGTACTCATCATGCCTCCCAGAAACAAGAAGCTTCTTCAGTTCTGACTGAATGGTGGAGAATGGAAGACTGTATATTCCTTGCAGTTTTCTAGTCATTAGCAGTCTTTCTGAGACTCATTGAGGGCTGCTTCTTGAATAAGAAATGAAACATCTTCAGGCAAAACAAGAAAGTCCAGTTGCCTTTTGAAAGAAATCACCTTTGGGACAACTATGTCCTGGATGACTGAGAATCTCCCTGGACATTTAGCTATGCATTTTGGGATGAACACCCTTCAAATTTCTGGAATGGAATTCCAGAAAAATTGCAGACTGCAGGATTCTGTGCGATAAGCCTCGAAGTGGCCTCAACAACTCTCAGAAAGAGGACTAACGACCAGATGACTGCAAGAAATATGAATCCTTCCATTCTCAACCATTCAGTCAGAACTAAAGAAGCTTCTTAGATGAGAAGCAAAACTTCTTCAAGCAAAACAAGAAAGTCCATTTGCTTTTTGAAAGAAAGCACTTTCAGGACCACCATGACCTGGGGGACTGAGAATCTCCATAGACAGTGGAGATGCTCCCTCTCCATTAAACCAGGATCTCCTGCAGAAAAACAAGGCATGACTCTGAAACATTATTCTTGTTGCTTTAAGGGCAAATACATGCTCCAGAAAAGTATTTTTTTTTTCATTTATTTGAAAGCAACAGAAGAAACATCCATGGTAGAACTCAGACTGCCATTAACATTCTGCAATTCATTATAACATTAGAATACAGCACTACCACCTTAATGAAATATCAGATTAGTAAAGACTTATGTCTTTCTTCCAGTTTTCAGAGTAATGGGGAGGAAAACAATTCTCCTTAACTCTTTTTTTCTGGAAGTTTTTGCATTGGGTTGCCTTGCACCAGCTATGTTTCACTCACAAAGAACAAGAATGGTTAAGGAGCATATATGTATATGTGAATTCATGATTGTTCAGCTTCCAAGCTTGATCCCAAGCCCTCGTCTTTGCATTTAGATTGATCACATCTTTGTTATAAATACTTGCTTGAGCAAAATGGGAGGGGAAAACCATTTATTTCTGTTCTCTGCCTACTGAGAGTCAAGGGAATTATCTGTAGGTGAAGCATGCTAAATAATAATAAGTACACTAATGATGGTAAATGAAATAGAGCACACTGACATTGTTAAAACTAATGACCCCAGACATTGCCACTTAACATGCCTTTTGAAGTTCAGTCAATTGAATTAATTGTCATGTCGCAGAAGTGCTGAGTTTCTACTTGCAGCTTGCACCAAAAGTTTAAGTGATAAGGCACCACCAGGCAGAACAGTTTCCCCTTAATTGTTGATTTGCTATAATTGCAATGGTTAACTTCCCCCAGACCTGTTGTCAGAAATCACTTTTGCCTTCAAGAGATAATTTGGGCGCAAGCATCAGCCTTTTTAGGAAATCTGCATATCGGTTTTAAACATTGGCTTCTGAAAACGTATAGATAATATCATGAACAATGACACTGGAGGAGAATAGACTGAAGTAATCACCATTTTAGGATTGGTTGATTGTATGCCATCAAGTCATTTTCAACTCCTAGCAACCACAAAGATAGATTTTCTCCATGGCCTTTCAGGACTCCCAATAGGGCTCTCAATGCCACTGTAACTCAGTATATCCAGCTCATTCGTGGTCATCTTCTTCTTCTTCTCTTTCCTTCCACCTTGCCCAGCATTAGAATTTTTTTCATAAATGTTTTTTCATTAAATGTTTTCCAAGGTCTTCATGGCTACTCTACCAAGTGCTAGATGGTTGATCCTAAAAGAAAGAAGCTATCTACCACTTTCGTATTTCACTTCAGTTCTAAGGGTAACTACAGTTCTACTTCTTGTTGTTGGTTTGGTTTAGTTAACATTTAATTTTAGTTCTACTTTTTTTTAAACCATGCTAATCCACACCATCACCACGTCTCTTTTGTTTTTGGATTGGACATCTGTTTCTCATCTTAAAATACAGGTCCTCGTAAAGCTTAGTTCTGATAATTTCTTGGATCAATCCCCATAATTGTCAAGAGAATTGTTAAAAACTGATGTGCTACTTTTTCATTGCAGATTTTTTCCCAGTTTTCCAGTTCAGCCCTACTTATAGGATTTCCTAAAGTTTTCTCATCCAAATATTAAGCTGTACTTTGCCCAGATTTATTTTTAATTGGTCAGGTTAGCCTGGGGCATTCTTTTACTGGGATTACTTTGCATCTTAGCTTGTTAAAAAGGCTATAAAACAGAACATTGTATTGCAGAATGGATTAAATAGCTTTTCCTTCTTTTTATTTCCTTCCTTCCTTTCCTCCCTCCCTCCCTTCCTTTCTTCCTTCCTGCAATCCACCTCAATACCAACGAGAAGTAAAAAAAACTGAGATTTATCTTGCTCATCCAATTTATTTCTCATTTTCCTTTGAAATGAGATAATCTTAAATAATATAGGTTCTATAGTAATATATAAATATTCTCTATGTGAAATCAGGGCATCATAACAATCAAGACCTCTGCAAACAACAATTTCCTTGTTCATGGTATAAACGCTGGAACAGGCAATAACTCTGCAAATGAAATCTTATGCATGAGTAAGCAGGAGATACATTGTATGCCTATTTATTTATTCACCTGAAAATAAATGTTCTGATACAGGGTGAAAAAATACAACTTGTTATTTTTCAAAGGAGGAGAGAGAAAGAAGAGAACAAAAGCCAAACCATCCAATTGATTTTCATTCAACAGGCATTCATGTGTCAAATGCAATAAGACCCCTAGAATTGTTGGCTTAATCCCTTAGAGTTCCAGATCTTTCATTGATACATTGATATCCAGCAATCAGTCTGGTGAATGATTTTTACCACTAAACTTTAGCAGGACTATTGTGAAATAGAGCCTTGGGGTGTTAGCAGTTCTATATATCTGTTGTTAATTGTTAAATGTTTTTCTGCTGCTTGAACAAAAACATTAGAAGTGCAGGAAAGTTCAAATGATGTGATCCATCTCTGCATATTAATTTATGGCTCCATTCAAAAGCACTTCAGTGATGTCAGCCATGAAATTCTAAAGAAATGTATTACTTACCTTCCATTAACAGTTGTGACTGCAACAATGTCACTCAGTCCAGTTTCTAAAGCTGAGAAAATGAATATACTTTATAACATCTATAGCAATTTTATAAAATTGAGTGATTATAACATTTGCATGGCCATCCAACACAACAGAGTGACTGTGGGAGGTGTACAAAAGTCAACTACAGCTACAAAAAGCAATATAAGAACCAATTTAAGAACCAGCTAGAACCACAAAATGTCAATTAGACTAAAGTGTATTGCAACACAACAATTGGGACTCAACTCAACTGAGCCCAAGAAAGAGATGGCCATAGATTATTTTCCAACGTATTAGCTTCATTATACTGGACCTTACCTTACTTCCCCTGCCCAGTTTGTGAAATACACAAACATATCATTAATGTGTTCTTCAAATACATTGTTATTCCTTCAGGAGTTTAGTTATCTGAATGTATGAATTGTCCTTGGCATGATAGAGTAATTTTTGTTATTGTTATATAAACAAATAAATAAATACATAAATAAATAAATAAATAAATAAATAAATAAATAAATAAATAAATAAATAAATAAATAAATAAATAAATACTCTATAAAAATTCACCAGATTGCCTCAAAAAAGAGGCAAATGAGAGGGGACATCACCTTTATTTTAAAAGGTCCGACCCTACAATTCTTGAGATCCTTCTCCTCCTACTCAGCATACTTACACCACTGTTGATTTTATGAACAATACAATTTCTTTTTCCCATGCTTTTTCCTATACGTAGTTATTCTGGGAATGAAAGAATAACTGTCTTCATAGACTAAAACTATTATAAGCATACCAGGCTTTTAAATATAAAAATATAGGCGAGATCACCAAACTGCCTTGCAAAGCTTCTAAAATGAATACCATTCTCATCTGCCTGTACCGTGATTTTTCCTAAGGAAAAACAAATGTTGGGCAAAATTAATTCTGGATTGCATTTCTCCGAGCTGGGTACTGCTGGAAATATAAATATTTGCACCCATTAGGAATGTGGACAGAATCTGTTTTAATCAATAGGCATGAGACTTATTGTCAGTGTGCTATTGATCACATATATGCCTCTGGGGAATATTGTCTCTTCACATAGTCCAACCTCTAGATGCAAAAGTCTTCCACTGGATGGGAAACCATGATCAGGCCAGGATTTCCACTAGGCAGCATGTGAGCATACGTTATATATGCAGTGGGTCCCATCCGATAGTCAACAAGAATGCAGCCAGGCTTATTCTATCCATGCATGGTGTATTCACACTTATTTTTTCCCATATGAGGAAATCACCTAAACTAAGTCTTTATGTTGTAGTATGAAACCATGGCCACTTTTTTCCCAACCATTTGATCCTTTTAATTGACACTGAGAGAGGAAAAGATTTCTAATCAAGTATTAATCTTATAATTACATGTATTTTTCACATTTTTCACTCAGTCTGCTCCTGTAATAATAAAACACAGCATGGAGGCACCTTAATGGGAGTGTTGTAGTATTGTATGTGTGGGGAAGGGAAGGAGTGAATGTTATCATTATTTACTTGTTTCTAGTTAAATCTGTCAAGTACGTTAGAGAGGATTGAATTGGAGAGTTATTTGATTTCGCTTCTTGTTCTGCTCAGTCATGTTATTTTCTTGCTGTCTGCAGACTTTTGCAATAAAATTGGACACATCTTCATCGGTTCCCCATTAATCTGATAATTACACACTAACTCTTAAAGATCCCAGCCATGTTGTCATAAGATGGCCTCGGAGCTGGACTTTGTCTTGTCAGGCTGAGTTTATTGTTCATAAATATTTTAGCATGAATCTTAGGTGGCTTATGAATGATTGATTTCTTATACTTCACTGACCTTTCTTATAAGATTTTTCATTAAAATAGGAGAAAAGCTGTTCCCTTGTTAAAAACCCTCCATTTTTTAAGCCACCAGAAATTAATATTCAATACTGTCTGAAAGCTGGAGGCATCTGGATGATTTTTAAAAAATGACTTGCCCATTAATTTAACAAATGATACAGTGAGTTAAAAAATTAAAAGTGAGCAATAGTTTAAATATGCTAATATTCATCCTCTGGATCTCTAGAATATGGAGACAAATCAGAATGTGCATTGCATAGAGCAGTGACTGAATATATATATTCAAAAAGATGTTATATGTTGAGCGTTATTGCTCGGTATAATCCATTATTGTTATATTGCAACTTCTATAAACTGTGTCCATTATTTATTACCACTTCTAAAGGGTATTCTGGAAGGCCACATAATAGTAGTAAATATTATTATGTTTCGTCAAATAGAAAACCTTCCTTTGTTTCCAGCAATAGAAGACCGTCAGGCTCCAAAACTCAAGAAGGAGACATTGTGAGTCTCCCAAGCAGGATTTCTTTATTGTTCCTCATCTATTAGACAGAATCTTGCCAAATAAAAGCATACTACCATGCATATACTCTGGGAATAATTGCAGAGGGGCCATGTTCACCCTCTTTCTCTCACACAAACTGAACTGAGTGGCCTCTTGCTTCTTCAGTCATGGGGTGCATGGTTGGAGTGCAGTATTTCAGGCTGACTCTGCTCAGTGCCAGGAGTTTGATCCTGACCGGCTCAAGATTGACTTACCTTTCCATCTTTCTAAGTTTGGTAAAATGAGGAGCCAGATTGTTGGGGGGCAATATGCTAACTCTTTAAGTTGCTTAGATAGTGCTGTAAAGCACCATGAAGTGGGTTATAAGTCTAAGCACTATTGCTAGTGCTATTCTTTGGAATGCACCCTGTTCCTTCTGGGAAACTGGATTACATTCCATCACAAACACAGAAGTGAACTAATCAGCATCTGTTCTGACCAGGCTGCTAGAGAAAGAATTCCTCCCCTTTGCAATGATCAATATGACACAAGAATAAGTAAAACTTTTGAAGCTGGTTTGTGTACTTGTTCAAGTACCTTACTCTTCATGCTTATAACCTGCCTCAATCCCAAAGAGTATAAATTCAATATTGGAAGACTACAAAATCAGTATTGCCCTAAGCCACATCATGATTGGTTTGATTGGGACTTGACATTTGTAGAAATAGGCATTTTGATTTGCCAGACTAGAAACCGTGGTTTACATTTTATGTAAACTCAAGCATTGTTAACACATTCAGGGAACCCAGCCAATTGCAATTTATTCAACAATCTATGGTGGAAAGAAGCCATAGCTGAACCCAGTGCTGCCTGTAACAAAATATGTAACATTCTAACATGTATTTATGTGCCCTTTCCCCCTCTTCATCTCATGTCGTTGATTTACTAGCAGATGCCAAACTGGGAGAATCTCATCTTAAGGTCTTTGTCATCCTCAACACTAACAGTAGAACGTCATTGTTAGCAGCCCTGAGGGAATTCAAAAAGCTTAGCATTGATTTAGTTGGGCATTTTAGGTATATGATTTCAGAAATTGTCTTGGCAACTGACAAGCTTGACAGAAGCTGCCAAATTGGCTGGCTACTGGCATTCTCACTCTTTTTTTTTTTCCGGACTGACTGAATGGGTGCAAACTTTAATCTGCAAGAAGGGGGGAAAAAGCTTTTTTCATATCAGCTCAATTGTCTATCAAAATCATTTTCAGCTCAAGATGGGGAAGGGGGGAACCATTCAGATAAGATTTTTTTTTTTCCTGCTCAGAGGGTAGAACACATGAACACTAGCAAATAATGCACAAAACACCGAGATACCTAGAAAATAGTTGCAGGATTTAGGAGTGGAAAACATTTTTTTTTTAGCTAAAACCCTGTTGTTGTTGTTTTAATTTGTTGTCATTGTTTTACTGTCAGGAGGAAAAGATAAAGGAACATGACAGTGATGATGATGTTTTTGGACCTTCTTTTGTGGTCCTCAGAAGGATTTGGCGAGACAGTGACACACACAAATACTCTCATGCCTACGTATTAATAGGTTCATTGACCTTCCTACATAAGAACAGTGGTGGGATTCAGCCAGTTTGTACCACTTTGGAAGAACCGGTAGCTAATTTTTTGTTGCCCAGGCCCAGAATGGACTTCTGGAAGCGGCATCCACACAGAGAACCAGTTGTTCACATATTTGAATCCCACCACTGCATAAGAATTGCTACAATGCAACTTTGGAAGGTGTTTAAGATCCACAAAAATGAGGCTTGGAGCAACATATAAGCTTCAGGTTTCTCCCACTGATAAATTAGACCAGGGGTCCCCAACCTCCGGTCCATGGACTGGTACCGGGCTGCAGGATGCCAGCAACTGGTCCACACAAACAAGCAAAATCCCATCCGCGGGATGCAGGCAGCACACAACTCCCCCACCCCAATCCATGGTGCCCAAAGGTTGGGGACCTCTGAATTAAACCTTATTTCTGTAATCACAGCCCTCAATAGCATAACTAGGATAGTTGGGATGCCCAGCATAAGAAATAATTAGGTAATACATATTTCAGATGGTAGAATTGGTTGGAAACATGACTTGAGAGCAGGACATCTTAAATGACACTTTTCTGCAAAAACATGAATTGTGGTCATGTGAATAGGGGATGCTGCCAAAAGCTGTAAATGCAGGCTGGTTGTTGAGCACTCAAAATGTGGTCTTGTGAACATAAGTGGCTGGCCATCGGAATTGGATTGTAAATAACTTTTTGGGGGTGGGAGGGTCCTTTATAACTCCAAAAGTTTGTTAGGTGAGCAGTCATAAATTGAGGACTAGTTGAACTTGTATGCAAATAGCAGGTTGTTTGTTTTTAATTGCAGGATCATGTGCTTTTGAGTTTTGGCTTAAAATAAAACATACATAATCCCTTTTTCTTCACTGATTTCTATTTTGCATAAACATTCTGTCATGGTCTACTTTTGTCTTGATCCTCCCTTACTTCAAGGTTATGTATTTGCTCAGGAGCAAAAGTTCCCTTCCTTTCAAATCCTTAGGTGAATTTCAATCCATCAAGGTTGCCTCAGAGGTTCTGCTCCTGATGGCCCAAATGAAGGAATAATTTCTTAACCCATCCACTTAAGTAGCAGACAAGATTCTAGTTCATTATGAACGACATTGTCAAAATACACATGGGACAGCTTTTATAGTTTAAGGGCCAATATAGTTATTAATAATCTCATCTGTTTTCTTCTAAAAAAAAAGAAAGAAAGATTAACCCCAATTAAATTATGAAATTTAGCATTAGCAATATGTTCTAAAACAGTGTTATGGCTGGGGACATTTGCCTCATTAATCCTGAACAACCTGTAAGCACCATTAAAATGTAATAGAATAATGAGCAAGGCTGAAGAAGATGTGTGTGGCTGAACTCACATAGATGAGGACAAGCAGTCTAACGTGGGCACTTATTAGAGCCCATGTGAGCCCCTCTCCTTTCTTTTCTTTGTAATCCATGTCAATTTTGTAATGTATTTGTTTTTCCTTTGTTTTGAGCTGAGGGAGCAGAAGACTATATGGCGGAAACTGAAAAAACGGAATATCTCCTGGAGCTACGTTGTATTTGATAAGTTCTACAGCAAAAGCATCGATCCTCCTTATTTCAGATATTGAACTGGATGGGGCCTGATTCAAAAGACATTAATATATAGCAAGAAGTCAATATGTATCCAATCTCCTGTGCAGTTACTAAAATGTCTCCCCACACATACACACACACAAACACACACACAGACACACACACACACACTGTAAAAGGGACGTTTCTTTTGCAACTTTAATCTTAAGATCTTGTTTTTAATCTTGAAGGGTTGAAGGTGTCACTATTTAATGTTGGTGTTGCCTGATTGTGGGAGAAGAGAAGGCAGAAATGGGGGTGGAGTTAAACACGCCATCAGCTCAGAGGAGTTGTAATCCCATAAGTGCTCTAAGTCTAATCTTTCCTGAATTCTATTGACTCTTATCTTGCCCCAATTTAACGTTGAACTTAAGTTGATCAGATTCTTGTGTATAGGCTTGAATAAATTTTCTATGCGGCAACCTGGCGGATGGTCCGGATTCTTTGCACCTGACACAGATCCATATTTTTCTATGAGTGTGCAGCTCCCATGGTTGCCTAGTCTTCCCAACCTCCAAGTTCCTTCTTCAGGTTTTTCTTTTGTCTAAAAGGAACATATATTCTGCAATTATGGAAGTATTTCAAGCTACTTGAGGGACCGTCCCATCCCACTGAGATTGGCCCACCCCACCCATGTCATCAGGGGAGGTATGCTGCAGGCCCCATCAGCCTGATTATGCTGGCTGGCTGGTGGGGTCCAGGAGAAGGGACTTATCTGCTATTGCAACTGTGCTCTGGAACATCTTGCTCCCAGGAGTAAAGTTGGCTCCAACAATCCTGATTGTAAGAGCCTAAAGACTTGGCTCTGCCAGTTAGCTTGAGGTTCCAATGGGGGGAGCATCACAGTGGAAGTGGTTGATAGATTAGTAATAGTTCCCACCTCCCCCCCTGCTCCCATCCTGATCCCACTCTCCCATCTTTATTTGGGCTGTAGTGTTTGTCTTTTTGTATCAACTTGTTTATGCCTTTTAGCTTATAGTTTTTATGACCGTAAGCTGCCCAGAACTATCCTGAGGTAAGGTGGGTGCCGATACATTTTATTTTACAAATAAATAAATACATAAATAAATTTCAGGCTAACCCTGGGTGTTTGTTTCCCTTGTGACATTGTCAATGTGCTAATAATAGGTTACAAGGTGAAGGTGTACTTCAGAAACTCAGCCGTGATTGAAGTAGTTCATGTTTGAAAGACAGATTCTTCCTCTTGAACTCCATGGAAGGGAGCAAGCATGGTGTAAATATGTTTACTTGCAATTACGTAATCAGCATGCAGAAACCCAAAAGATGTTCCTACTTGTTGCAATTACATGAAACTTTTCTTGAGTGATAGTATGCAGGTAGATATTTCATTTGGTAGCTTATTCCTGAGGAAAATATTATATCATTCTAATGTGAAATTTTCTGACACTCTCTTATATGTAGCCTAATTTCTAAAGTGACTGTTCATTAAGCCACAATTGACTTTGGCACAATATTATACATTCCTGCCATACAAACATAATTAATCATGATTAATACTGCAATGGCTCTCCAAAAGCAGTTATGATTATGTCCCATTTATAATAAAGTGTTGCCATTATGTTCTCTTGCATATGATAGCTTGGCTGATAACTAAAATGTATATAAAAAAAGAATGTTGATGAATAGGTTATGATTTGCAACAGCCTCTCTTTCCTTTCCTGTGTGTCTAATGAGGTGTATTAAGATACTTACTTAGGATATTCAGACACTGATTTGTTAATGTGATATTCTTATTTTTATTGACTGACTTTAGTTTTTACAAAAATGGAAATGGCTGTTTCGGCATTGCAATGTGTTCTATTTGGCTGCAGGAATTGGCGCTGGTAAAAATCGTAAAAAACAGTCTAGGGCAGGGCTTTTCAACCTTTTCACCCATTGTACCACTTTTAGGATATGGCAACATCCGAGGACCACCAGTCGCCTAGCAAGGTGTCAAAAATTTGATGACCAAAAAAAAAGGAAAAAATAATAAAGTACAGGTAGTCCTCGACATACAACAGTTCGCTTACTGACTGTTCGAAGTCACAGTGGCACTGAAAAAAGTGCCCCCCAAGCCACAGCCAAGCAAGACATCTGCCTGCCCTCCCGGTGGCGCTTTTCCTCCTGTCCGAGGTTTCCATTGTTGTGAGCATTTCTGTTGAGGATTGGCAGTGGGGGTGGGATGGGGGGTGTTTGGTTTTTATTCCCCCCGTCTGCTGGGTGATTGCAGTAGGTTTTGGTCACTTCACATGACCCTGGGACATCGTGACCGTCATAAATATGAATCAGTTGCCAAGCATCTGAATGTAATTCACAAGACCCTGGAGATGCTGCAACATTCCAGTTGATCGGCGCTTCTTCTGGGCTCAGCAGAAGCACCAGGATCAGTGGCGAGCTGCAGCTGGAGCCTGGCGCTGATCCTGGCACTTCCACTGAGCCCTGACAGCCCCAAAAAAGCACTGATCCTGGCGCTTCCGCTGAGCCCTGACAGCCCTGCAGCTCCAGCCATCTCTCACTCAGGCTTGTGCAGTGCTGCCACCAGTTCAGCTCATTCCCCTCCCCCACTACCACTTTTCTAAAATGGTCATGTACCACCTGCCAGGTGCCAATGTACCACAGGTGGTACCCGTACCACTGGTTGAAAAGCCTTGGTCTAGGGATGTGGTTATGTTCTTAGAATTCATCCTCTCAGTCGGTCATGCTGGGAATTCTGGGAGTTGTAGTCTCAGCTAGAGCTGAGAACACTAACTTGAAAAGGACTGCTGAGAAAATATTTCTTGAGAAATTTGTCCTTGGACTTGAATGGAAAGGTGTAAAGAATTTAGACTGCTAGAGAAATTATTGGACATATGTATCCATTGGCTACTTTGAAACTAAAAAAAGCACATGAACTTACCAGAGTTTATCCAAGGTTCTCTTTTTCTTTGAAACAATTCCTAAATCAAATTCCTTTTCATCAAGAAATGAAAGAAAACCTCTAGGAAAAATGCTGAAGAATTTTTCTGCCCAGAATAAGTCCCAGGAGGGCAGCAACTGGATTAAATGAACATAAAATAATAAATAGTTCTAGGGTGGAAATTGAACCCTGTGAAAGCAAATATTTAAAAGGACTATGATCTCGATATAAAGAGCTAAAGATTTGGGGATGGGATTTGGCTCATAAAGCTTTCTATAGAAACCTGAACAAAATGGATAAGTTTCTATTGAGATGCCCTGAGTTCAGCTTCTCTATTCCAAGAAAACAGTTTATCTCAGTAGTTACACAAAAGTGTTTTTGGAAGTTTAAAAGAAGAAAGAAAGAAGAGAGCAGAGAGAGAGAGAGAGAGAGAGAGAGAGAGAGAGAGAGAGAGAGAGAGAGAGAGAGAGAGAGAGAGACAGAGACAGAGACAGAGACAGAGAGAGACAGAGAGAGACAGAGAGAGAGAGAGAGAGAGAGAGAGAGAGAGAGAGAGAGAGAGAGAGAGAGAGAGAGAGAGAGAGAGAGAGAGAGAGAGAGAGAGAGAGAGAGAGAGAGAGAGAGTTCTGCAACAGGCCTTAATTCTCAATTGAAAATACAGACTCAAATAAATTACAGCAAAACAGACAAATTGTTCATTGCTAAATATGATGTGCTTGGATAATATTCTCTCTGAAGTTTATTCAATCTTCAAAGAGGCTTCCAATATCTAAGATCCCTTTAGGATTATATATAGCTTAAACACTAAACTGAAGTAAGAAAAGGAATAGCTAATTTTTGCAAGTTTTACAGTCAATGTAAGAGATATTCCTAATATCTAATGAATTCATTCATTCTGTCAACGCTGCTAATATTGAATATTCTTGCTTTGACAAAATATGCAGAACTGTCTGGTACTTTTAGAGTTAATTCAGATGAGAATGAGGGAGGAGAGAAAAGCCCATGGAAGGGACCAGAAGTGAATCTTTGCCCTCCAGGTTAATTAGAAGATGTGAATCATGACCCCAAAATAGGGGAGGGGAAATGCCTGGAATGTTATGTGCAAAGGAAGGGAATTCAGATCTTGGCATTCACCATGCCGTGCTGACACTCCTTTACACTAATAAAGGCTTTTTAGGTTAAACCATGCCTGAAAGTTCTTTGAAGTGTTTCATTAGTCAGACACATGACACATTGATTCATTCATTCTGGAAGTAGTTTCCTATCATCTTGTTATTTTCTAATTTACAGTCCCTCTATTTTGTGATGGTTTTCCATCCATTTCCCAAAGTTGGCCAGGTACAGCACTGCCATCTAAAGGATAAGTAAATTGTAGTTAAAAAAGAAAGAAAGAAATTCCCATTTGTATCAGAAACTGGTTTTGCTCAACACAGTTCTCCATCTGATCAAAATGAACCCCAGTAAAATGCTTTCTGGTGTTGCGAATCCAAATGGGTGACAAAACCATGGTAATGTTCCCACTGGAATAACTCTACAATTTTGCTAACATTTTGATAGGGTTATAGATAATGCATAAGAGGGTTTTAGTGTTTTACTCTTTCAGATAAATATAAATCATGGTGCAGAGTTAATTCATTTCTTGAAATCATAAGATAGCAGCATAATTACACAAATACAGGCTGGGGTTGTCAATACATCTGTCCTATTAGCCGACTTCCCCTTGTGTTCATTGCAAATCTTGAACTGAAGTCAGCATTTCATATAAAACTAATATGTCATTTGTAATCCATCAATAAAAGGGTTTTTATTCATAAATAACCAATCTGCAGTAATTCTGTACATTTTCAAAGGTCTCTGGAGCCATACAACTTTATGCAAACTCTACAGAAAACATCCAAATTCTCTGTTCCTTTCTCTCATATCAGTTAGCACGTTTGGCATTGCTATATATGTTTGTGTGTATATTTATATGCACACAGACATATATTGGTACATATACATAGATATATGTGTGATGTATATATCTATTTATACAATATGTACATATTGTGTAAAAGAAGCCATGGTCACTTTTTTCCAAAGAGCATTTACTGTACAACATTCAGAATTTACACTGATAATACAAGGCACAGAAGACCTGGTATGGGAGCCAAGGCCATAATACACTGTTTCTCTTAAGGAGACATCCGATTCTGCCTGTTTCTTTTCCTCTAGTAAAGAAATATCTTATTCCATCCAACTTTTGATGAAATTTCAGAAAGCCACTTGGTGGCATTAACCGATTCATTTTCAAAGGGCTTCAAAAGTCAATTGCCTTTACACATTACTGGAAAAGAATATATTCAATATTCAACATTCGTTAGGATACCAGACAGGAAAAAAGAGAGAACATAATTTATGTGTCTGTAAGCAAACATCAAATATGGGATTGTCAGAAAGGGAGTCAACTTCATTTCAATTTTATTTCACTGAAATAAAAGCAGGACAACCTAAGCAATGAATGTGTGAACACTCTGCTGATATCCAGGATAGAAATGTGATGAGGCATGGATTTTTGAGCCTGAGTTTTCATTTTCAAATATCTATGGAAATTCCCAGTCATCCAAATCATGGTTGTCCCAAAGGTGCTTTTTCAAAAGGCCACTGGACTTCCTTTGTTTTTCCTTGAAGACTTTTCACTTCTTATCCAAGAAGCCTCTTCAGTTCATCACAAAAACTTATCAAAAGGACCGAAGAGGCTTCATGGGTGAGAAGCAAAACATCTTCATTTTTTGATATTTACTTTTTACCAGATCAACGGTACAATCCAACAAAAGGGAAAAACAAAATGACAGTTTTGGAATGCTGATAATTAAGCAACTACAAATCTTTGTGATATGTGGTGCGCTCAATAAACTGGTCCAGCCTGTGTCATCTAAGCATCTGATTGGAAAAATCATGTAGATAGAGCTAGAGAAGAACTAAGCCTTTGAGTATAAATACTTTTAATCATTTTATCTTCTAGAGATTTGGCAATTATTGGTTTACCTGTTTGCAAAACATGCCAAGCAGAAATTTCATTGATAGTCTCTATGTACTTGTTTGTTTTCATCACCTGTTTCTTTTTCTTCTATCAATTTGTGCATTTATTTATCAAATTATGTAACCAGTTCCAATTCTAAGGGACTCTATTTGGTATACAAGTATGAAACTAAATTACAAAACAAATAAAATTCCAAATGAATTTAATAGGCACCAACCTCACTAGAGCCAATAGCACACTAAAATGAAATGGCTTTAACTAACTTCAGAAAAGGCTAATGAATTTACTAGTGAAAGAGAGTTTGAGAGAATGGAGGTTACCGTGGAGAAGACTTATAAAAAGTCTCATACTTCTGGAAATGTCTAATATGTTCTTTCCTTTCCTTAGCTTTCCCATAAAATAAATTATGAAAAATTTCCATCATGAAAAACTGAATTTTAAATTGTACTTTCTCTTTTCCAAAGTTTCATATCCTTGAAAATCAGACAAAATATCCACCTATTTCAGCATCCTGTTTTCTGAATGGCCAGCAAAGTAACCCAGGAAACATATCAGACAAGTTAGAATCATATCAAGAACAGCTTCCTAGCAAGTAGAAATTTATAGGCATAGGTTGTAAAGGTAGTTGGTGTATAAATTAAATAATGGTGATATTTGTAAATTTTGATCTAGATACATTTTCTTTCAAGTCTTTATGGATTAAAAGACAAAATGCACATGCTTTTGGGGACCTCTTGTCATTTGGGGGCACCTAAAGAATTTTCATTGGGTGATTTCCCCTAAAAAGAAAATTTGCTAGACAGTCAGCTAGCCCTCATATAAATGTAATAAGTGAAAATTAAATAAACAAAAGTTTTTCTGCCCCTTTAACAGTCTAAACTTCTGTTTACTGTTTGTATGTATTTTTCATTTCAAGCTGGTGAGAAAGAACACAGTGTTTTTTCTGAAAGGTGATCTGGTTGTCCCAAGGATTACATAACAGTGGTGAAAGATTTCAAGCCACATCTGACACTAGGAGTTCAGGTTATACATCCAAAGATTAAGAGGATGAAGTTCACAGCTTCAATTTTGAGATTCCACCTTCCCCAAATGTCAACTGCATCTTTGATTTTAAATCAAGAAATGGAGAAAAAAATGCTAGAGTGATGGATCTTAGTTTATGTGCAAGAAAAGAGGAAAATAGTTTGGAAAATAAAAAAAAATATAGCATGAGATTCTATTAGTGGTTGATGAGTTGTTGGAAGATATTACAATCATATTATTTTTTTTCACATCCTTTTATTTCCACATCCCATTATTTCAGCCTAGCATCAGCTTGTTATTTGGCACTTTTGTTTAGGTGACATATCATTTATTATCACACTAAGTGCGAAAATAAAACAGTGTTGATTAAAAAAAAAGCACACAATGGAATACAAAGCAAACATAAAGCTCACTGGTGGGGGGAAAGGCAAAGAGAAAACTATACCTTAATCTGTTAAGATTGGGTATAGTTATTCTTTTAATTCCAGCATTTCTGAGTTAAAATTTCACACAGACGATAAAATGTCTGCTTTTGCTGAGATAAAAAGCGGTTCTCATTTCTCATCAGAAAATCCTCATTCCTCTACAAATTCTTATGGAAGGGCTCTATGGTCAAAAACTACACAGAGAAATTTAAAAGCAGTTTTAGAAAAAACTTGCAAATTAGCACTTTTCTTTCAAGCACTCTTCAATTTCTTCCCATTCACAAACACAGACAGATTGAAAATGCAAGCTATGAATAGTACAGTTCTAATACATATGGTATGTTGACGTTTTTGGACTTTTAAGAAAATTAAAAGAGGGAGTGAGGTTACCATAATTCCCAGTCCTCTTTATTGTTATTTTTTCTTAGACTATCTAAAGAGAGCAAGAGCACTTTCTCAAGGTGATGGTCATAGAACCCCCCTTTTTAAAAAAAATAAATCAATTTTTATAGGGTAAATTCAAAATTTCCATTTTTAAAAGGTAAATTCTTGAAATAGGGCGACATAGAAATCTAATAAATAAATAAATGTTTCAAAGAACATTTACAGGATCTCATGTAGGTTTGAATCCAGGACAAATCTTTGAATTCATTCATCTCAAACTGAAGATTTTGGAATTGGGAAACAATTTTGGAATATTAAAGAGGAAACTGTGAATAAATGAGTTGAAGAGCTGGAATATTTTATCTCGCTTGACAGGTGAACTAGGGAGTTGAATGTTAAGCAACAACAGTAACATAGATTAGACAAAATTATCCCATGACCCAGATTTAAGGATATGCAAGAAGAAACATTTGTTTTATTTTCTCATATCCTTAAAGATCATTTCATTTCATTTGCTATTTATTTGAATTTTGATACATGTTATCTTTGTGTCATTCCTTTAATGCTCCTTTTGAATCCAGCAAGCAATCTAGTCTTGTTCCATTCAATGCTTCTTCTTCTCTTGCAAAGTTAAAAGAGATAAGACAAACATTCCTCTTTTAACAAGCACTTGAATAGTCTAAAATTCATAGTTCTTTCGTAGTGTTTTAGTTCTGCTGATGGTTTCCACTTTCCTCTCCCTTGCAGTATTTCTATTAATGTTATGTTATATTCTCGGCAGAGTAACTAATGCAAAAATTACACAATGAACAAAAAGAAACAGCAAACAAATGGAGAAGGAACTAAATTTGTGTGTTTTTTGTTTGCCTTCATTACAAAAAAAAAATGAGGGCAGTACATAGTATAGCTGTGTCTTGGTCACACCCATGCACTGCCAAATTGAGAAGATGCTTGTCAAGTGAAGGGCTTTGATTAAGGGGAACTTTGACAGAACTTCCAACAAAATGGTCTTTTTTGAAGTTCCAGCTGTAATATAGAGCTCCTTTGTTTTATCTGTTCAAAAAAATGAAGCCCTGAAATGAAATTAGTAATACATTCAAACAGTCTTCCCCATGTTCTCATTGTAGTGTGGCTAACAGCAGTGTGATGGTAGAATTCTTGTTAAGAAAAGGAGCCAAAGGTAGGAGTCAGAGAATTAAATACTCTCTTTCCATATAGACACATTTCAGCATAATTTCATTGCAATGGAGAAGGGAGTCCTCAAACCAGTATCAAAGTCACCTCTTCCAATTCAACTCCCATGCCTAAATGTTCTGGGGAGACAGGTAGAAGAGACTTTAATTCCTACTGAAAATCTAGAACTGGACTACAAACTTCAAGACTCCATGGACCACATGATAGCCTCTATATTGCTTCCATCCAGAAAGGACATTCTTCTTTATCTCCTCCCCAGCTGCAAATTATGTAGACTAACCCTAATGTGTTAAGCCATATGGCCAGAAGGAGGAACAGGAAGAACAGCTGCAACCAAGCAATGGCCAGAGAAAAGAAATCTGAGTCCAGCCAGAACTGTAACCCAAGTAGGAATCTCAAACAAACATCTTCCCTCGTTTTCATCAAGTTAAAGGGAAGGAGGAAGCATATTCAGACTTGCAAGGTTCTGTTACTATAACTTTATAATAAATGTAGTATTAATTTGCATGACTTTGGTTTCTGAATCTGGCCTGCCTTGGAGGGCTGATCAGATGGATTTTATGAAATAAACTACAACTGACCAGAGCCAGACAACACATTAACCAACAAATCTCATTTTACAAATCACGATGTCGGACTAACTCAATGTATTTTTGTTGCGCTGATTGTTGTATGCTGCCCAGAGGTCTTTTTTTTTTTTTTTGTAATATGGATGGCCATATAAATTTTATAATTAAATCAATATTATGTCATAACCAAGTAGATTACTCCTACCTGAAATTGTATGATTACTGGTTCTTGGGGGATCAAATGTGAAACAACAAAAAGTTGCGTTGAATATTTGCTAATATTTTGAAAGAGAATGACAAAATACCCAGAAAATGATGGAGTCTTTTTCATTGTATAATTTTCTCCCAAAATGTATGACACCTTCCTATAATTCAAGGGAGGTTATGATCTCATAGGCTTGCTTCAACCCAGAAAATAGGATAGCTAGGGAGACTGCAGAATGAAGAAGAAATATGCAATCAACTAGGCAATTCAGCAGCACACTTGTCATTTTGTACTAATAAAATAAAAAAATGGAATCAAGAAAAAAAAGAAAGAAATCTTAATTGCACAGGGAATGAGATAGAAAACCAAAGCTTTTCTTCCTGCTAAGAAAAAAACTTTCAGGAAGCTGGAACATAGAATACCATATATTTTCAGGGGAAAAAATGGTAGGCCATGGGCTCTGAAAGCCATCTACCTTCCTTTTTCAAGTTAAGCGTTGTCAAAGCTTTGCCTGGGAAATTACAGTGTTTAGAAAGCAGCAAACATTCCATGGAGTTATTTAATAGTTCCCATGAAAATACCACTATCAAGTGAAACCGTGAGAACTTCCAGGGACAAAGCAAAGAGACTATGAATCATCCTTACATCATAGGTAACTAGTAATGTTTACAGGAGATGGTCAGGGAAGACAAGAAAGACAGACATAATACTGTGATTGAAACTCTGTTCTTTTTATGTGAATAAACAATGCACATAAAAGTGAGCAAAGCTTCAATCACTCCATTGTGACTTCCCCTGTTGGGGAAAGGAAGGGTTTCTAAATTTGATAAATACATATAAATTATGGTCATCCTGTTGACTTTCTTGACCATACCCTGTGGACATCTCTGCAGGTAATCAAATCAGGTGCAGTTTGGCTTTCATTAACTAGCAGCAAATTCAAATTATATTGCTTGACCTTTTATTGATTTACAACATCATCCAAGGAAGATTTCCTTGAGTAAGCAGCAGCACAAAATTAATTCTGATCCTTTATGGTTTGAGTAACAGAAATGGAACCTGGATGAAACTGGAATAAATTTGCAGCTTGATTTCCATTGCCAATTTCTTATTTAATAGTGTGATTCTTTCACGGTATTAAGGTAAATTGTTTATAGCACTTGTTCAGTTAATGTACTCATATACATGACATATTCTCCTAACTCTAGATACATTAGTGCTCAGAAAGTAATATACTAAGGAAAATTGTGCACCATAAAATATAGAAATGTCCTTTGTTACCCACCAAAATTCCATTCCCACCTTATGGCTATTGAAAATGATATCACAAATGAGACTTTAAAAACGGTGTGTTCTTTTTCTAAAAAAAAAAAAGTTCATCCATTACTCTGCACATGTTCAAAGCAACATTATACTACAAATCTATGAAAGGCTTGATTGATGGACTAAGGTCTGGCGTTTAGCAACCATGGGAATAATAATATTTCACCCATAGACATTAAATAAATAAATAAATAAAAATATAATAATAAATAAATAAATAATAAAAATAACGAAGATCATAATAATGAACAATGAGGTCACAAGGGATGGCCATCCATATCAGAGAAATATACATATAGAAATAAGCATTATATTAAAGGAAAACCATGGCTGAAGAATTTCTGGAGACCATAAAGGTGCATTCCAGGAAAATAAAAGTTAGGGGGGAAAAGGGCACGAAATATATAGTAATTTTGATGAAGTTAGTTTTAGATGAATCCACTTATTTGGTGTCTATGGAGATTCTCAGTCATCCAGGTCATGGCTGTCCCCAAACTACTTTTTCAACAGGCAACTGGACTTTCTTTGCTTCTCCAGAACTGAAGAAGCTTCTTGGATGAGAGGTGAAATGTCTTCAAGGGAAAAAAAACCCAAAGAAAGTCCAGTTGCCTCTTGAAAAAGCACCCTTGGGACACTGATTCACTGTGGAAATTGAAAATAAATTATTGTTAAAAATAAAACAAACTTGTACAGATAAGACATCATCCATATTTAAA
This sequence comes from Bothrops alternatus, assembly GCA_034064705.1. NCBI lineage: Eukaryota > Metazoa > Chordata > Lepidosauria > Squamata > Viperidae > Bothrops > Bothrops alternatus. Next base: position 579,977 of record JARGCV010000225.1, on the reverse strand, counting down.
AGCTGTGTGCATGTTTCACAGCCAGTTTGGTTCTAGGCACAAAGTCAGCTGGTAACCTTAGAGTAGTCACTCTCTCTCAGTCCTAAGAAGGAGCAGACAGGCAAACTACTTCTGAAATCTTGCCAAGAAAACTGCAGGACTTGCCCAGGTGGTCACCAGGAGAGAACACACAGAGATGTATATTCTATTCCAGTGACGGTGAACCTTTTAGAGACCAAGTGCCCAAACTGCAACCCAAAACCCATTTATGCATTGTTGGGTGCCAGGTGGGTGTGGCCCATTGGGTGGGTGTGGCCCATTGGGTGGGCGTGCTTGTGGTGGTAACAGCAGACTGGGTGGGACTAAAAAGTTCAATCAATCAATTCCAATTTTGCAAGATCTTTTTTTTCCCCGCAAGAAGTTGAAATTGACTGATTGATTGAACTTTTTTTTTGCACACGGTGGCGGAGGCCTAAAGTGAAAAGGTTTTATAAAACCCAGCTGAAGGCCTAGGACTGGGGCGATGGCGCACGTGCCCACAGAGAGGGCTCTAAATGCCGCCTCTGGCACCCGTGCCATAGGTTCACCACCACTGTTCTATTCTATATCTTAGTGTTTAAGTGAAAGCTTTTTCTCACCAACAATTTGTTTTTCAGATGCTAATGATGGATGCCAACAGTAGTACAGAGAAACATTTTAATTTTCAGCAGATCAATCTGGATTCAACTGTAGTAACCTTCTCTCCAGCAGTGAAAGTAAAATTCTGCAATCAGGTGCAAGGTTTTACATTTGCTCACTTCAAATGTCAGTTGTGAATTGCATTTCTGATCTCAAGAAGGGCTTTAGTCTTTTATGAAGCAAGTGCTTTCTTGTCTTCTATGAAGCAAGTGTTTTATAATTAGAACTTTTTAAAAAAAAATAGAAATATAGAACACTTCTGGAACTAAGGCAGCAGCTACGCTGGGTAACGTTTTAGCCTTTTGATGTCTTTCGTGCTAAACACTTGTCTGTTCACAGAATCCTTGGTGCTATCTGAGCTTGGTTCTTTGATTGCAGGTGTTGCATTAGCCAACTAGGGCATGAATGAGATTGTTTAGTTGGGTAAGGAAACATCTACAAGTAAACAGCCAAGTTCCCAGAACACCAACATTCAATCCTGAGCCACAAATATTCTCTTCTGTTGTTTGTTTCTGATCCAGCTATAGTCACAGTATTGGGGATCAAAGGTCGGTTGAATTAAGACAGCAATCCTAGATATGTTTATCTAGAAATAAGTTCTGTTCAGCTGAAGTTTGTCCCCAGAGTATGCGCCAAAAAAATCAACCCCAATTGTGCAATTAAATTCCATATTGCACATGAAAGTTCGAAAAGGAAAACATTGACCACATCCCTGCATCCTCCACCTTATTTTTTTTTACCATATTATACAGACATACATGTCATAGCTCAGCAGGAGTTCCGTGAATGCACACACATTAGAATACATTTGCATGGCATTCAGATTTGATTATACATTCATGTAGCTTTGTGATTTTGCTTTTTCAAGAACTTTTTTTTTTTGCTAAATGTAGTATTGGCTTCATACCCATCTTAGCTACAAAGTACTAACAGATGTACCTTATCCTTCTTTCTGAATTCTTTCTCCTGAAATTTGCAGACTTCCTGGTTTCTTATGCTTCCATTCAATGCTAGGTTAAGGGAAGTTGTACAGGACTGAATTGTTGTTGTTAGTTGCAAAGTTGTGTCTGGCCCATCGCAACCCCATGGACAATGTTCCTCCAGGCCTTCCTGTCCTCTACCATCTTCTGAAGTGCATTTAAACTCACGCCTACTGCTTCAGTGACTCCATCCAGCCACCTCATTCTCTGTCGTCCCCTTCTTCTATTGCCCTCTATCTTTCCCAGCATTAGACCCTTCTCCAGTGAGTCCTTCCTTTTCATTAGGTGGCCAAAGTACTTGAGTTTCAACTTCAGGATCTGGCCTTCTAAAGAGCAGTCAGGATTTATCTTCTCTAGGACCGACTGGTTTGATTGTCCTGCAGTCCAGGGGACTCGCAGGAGTCTTCTCCAGCACCATAGTTCAAAGGCCTCAATTCTTTGGCGCTCAGCCTTTGAATTACAAATCTTTATTGCAGAATCTTGCACTTACAGAAAATAAGAACCCCCCCCAAAAAAAGCAACATCCCTGTCATTTTCAGCATAAAAAGCAATATGAAAAATCCACCTTTTTCCAAAGGAAATCTTTTAAAAAAGAAAATAAGATTTGGATAGTATTTGATAAATACATGTTTTCATCTGCTAGTGTTTCTGCCTCCTCTCAGCTCATAGTAATTCTAAAACCTGAAATTGAAAAAAAAGATTTCCACCAAAAGAACATTGCGTTTTTGCCAAACTCTAAAATTAATGTAGAGATTTTGACAATGTTACTTTTGAAGCCTTGTTGACTCTAGATGAAAATCCTATAAATTGCAAAGACATGAGACCAACGTGGTACCCTTACATGCAAACATCATTTATCAATATAAGAACCTGATAAAAGAAGTGCATGCTATGGACACCTGTCAAAAGTTGTTTTTTTCTTTTGGAAAATGGAAAAATGGACATTATATTAAAAGACAGAAAACACATTTTAATAAGGAAAAAGCTAGTGTTTTCTTGCCTTCTAGATTGCTTAAGAATTTTCAGAAACTTATTAAACATATTTTTTTTAAAAAAAACCTGATGGTTCTGTTTAGTATGAAAGCATGTTGAATCTCACCATACCTTTTTGTAAGAAAGTTTGGAAGTGTGAACAAGTGTTGAAATTTGAGAAGATTTTTATAGTTATAAATGGGGAGAAAAGGTGGAACATCCAGTGGAACACTTTGCTAGTCGCTGGGCATATTTTTTTCCCTATTTAATTAACATCTACCATATTGAGGTGAAATAAAGTCTGGAATTATTGGATTATAATTATCTTTATTTCTAAACCCATGAGTATTTTCTCAAAAGTGGTACATTTTTCTAGCTACTCATAGGAGCATTTTTAATATGAATGTCACCTGTTTTTCCTCTAAGCGTTTTTATGGCAGTACATAAGGCCTTATGAGATTAGGGCTTTGTTGTTATCTAAATTAAACAACTTCTGTTTTTGATGATTATTCACAGCTCTCGGAATCAGGTTTGGTGCTTCCCTTTTGGCCAAATGGAGATGCTTTAGAAGATGACACCCTCACCACTTCCTGCTGCTACTGCCTTGACCTCCACATGGACATCCGGCTGAACCTTCCCTGTCTATTGGTCTTGGATCCAGGCTGCTCTAAAGTCCAATGCAAATTGTCCCAATGGAACACCAGGACCACCACCATGGACAAAGTGATCTGACATCAGGGTTCAAGATGTGTGTGCCATCAAGAAAACTGAACAGAAGGGTCTCACTCTCTCTGAAAGAGATGGACAGTTTCACTTCAGGTTGTCAGTTTAACTGACTCTTGTAAACCAGGCTCAAATGGTCAGATAACACCTGTGGTACAGGGACCTAATTTGTGTTTAGACATACTGTGACTGTATTGGTTTGTTACAGTTGCTTGTGGATTGTCCATGGATTTACTAGAGGATACAGCCTTTTCTTGCAAGGGGCATCCTGAGCCAATTAGAAGTCTACTTCAAAGAAGAGCAGTTCCAAAAATTTTCCTCAAGAACTGCTCTGCATCACTGCCAAATGTGTGGATAGCAGAGGGACCATGTTCTAAATGTGCTGAAAATAAGCATAGGAGTTTAGAACATTGAAATTATGCTTGCCAGTTATAACTGTTGGAAACCTGTGTACTCTTTGGCACATTTTGTACTTTAGTATATATCATATTTCCTTAATATAATTTATATTGTATTGAAAATATACCCTCTTCTTAATTTGCACATTTGTATGCATTGTGCATGCATCATTATTTTTCCTCAAGTTAATTTCCCTAACATATATCTTTCAGACACCTTTGTCTCTCCGTCCTGTGAAGAAACATCTGGAGAAAGAACATTGAATTCTTGTTTTCCTTTCCTTTATTCCTTGAAAGATATTCCATGAAAATTAAGAAGGCTCAAAGCTTTTCTAATGCAGGTAGAACCAGAATGGACACAAAGTGTAAATTGAGAGACATGAGAGCTTAAGAATGTTTAAATAGCCCAAACAGTAAATAAAGAGGTAGCAGGAATAATAATAAAATTAGTGTTAGTGAGCTTTGACTGCACAAATAGCAATAGCACTTAGACTTACATACCATTCCATAAAACTTGGGTGGTTTCCAAAGTCAGCATCTTGCCCCCAACAATCTGGGTCCTCATTTTACTGACCTCAGGATAGAAGGCTGAGTCAAATCTGAGCTGGTCAGGATCGAACTCTAGGCTGTGGGCAGAGTTTGCCTGAAATATTGCATTCTCACCACTGCACTACCATGTGTAAAACCCAAATCAATATAACATTTAGCAGTATGCCAAGAGAGTACTAATGCTTTCTGAGGGATCCCGTTAATGAATGGACATCTTATTTCATCAGCAAGACTGATGTGGTTAGATTATTTAAAAAGGCTAGGGAGAAACAAGTCTATAACTTCATTTAATCAGGATTGGCATTAGACCCTTGTTTCTATAGCATATTTTATTGGCTTCTGTGGATAATTGGAGAGACAACCACAGACACTATGCAAAGTTTAAAATTATAATGGTGATAGTGGCAACAACAGAAAATCAAACATCTAATTTGAGAAAAAGAAGATTGATACTTTTACTGATTTTCAAATAATCAGAAGTGAAAGAAAAAAAAGATGATTTATAATAATTATTCTGTCACAATTTCTCAAAAGCAAATGAAGAGGCCATCTTTTCTAAACAACAAAACGAAAACTAAATAAAAAACATTCCTTTGAAGGAAACTATGACTTCAAACTATGATTTAGAGCAGACTTACTGTAAACAGTGGGGCAATTATTTTACATCACTTATGACCAAAAGCTTCAACAAATCTAAGTCTCTTAAGCCTGAATCTAACATACTATGCACAAGAGAATTTGGCAGAAGCACGTTCTTTGATTTTATACAGAACTGTTTAACAGTGATTTAAAATATTTTTAAAAGCTTTCTAGGGCCTTTCTGATTTTATACCAACAAAGAATGAGCTAGATCAATGTCTTTTTGAAAGCATCTCAATCAACCCAACTCTAAGTCAGAACAGTTTCTTGAGCATGTATCTTAAGGAAATGGGAAGACAATTGCACAAAGTCAAAATTTTGGATCATCTAATCCAGTACGTTTGACTGACTGATAGTACAGTAAAATATTCTCTGGAGTCTTAGAGAATTTTACCAATCCAATCTGGAGATGGTGGAGACTGAATTTCTGGAAGGTAATTTATATAATCTACTGTACTCACTTTTTCTTAAAAGATCTAAAATTCATTGACTCTGGTTATAATTTACCCATTTCTTCTACTGAACAGCTTCTTTCACCTTCCTTGCTCCCCAGGACCATCAACCAAAGATATAAGTAAAAAGTGTGGACTTCTTAAAGCAGGGGTCTTCAAACTTGGCCCTTTTATGACTTATGGACTTCAACTCCCAGAATTGCTCAGCCAGCATGTCTGGCTGAGAAATTCTGGGCATTGAAGTCCACAAGTCTTAAAAGAGCCAAGTTTGAAGACCCTTGTCTTAAGGTATAAAATCTTTGCTCTGTATATTACTTGAAAGGCACCCATCTTACCACTGCACATAATGAAAAATACTTCAGATATGAAACCAATAATCAAATAACCAAACGATCATAGTTTAATGCAATTCCTTTGGTGCTGCCTGCTATGAGGAAGCTTCTCAAAAAAAAAAAAACAAGTAGCAAAGGCTGCCCTTTGTGTAATATCAGCAGATTTTGATTTTGTTCAGGGCAATAATAAAGTGAGTAAGAGCTGTGTATAATTTTGACCACCACTGCTCAGATAAAATCAGGGATATCCCCATCTTTATAGCAAATGCTTTTAGAATGAAAAAAAAAGAAAGAAAAGAAAATGAGTGTATTCTCCTGCATTATTTCTACTAGTACTCACTCGTTTGAGGAAAGAGAATTGGCTTTAGATAAAGTGTTCAATGGAAAAGAGAATTTCAGACGTATTCTCACAGTTAGAACATGGAGCGCTTTCATTTACTCAGTTCTGAGACCACCAAAGGCTCTATCCCAGTGATGGTGAACCTTTTAGAGACTGAGTGCCCAAACTGCAACCCAAAACCTACTTATGCATTGTCGAGTGCTGGGTGGGTGTGGCCCATTGGGTGGGTGTGGCCCATTGGGTGGGTGTGGCCCATTGGGTGGGCATGGCCCATTGGGTGAGCATGGCTGCAATGGTAACAGCAGACTGGCTGGGACTAAAAAGTTCAATCAATCAATTCCAACTTTGCAAGATCTTTTTTTTTCCCGCAAGAAGTTGAAATTGACTGATTGAACCGTTTTGTTTTTTTTTTGCCCACGGTGGTGGAGGCCTAAAGCAAAAAGGTTTTATAAAACCCAGCTGAAGGCCTAGGACTGGGGTGACTGTGTGTGTGCCCACCGAGAGGGCTCTGAGTGCTGCCTCTGGCACCCATGCCATAGGTTCACCACCACTGCTCTATCCTTTATTATACAATCACCTTTTCAGAGGTCTGCAAACTCCCTGACTTTTTATACTTCATATATGAGATGTATAAGGCCACCCAACTCAAAGTATGAAACCCTGGGCAACACACAACAAACAAATCTCAAGGAAAAATGCCAGAAGGAAACTCCTACCATGGATCTTTTTCAGGAGGCTGGTTGTAGAGAGACATGTCGTAGAAAATAATCCCAGTAACAGAGCCAGTGGTGGGATTCAGCCAGTTTGCACCACTTCGGCAGAACCTGTAGCTAATTTTTTGTTGCCCAGGCCCAGAAGTGACTTCTGGAAGCGGCATCCACACCGAGAACTAGTTGTTCACATATTTGAATCCCCCCCCCACCAAACAGAGTCCATCCATTACTTATAAAATCAGCAGAAAAGCATATCAAGATAAATTTGAAATAAATTCTCAAGTCTTTTGAAATTAAAGCGGAGTATCAGATGCCTCTTTCGCAAAAGTAAAGGTTTAAATTGCTGCTTTCCACATAACCTAAACACAAATAAAACTGAATCACCAATAACATTTTTTTTAGAGTTCTGTTTACATAACCTCTTGAATTTCTCAGTTAGAATGATGTATTTAGTAAAAAGAGACCATGTCCCAGTTTTTTCTCAAGTCGGGAAACTGTTCCTTTTCCCCATCCACCCAAGGCCATTTTTTTTATTTAAAAAAATGTATACGTTCATAACCTCTATCCTTTAAAAATGGACAATATTTCTAAAGAAAACTATGCAACTAGCATTTTTATCCAAATGGATAAAAAAGAGAGAAAACCTTCAGAAATAGGCTTTAAAATATATTGCAGGAAACATTTTGCTTAGCTCTAAGCCCCCAAAATTAGTCCAAAGCATAGCAATATATTTCTGTGCATTCTCTACCATTGGTGTCAGCAGTAACCTCAAATCCTTGCCTATGACCCCAGTATGATCATATTCATCAAAGGGACTTTATGCTTCCTATTTTTAAGTTACAAACTAATCCTATAATTGATTAAACAAACAAAAAACAAGCAACTCAAACACGCCCCCTTGCTCCACACACACGCACACAAAGACAATTTCAAGCATCTGCAACAATTTCATATTTTCTTTTCTTGTTTGAAGCACTGTGTATTCATACACACTTTGTGTCTGAAGGATTGTTAGCACACAAGCATAGAATTTGTTTGTGTACATGAAAGGGTGTGTATGTGTGTGTGGAGGGGGGAGGGGGTGTTTTTCCTTTTTGTCCAGCATAGAAAAGTCTCTGTGTAATAGTTCTGGTTTACCAGTTTCTTCTGTTCCTCCAAATGGGACGTGGCTTGAGGGCAGAAGGAGTGACCCCCAGAGTGAAAGTTGGTGCAAATGCATGGGGTGAAATCAGGACGTGTGGCTTCTTCCCTGTGAACAGGAACTCCATTCCAGTGCAAGATTGCTCTTGACTCTCTGAAAGAAAAGAAAGGGCTAAAGTCCATTTTGTCTGCTGTAGCTGAAGTTGGATTCCTCCATCTGAGTTTCTGTAAGGTAAGAAATTTGGGATTGTGTCCTTCCTATTTCTTCCAGAGCACAAGCTAGAGAGTCTAAGTCACCATCGTGCTGGTGTCTGGCTTCCCATAAGTCCAAAATGACCGCAGAGGGGCTGTGGTGTGTAGCAAAATAAGACAAATTCCTGGAGAAAAACAGAAGGAGGCAAAAAAGAAAGGTTACAGTAGTAAACAAAGAGAGGCAGTCTAAGATGCATATTGAAAACCGAACTCCTGTAGGCAAAGATTCTCACAAATTTTGGCACTGGTTTCAAATGACCCCCTTCTCCTCTAATATGCCATTCTAACTTGGATCAACTCCCAATTTTCTCAGCTCAGTTCCTCTTTTACTCTCCCTTTCTGTTAACTTTGCAAACATTATTGGTTTTGGGACAAACTGAATAATAGGGTGAGGTGGGGGAGGCTAACCAATACATCTACTTCTTGCATGTAGGCTCAAGAAAACGATTTTTTGCAAGGAAGGAGACTATCTCTTCCTTCATGTTCTGTTGTATATAGGATGGTATAATGGCCACCATTCAACTAACAGATTTCTCCCTAGATGTTCTTGTTGAACACTCTCAGAATTCTTCATGGATTCTTTTGTATATTTGATAATCGTGTTTCCAACGCCTCCATGCTTTTGGAGATAAGCAAGAAGGAGCTTTTCTGTCTGCTAGGACTTCCCACCTGAACTTTGCATGAAGGCAAACCTAATCTGCATTGCTGGCAAAAAAAAAAAAAGTAAAATGATACTGAAGCCAAGGAATGGAGTGCTGGAAGCTGGAATGCAACATCTGAAAGCCTGATGGTGTTTTACTCCTGCTCTAAACTGTAACATTTATTGCTTCCAGTTCCCCTACATTCTCTTGAAGTCCTGATGTTTTATCATGGTAATACACTGTCCCATAATGCTTTACAGCACTCACTGGGTGGTTTACAATGTCAGCGTGTTGCATTCAACAATCTGGATTCTCATTTTACTGACCTCAGAAGGATGGAAGGCTGAATCAACCTTGAGCTGGTCAGGATTGAACTCCAGGTTGTGGGTAGAGTTTGCCTGCAATACTGCATTCTAACCACCAGGGCTCTTCATTCTTTTGTTTATGATCATTCTGAATAGGAAACAACTTGAATAATCAAAGCCCCTTTCTTTATAATTAAAGCTGCATGGTCACATTGCAAGGGCTGTGTATCATCCCCACTGTATGAGAATATCACTTTCCAAAGAAGACCATATAGGGTTATGTCTCCTCCCCAGAGGCCTTTTGTTTTCACTATGGGAATATAATACTGGATTGGCAACCAGGTTACATTTAATCTAATTATAACCTTCCTAACAATTTAGTGCTAGCGACAGGAACTCCTTTTGCCTTCCTATAAAACCTGTAAAGGGAAATAATCTGTGGCTCTTGGACAACCCAAAGATCTTCACTCAAACTCAGCTACAAAATTATAGATCTTCAGGGAAGCATTATTACTTTGCCCTCTAAAACAGTGCAAATGCATTGAGCCTCCATAAGTTTTAACAGACGTTTATTGTGTTCTATTCATTGGCTCTTTAAGAAAGGAGGAAGTACACAATTTGCCAACTTCTTGGACCTGATGACAACATATAACCTTGAACACCTTGTGAGACCAAAATAATTAAAAAGTGCACTTCTTGGCTGAAAAAAGGCATGCACTCCTGCTCTATGGAGGCATTAGCATTAACTCTGCCTTTTTCTATTGCCTTTTGTCACTTAAACCAGCTGAAATGTGTGCACATAAATTATGGAAATGTTTATTTGTTTGCAATGGCTGTGATAGAGCAAACTAGTTTTTGCATGCACATTATTCTCAAGCTGCCTCTTTACAAATTAACTTTGGTTATTTCCCTTGGGAAAATGATCTAAGCAAGGTTTTGGAGCAAGTAAGTATTTGCATAACTAGATTTGCATACATACGAGCCACTAAATGTGCATACATAATCCATGCATGTACATTTGGAGAAGTTATACTTTTGCTGCTATCTTTGTAGAAGAACCTGAGACCTTCTGGATTCCACCAAGGGACAGTTCATATTCTGATGGCTGAGACTCTTTAAAGGGGTGATTTGTTTTCATGAGTGCAAGCTACACATAGGCCTGAAGCTGCTTTGTGAAGCAAATTGTCCATCAAACTGAAGGTTGAAGTGACTAGAAGGTTTTATACATACTCTGATAGTCCTAGCCAAGTTTTGGTGAATGCTGCTTCAAAAGAACTTTCTCTAGACTGCTTACCAAAGATAGAAACAGGAACACCATGTGTAGAGAATGTTGTTATTTCTCTTCTCCAGCATAGTTTCCCTCAAACTCTTTGCTAAATGATGACAGATGAGGCAAGAGACACATCCTCCAACATGGCTCACAAAAAGCTTTGGCAAGCCATGCTGCAGAACATATTCTTTGCTTCCCCACCACTTTCTTGGCAAAGCCCAAAGAGACTTTTGCCCAGGCACACAGCTGGTCTACAAACTACCTCTAGCTTTGGCAAATGGCAGATAGGAGAGAGAGAGAGAGAAAGAGAGAGGAGAGAGGAGAGAGAGAGAGAGAGAGAGAGAGAGAGAGAGAGAGAGAGAGAGAGAGAGAGAGAGAGAGAGAGAGAGAGAGAGAGAGAGAGAGAGAGAGAGAGAGAGAGAGAGAGAGAGAGAGAGTTCAAGCCAATTACATTATTCTTTTATTGTGAATCTAAGACATGCCTAAAATATATGAATTTGCAGGTAAGAACCTTATGTCCTGTCCCACAGCTTGATGTCAGCTGAGCTATGGAACTAGTCTTCTTCTTGTTGTTGTTAGTTGCCCACCACGACCCATGGATAATGTTCCTCCAGGCCTTCCTGTCCTCTACCATTTAAGCTCACGTCTACTGCTTCAGTGACTCCAGCCAGCCACCTCATTCTCTGTTGTCCCCTTCTTCTGTTGCCCTCAATCTTTCCCAGCATTAGGCTCTTCTCCAGTGAGTCCTTCCTTCTCATTAGGTGGCCAAAGTATTTGAGTTTCAACTTCAGGATCTGGCCTTCTAAAGAGCAGTTGGGGTTGATCTCCTCTAGGACTGACCAGTTTGAACGCCTTGCATGGAACTCGTCTTACTACTAGTTAAAATGAAGGAATTATTTTCACTTGTAGGTCATGAACTGGATTCAAAACCCAACTATTGCCCTCCTGACCCATTGTTGCTGCCTTCTAAGTTTTATTTTATGAGACCTCAGCAGACCAGGTTGGAACCTAGCAGTGATTTCTACTGAAACAGTTCACAATGACTCACAGATGCTTGGGTGCTACGATTGGGAAGGTTTTCTCATAACCATCTGTGATCTTCACAGAATGATATGCACAAGATAGAAAGATGATTGGCCAGAGAATGATTGGGGAAGAGATGGATCTTCTTGGCTCTATCATAGGTCATTTAGGATATTTCAAACTCATATGATAGCATTTGCATAATATATGAAACATTGAAGAGTTTAATAAAAATTGTTCACTTCTCAGCTCTGACTCACATCATGGCATCTTGAAATTTTAAGTGGGTATACATAAATAAACCAGAATGTATGTTTCATTGGCAGTGATCCCTGTCTGTTTTAATGAGAACAGTAATGTGAGCTAAATAATCCTGGCTAGTATCTTTCTAAATGGATTTTAGGAACTTTGGAACAAAAGGCATTGAGAAATGCTTTAAATCCATTATGAGGTTGAGTTACAGACAAACTTATAAAAATGAAAATTGCTCAGTTACCCTGCAGAAAATAAACAAACACCACTCAAATTAATCATTTCATTTGACTGACTATTCCTATCTACTTGGCATTGTTTGGTGCTCTCCCACTTCTATAGATGTGAACTGGGACACATATATATGCAATAAAAGTGACACTTTTCATAATATAGGACGTGGCTTGTAATTAAAAAAGTTCAAGCCAAAGTATGTGTAGTAGGGGAAATTTGCAGAAAATATTGACGCCAAGAAGCATATATTCAAAAATGTGTATATTAGCAGGTGTAAACATAAATAATTCATTTTCAAAACATATTTTTACTTTATTGATTTCATAAAATAATGGACAGAAATGAATTAGCAGTAAGGAAAATTAAGAAACCGAAGACAAACAAAATGCATAGATATGCCCACTCCAAATCCAGATTGAGCAATAAACCTGATACAATCTAGAAAATATGTAATATTGAGATCCAGGGATGCATTTTGATTTGCATTTTCTTAAAATAAAATTGTAGATATCTAAAGGCATCATGCATGAAATTGGCGTATTAAGTGGATGTTAAGGAAAGGCACAACTTTGCCTTCCCTCAATCAGAACATAGAATTTGGGATAAAATGCTATCTAATCCAGTCTAATCCAGCTGCTGTTTGATTTGTGCATATTAGTTATGGATGTAGGACATAAGCAAGCTGATTCTGAGGGCGGGGTCAAACATATCATATGTTTGGAGTTGCTGTGCTCCCACAAGAGATTCAAGTCCAGCCTCCCCCATGAATTCCATTCACTGGCATCTAGCTTTCTCATTAGCAGATTCTTGTGTATAGGCAGCATGTAATAAAATTTTAGGGCATTGAACTTAACTCCTGTTCCTGGTTACTTGTGCCTGACAGTGGGAGCAAGTTGGGAATATTTTTGCTTGATGTGAACAGCAGAATGAAGCATAGGTGGTTCATTTCTTAACTGCTTAGTTTTCATCATTTCTTTTTACATGTGAAATTCCCTTCTCTTCCAGTTGCAACAAAGAGATGCTAGAGATAAAAAATTAGTTTACCTGCCCACAGGTATGAAACTTTATCTCATAATTCCTAGCAAAATGTAATCTTAATTTTATGACTGAAGAGTTGAACTAATCTAAAAGTAAATATTTTACAGAGGACCTGCCCAGGCTTGAAGACATCCTAGTGGAATTACTTTCAATCAGAATCACTGTCATTTCCAAAATATTCTTGCTTTTTAAAATTTCAATTCAAGTCAATACATTAATACATACATAATTTAATCGAGTGGTGTATTGCAAATTCTTTTGCAAATTCTTCATAATCTACATTTAGGATGCTCTGTTTCTCACCCATAGTAAAGGGGAGCAGATTTATATTTTCAGATGGGATTGGAAGGATGATTTAAATAATATTCAATAATATTTTTCCATTGTTAAAAAAATAAAATTAAACAAAAGACTTGCTGTTCCGATCAGAAGCTATGCCCTTTCAACATAAGATTGCACATGTTTGGTGTAACTTTTAAAAGAGCATGTGATCAGGTAGAAAGAGAAAAGAAAGCAATATGCATAGTCTAAAATGTAGACTTTGTATCTTTCCAACGCTGTACATCAATATCAGCAGAGATACAGAGGACACAACAGGAGTCATATTTCTCAGAGATAAAGAGAAAGTGGGATAATGTTCTTTCTGGACATGGTTGCGATTGGAACTGCAGATTGTGTTGCGTGAGATGCAAAGATTAATGACTTCTGATAAGGAATGAGGAGACACACAATCCTTACTGGTTTTCATTGCTATCTTTTTTCCCCCTTACCGTAGCATGATCTTGACCATTGACCCTAAAGAAACAAATATGGATAGATAACGCTATCTGCCAGTTTTCTCATCTTGCTAACTGTAAGTTCTGCTTGGTTCTACAAATGCAAAAAAAAGTATTACAAATTCTGTACTATAAATTCAGAAAAAGTTCACATGAATATTTTGAATGCACACTCTCTTAATGCACACATTTTTGAAGGCAAGTCTTTTTATACCAAAGCCACATTTACTTGTGCTTATTATTCTATTCTATTCTATTCTATTCTATTCTATTCTATTCTATTCTATTCTATTCTATTCTATTCTATTCTATTCTATTCCATTCCATTCCATTCCATTCCATATTTTCTATTCTGTTCTGTTCTGTTCTGTTCTGTTCTGTTCTGTTCTGTTCTGTTTTGTTCTTCATTCATTGCTATGATACCAAATATAACCGTTTTGCAAACTATCTAGACCAACAATGCAATAGTAGCAGCAACAACCCCCTTCTTGTGTTTTTTTTAAATTAATAACACATCTCTTAAAAGTGACACCCAAAAAGAAAGAAATGAACATAACATAACAAATAAAATGTCACAAGAAAATATAAAGCCATCCATTTGTTTCAAACACCACAACTTCTCGCTTGTAGGCTGCAGGTTGAGGACTCAAGTCCAAACATTTAGAAAAAAAAATCCTGTTCCAATTTGCCTCAAGATGCCCCTTCCTTTTTTTCTCTCCAGGTACAATTAGTGCTCTCAACAGAAATGATAGATGCTTCAGAGTCTTAAGACACTCCTGTTCCAAATAGCCATGCTGACAAACCCCTCAATTCAGCATTTGGGACAATAGCCATTATTTTAAAAGAATTGTATACATATGTTTTTTATTTTATGTTATATTATTTATAATTTTATATGTACAGAATTTGGATTTTATAGTTATGGGGGACAGCTAAGGGAGAAGAAGAAGAAGTAATAGTAGAGTAGAGTAGAGTAGAGTAGAGTAGAGTAGAGTAGAGTAGAGTAGAGTAGAGTAGAGTAGAGTAGAGTAGAGCAGAACAGAACAGAAGCTGGAAGGGACTTTGGAGGTCTTCTAGTCCAGCCCCCTACTCGAGTAGGAGAACCTATACCTAAATGAGATCTCTCATTCAACCCATCCCGACTAGTTCAACTGTTTTAAGATGAAGTTCTCAAACATCAACATCATTATTTAAACCTATTCTATAATTCCTTCTGAATTGTTTTTTTCTTGGTTCTTTTTTTCCAGTTTGGCTTTTGATGGCATCAAGAAAGACAGTCTGTTAAAAAAAACAAGTCTGGGTCATGAGTGCAAACCACATGGGGGGGTGGACATGGGTGGCGTGAAATAAAAGGAATTCCAAAGCTTTCCTTCATATAAACAGATTCCTTCCTCAAATAAGAATGCAGAATGCTTGATGCTTAATACTAAGTTTGATGACTGCCAGTTTGATGTAGTGGTGCAGCAGTGAAAGTACCACACATTTGGAGCTTGATGTTACATAAGTTCTAAGCATTGCATTGTTTATGTTTTATACTGCCTTGCATGTTTTGTGAGCCACCAAGAATCTATGATTGTGATAGGAATTAAATTGATAAATAGGAGATAGGTGATAGATAGATAGATAGATAGATAGATAGATAGATAGATAGATAGATAGATAGATAGATAGATAGATAGATAGATAGATAGATAGATAGATAGATAGATAGACAGATAATGAGAGATAGAGAGATGATAGATGGATAGATAGATGATAAATAGACAGAAAGATAGATGATAGATGATAGAGACAGAAATATGATAGATGAGAGAGAGAGAGAGGGAGGGAAGGAGGGAGGGAGGGAGACAGAGAGAGAGAGAGAGAGAGAGAGAGAGAGAGAGAGAGAGAGAGAGAGAGAGAGAGAGAGAGAGAGAGAGAGACTGACTTACTAGTGATCAATCTCTTATCCTAATGCTCCTTCCCATTCTGAACTGGAGGGAGACTCCCAATCAGAAAGCAAACAAAAATTGCAACATTTTTTCTTCTATATTTTCTCTTGGGGGGGCTGCACCCAGATGGCAGAACAAAAGACTAGATCTCTGGCCTTCTTGCTGAAAAGCACACCAACATTTCTGCACTAATATTCTTTACCATTTGTTATCTTTCTCAATTATTTTTAGGGAACTTTGAGTCTTCATGAAACATGGCAACCTAATCTCTTTCATTATATAGTACATCATTCCAATTCTATTTGGCTAAAAGTCATTTTTGTTGTAGCAGAGCAATCTTTACCAAAATCAGAACTGTAAAGGTATCAAATGCCTGTAAGACAGATGTGTTTTTCCAAAACACAGTTAACATTAGCTTAGTACTTTAGCTTCTCATATAGCTAAGAGCTGTGTTTGCCTACTATGAAAAGCTTGGTTAGTTTTAACTTTGGCTATTTAACTACTGATGGGGTTGTGTTTGAACAAAGCTTGCTTGGTTAGTTTTTGCTTCAGCATGTTACAGAAACACAGAAAATAACTTAATTCAATAACCTGGATACGTTTGTTCTAGGAAGGCAGCTAAACAGAGGTGCACATATTCATCTATGCATTTTCATACCTTTTTTTCTTTATAAATATTCAGCACAATGGGAAGGATTACATTTACATTTTTTTAAAAAAGAAGACCCTGAAAGGTTCCTGTTTTGAACCAAATACCCTCCTTGCTAACACTCTGGGAGTTTCTCAAAGTCAGGATTTCCTCCCCTGGAGAATCCTAGTCCTAGATGTTAGTGGGAAGCATTTGATATTACCGTAGATCTGAGCCATAGTAGTGTGGTGGTTAAAATGCAGTATTGCAGACTGACTGCTCACTGCCAGGAGTTCGATTCTGACAGGCTCAAGGCTGACCCAGCCTTCCATCCTTCTGAGGTCAGTAAAATGAGCACCCATATTGTTGGGAACAATATGCTGACTCACAACTTAGAGAGAGCTGTAAAGCACTATGAAGCAGTATATCACTCTAAGTGTTATTGCTATTGCTATCTCAGAGAGGAAATTTGGCAATCTTGCAAATTCTGGAATATTGTTGCAAGGGTACAGGACTGCAGAGTAAATTGCTTTTTAGTCACTAAGTTGTGTCTGATTCTTCATGGACCACAGCACACCAGACTCCCCTGTCCTCCACTGTGTCCCAGAGTTTGCCCAAATTCTGGTTCATTGCGTTGGTGACATTATCTAACCATCTTATCCTCTGTTCTCCCCTTCTCCTTTTGCCTTCAATCTTTCCCAACGTTGTGGTCTTTTCCAAAGAGTCCTGTCTTCTGATTAGGTGGCCAAAATATTTGAGCTTCAGCTTCAATACCTGACCTTCCAAAGAACAGTTAAGGTTGATTTCCTTTAGGATTGACAAGAGTTGATCTCCTTGCAGTCCAAGGGTCTCTAATGAGTCTTCTCCGACACCACAGTTGCAAACTAAATAGGGTTACTTAATTAAAGTATTAGCACAGCTCTTTTCAGAATGTGTTATTTTGCCCATTTGTTTCCAGTAATAAACTAGGCATTAGATTAAGGCAAGTGCACTAAAAACAGGAAGTAACTTCAACTCAATTGAAGCAGAGGCAGTTTAAGAGAGAACCCAAGCGTTTCATCAAGGAGCCTAAGTGGTTTGATGGAACAAAAGGGGTAATGTTCTGCTAAAATAAAAGTAAACAAAGCAAAATAAAACAAAATGCCAGTGATAAAAGCTAGTGTAGCTGCATCCCAGGAATTCTAAGCATGTGATTCTGCTGATGATGAATGCTGGCCTTGAATTCCTGAAATATGGAACATTAGTAGAAACCCAACAGGAAATCCAATTCATCAGAACAAAAGGATTACAAATTATACACTTGTGATTTCTGAGATAACGATAGTGCTACAGTCTTCAATGCATTGGTGTGAACTGCAGATTGAACTGCAGATTATACAGAATAACAGAGTTGGAAATGTCCTTGGAGGTCATCTAGTCCAACCCCCTGCTTAGCCAGGAAACCCTATACCATTACAGAAAAATGGTTGTCCAATATTTTCTTAAAAACTTCCAGTGTTGGAACACCCACAACTTTGTTCCACTGATTAATTTTTCTCACTGTCAAGAAATTTCTCCTTAGTTCTAGGTTGCTTCTATCTTTGGTGAGTTTCCATTCGTTGTTTCTTGTCCTGCCTTCAGGTGCTTTGGAGAATAGCTTGACTCCCTCTTCTTTGTGGCCGCCCCTGAGATATTGGAATACTGCTATCATGTCCCCCCTTGTCCTTCTCTTCATTAAACCAGTCATACCCAATTCTTGCAACCATTAAGTAGTCCAATTGAGCTCAACATTTCCATTGCTAAGTTAGTTTTTGTGCTACTTTCCTATATAAAAGAAGGGATTTGGGAACCCTGAATACTGCCACTAATTCAGGGATGTATGTAAGGGGGTTAAGAAAAGTCAACATGGGACTCAAAATCATGCAATCTAAGCCCCACCCCTTTAAAAAATGGGTGGCCCTTTTATGACTTGTAGACTTCAACTCCCAGAATTCCTGAGCCATTCCATGCTGGCTCAGAAATTCTGGGAGTTGAAGTTCACAAGTCATAAAGGGATCATAGTTCCCCACCTTTGATTTAGAACATTCCTGCACTACTTTAACTGTTATTTGATGGCTTTTTGCAATCGCTTTGGCTTACCTGTTGATGCTATTTTTTTGTGCTAACATCTGCCAGTCTTTGCCTTTGGCACTGGGAGTGTCAAAAGTTGCACATATTCTCTGCCTGATAGAGTAAGGTATCTTAAAGGCTTGTGGGCCCATCTGAACAGGAAAGTTGTCATCGTGTGAAAAAAAAGTGATTGTTCCTCTTTCATTCTACATGGGAAAAAATAAATAAATAATGGCTTAAAGCGGGCACTTCTCTCTCCCAAACCAACTTGTTTAATTCACCAGAATCCACTCTGTAAACAAACTGCTGTTTGTGTAAAGCAGAAATGGACATCTGGGGCTCTTTAATTGTTAATCAATATAAGCGGATCTATTTATGACTCTGCAATTATTTTGTCTGATTCCCAGATGATCAAATGGAATCGTCCTTTCAAAGTGAATTAGGGCATTGATTTTCTGGCCAAACCTCTGACCCAAATTATCACCTCAAATCAAATCAACTTGTTGAATCAATCTGGCAACTGGAATCAAATCAAGAACAATCCTGACATTCCTACCAGCTAGCAAAGCCAGTTTGGAGAAAAGCTGAAAATGGCACTGAAGATTTGCTCGTGACTCACTCCTGCATGTAAAGAAACACGCATCATCATCTCATTAAGCAGTGAACACAGAACAACATCTTATTTTTAAGACTGTTAGTGGGAAATGTGACATGTATTGCACTGGACTAAGGCTTGTAGGCTACTTTGCATGACTAGGTGCTAAGAAGTTGAGTATTGATATCCAATATCTAGGTTCTGCCTTGGTTTACCTTCCCAATTGAGCAATCAAGCTGGAAGAACATTTAAAAGCAGTTTATTAGGGTACCCTGATCAAGTGGGATCTCCCTCTGAAAGGGGAGAACCCCGAGACCCATCTTACATTCCTTTTTTGTACTTAACACAACAAAGAAAATGCAAGAGGAAAGTTGATTGGATGGGATAAAAGTAACCCTCTTTTGAGGGTAAATCAACTACAAAGGTGGTTTGAAGTTAGATAGCCAGTTGCCAGTTGACACTAAGAAACCTTTTCTTAGCAGGAGATAGTCTCCAACCATCCTTCTGTAGCTTATCTTTTCAGTTTAGGAATGTAGGAAGCATTCCTACATTCCAGTCTGTAATGAGCCTGAACATAATTTCAAAAGAGAGAAAATAAATCAAATTAAAAGGCAAAGGAACTGTGTTAGTTAACAAGTTACAAAATCCATGTCATGTGCCCCTCAGTATAAAGCAAACAGACACAGGTACGAATTTCCCAGGCTCTGTGATGAAAAATGGTCCACCCCCTTATTTTCACTGTGGGAAAAAGAGTGCATTTGGTTGACTTACCATATAAGTAAGTAAGTAAGTAAGTAAGTAAGTAAGTAAGTAAGTAAGTAAGTAAATCCAATTTTTGCTGCATTTTGTTGAGTACTCTTTACTTTTACTAGGTTTTATTTTTTTCTACTCATACCTTGAGTTGAAGGGATTGGCTACGGTATTTTCTTCAAGCAAAAGCAGACCTGCTAGGACAGATCTATAGTCGTCTTTTGCAAGAGGATGTGATTTAAAGCAGTTTTCTATGTCTCTAGTTCAGTGGTGGTGAACCTATGGCACGCGTGCCAGAGGCGGCACTCGGAGCCCTCTCTGTGGGCACATGTGCTGTTGCCCCAGCCTCACCTTCCCCCATGACCCCCTCCTCACCAGCAGCCTCCCCCTGGAGGAGAGTTGCCCCCGAGCATGGCCCACGCAGACCAGCACAGCCAAAGCCATGGCAGCCAGGCAGCGTAGACAAGACTCTGCCCTCATGCCCCATCCAGTTGATGCTGCGGGGCACGGGCAGAGGGCGTGGCTGCCATGGCACTGCTGGGCTGCCTGGGTGATCTGCAGCATACCCTGGAGGCAGTGAGTGGCCTTGCAGGCAGGTGGGTGGGGGATGGGATGGGGCGGAGCAGGGGCGGGGCAGGGGGTGGAGTGGGGGCGGTGCTGTTTTGGAGCACTCAGTCTCTAAAAGGTTCGCCATCACTGCTCTAGTTCATTATTTGCCTGTTTCCCAGCTTTTTTTTTTCATTTTCCCATGCAATATCTGAGACCATAAGCTATATGGGTAACAAACTACCTCCCCCCCCAACACACTTCTATATGTTTTCCCCATATCACTTTCTCCATATTTTCTGTATCAGGATATTTTGCTCTTTATCTGCAATGTCTTGGTGCTAGTGTAGGCTAAATATTTCATGGGGATATTTCTACAAGTCTTTTCATATAACATTTATGGCTCATCTCAAAAAACAGCAATGCAAAGCAATAGGAAAGCTGCGAGTACATCATATTTCCAGATTGTTTTAAATTAAATATGCAACAGATTTGGTACTCTGCTCCTTGAAGATAAGCTTCTGCTACCTGCTTTATCAAACAAACAAACCAATGAAATGCACTCACGGTGATAAATGGAAGGACGGAGCTCATTTCCCCCATATATTTCTGAATTCACTTTGTCTTGTATTTATATTTTGAAAATAAGAATTAAAATAGGACTACCATCACTGGGCTGCAAAAATTCAAAAGAACCACTAGATGTCAGAAAACAAATATAGTAAATTTTAATACTTAGCTACTATCTAGTGGCCTTCTGGATGTTTACAGCCCAGTTATGATTATCCTTTTTTTTTTTTTTAAAAAAAAGGCATTTGTAATATCAACATCCTTTTTTTAATAGATAGTGTATCACATCTTGCAATGTAGCTTTCTTTCACCTGTAATCAGAACTGTCAAATTATTATTCCCTCCCAGAAAGCAAATTAATCTGATTATGATGAAAATATAATTCGGCACATTTATAAAATGATTCTTCCTCTTGCTTATCTGAGTACTTCACTCCATAAACAGCCAAAGATTTGTTAACTTCTCTTTAGGGGTGATGGGTGGGCAACGGGGGAACAGAATTGTGTGTTTTCTGATTAGCAATTCATATTCTTCTTTTGCCTGTGCCTGTTCTCACATCTGCCTGATTAATTAGTTTATCACTCAATTTAGCTCTTCCTTGCTAACAACTTTCCAAGAATCACACAGTCCTTTATTCACATTAATGATAAATTGTTCAACTTTTGTTTCAGACTTTTATATGAGATGTGTGGGTGATGCACCTAAAAATCAGGTACATATTACCATACATATATTCAAAGAAGGTGGCAACCACAACAGTGCAATTGAAAGCCTGCCTGATTTTTTAGGTGCATCACCCATGCAACTTACATAAATATACATATAACCATACTCTGTGAACACTTTTTGCACAAACAAAGCATCAAAGGAGGATAGCGATATGACTGTGGAAGGAAGAACTTGCCTCTAGAACTGATGTCTGGATCTGTAGGATCTGTTCATGGCCTTTGACTTGTCTGACACAGATTTTGCATGAGAGTTGTGTGGTGGCAGGAGTGTAGCGCTCCAGGGAAAAGGCACAGTGAAGTGGCTGCTTGTTGTTGCGCCACACACGAGAAAAAGGAACTTCCTAGAAAAGAAGGGACAGGATGGAAGTGGCTTGCAAATTGACCAAACAAAAGATTAATGCGGAGAAAGAACTGGAGAAGATAACAAAATGCAAAGGCATGCAAGTAGAAATACAACAACTGTGGCAAAAGAAAACAAAGGTAGTACCAATAGTAATAGGCATCTTGGGTGCAATCCCAAAATAACTGGAGCACCACTTGAACACCATCGGCATTGACAAATTTGCCATCAGTCAATTGCAAAAGGCAGTTTTACTCAGAACCGCTTACATTCTGCAATGACACCATCAATCTTCAGCATCTGCCTATCTCAGGTCCTTGAGAAGGACTCGATAGGTGAATAAAAATGTCAATTCCATCTGAACATCTGACTGACTGGGCAACAAACCATAATGATAAGTGCTAAACAAAGAGGCTTTGCAATAAACATTTGCTTTGAAGGAATAAGAGATCACCTGTGGATAAGGATGGCTAAACAAGGCAAGGTATTAGGAAGCTACCATAGTTTAAGTGAGTGGTGGGTTTTGCATCTTTAAACTATAATACAGTTGGCAAGTTAAGAGCATTGCTCTGCATACTTTTACCAACGAGCCACTATTGTAGGTCTTGAAAAATCCCTTATTGGTAGACATAATGCAGTGACTGGTTGACAAGCATGAATGATGAGAAAGAAGGCTGAGGAAATGCTTCTCAGTCTGTCCTCTTTATCCGGTCTTTTCCAAGATGCTCTATACCAGGGGTCCCCAACCTCCGGTCTGTGGACTGGCACTGGGCTGTGGCATGCCAGAAACCAGGCTACACAAACAAGTGAAGCCCCATCCAAGGGAATGCAGGCAGCATGCGAAACCACACCCTCTTCGGTCCATGGAAAAACCTCTCTCCATGAAACCGGTCCCTAGTGCCCAAAAGGTTGGGGCCACTGTTCTACACTAGGGATGGCCAATCTTGGCAACTTTTACCAAAGCTGGCTGGGGAATTCTGGGAGTTGAAGTTGCTAAGGTTGAACACTTCTCAAGTTATTTTGCTGCTTTTTCCCAAGGAAGATAGATCCCTTTTCCAATGACTCACTGGGATGAAAGTGCACATTACATTCCCTTCCCCATCCAAATTGACTTCTGTAAGCTATGTGGATCCTTGACACATTCTTTGAATCAATGTTGGAACTAACTGTTTTCTTCACAGCATGCCAAATTTTCATGTTAAAGTCAGTCGAAGCAGGAAGACAGACAGGTCATGACTGGCACAATTAAATCGCAGGGGGATGAAATAACAAATAATGGAAAATGGATAAAAGAAGGTTTTAATAATAAAGATCCCAGGGTCTTGGTTGGTTCAGGTGCCAAAACTATCCATCTTGAATCAATCAATCAATCAATCCGCTGCGATGAAAAGCTCTTCACTGAACATTATGGACTGTAATCTACCAATCTGGGTCAGTGTGGGTTGGTAGATAGATGGCTCTCAGCTTTCTAGTCTATGCTGGGAGAGTGGCCTAAAGTCATAGAGATGACTTCTGTATTTAGGGGAGAAAAGAAGCCCAGACTTTCAACTCCTAGTCCAACACCTTAACCTACTATACCACTTTGGTTCCCTCCCAACTTCAGTACCTGAATGTCTATGAAGATTCTCAATCATCCAGTTCATGGTTGTCTCAAAGGTGCTTTTTTGAAAGACAATTGGATGATGTTTTTCCTTGAGGAAGAAGACATTTTGTTTCTATCCAAGAAGCTACATCAGTTCTGACTGGATGGTGAGAGGGATGGAAGGGATAGTTCTGAAAGGTTGAGGGGGGGAATGGAAGGATCATATTTCTTTGCAGTCATCTAGCACAGGGCTTTTCAACCAGTGGTACAGGTACCACCTGTGGTACATTGGCACCTGGCAGGTGGTATGCGACCATCCTAGAAAAGTGGTAGCGGGGGAGGGGAATGAGCTGAACCGGTGGCAGCACCGCACAAGCCTGAGCGAGAGACAGCTGGAGCTGCAGGGCTGTCAGGGCTCAGCGGAAGCACCAGGATCAGTGCCGCTTTCCAGCTGGAACTTGGCACTGATCCTAGCACTTCTGCTGAGCCCAGAAGAAGCGCCAATCAGCTGGAATGTTGCAGCATCTCCAGGGTCTTGTGATTTACATTCAGATGCTTGGCAACTGATTCATATTTATGACAGTCACAGTGTCCCAGGGTCATGTGAAGTGACCAAAAACTACTGCAATCACCCATCAGAGGGGGAGAATAAAAACCAAACACCCCCCCCCACCCCACCCCCGCTGCCAATCCTCAACAGAAATGCTCACAACAATGAAAACCTCAGACAGGAGGAAGAGCGCCGCTGGGTGGGCAGGCAGGTGTCTTGCTCGGCTGTGGATTAGGGGCACTTTTTAAAGTGCCATTGTAACTTCAAACAGTCACTAAGCAAACTGTTGTAAGTCGAGGACTATCTGTACTTTATCACTTTTTTTTTTGGTCATCAAGTTTTTCACACCTTGCTGGTGGTACTGGGATGTTGCCATATCCTAAAAGTGGTACAATGGGTAAAAAGGTTGAAAAGCTCTGATCTAGCACTCTCTCTGATAGATGTTGAGGCCACTTGGGAGTTTATCCGTGCCCTCAGGGTCACTTGAGTCAGAGTGCAAGTGGGTGTGGAATCTTCTTTGAACTGCGCTATAAACAGGAGATAGGTTATGTCATATTTCTCCCTCTCTGTTGAGGGAGGGTTGTTCAATTCTAACATAAATGGCTCTTGCCATCTTCAAAGAAGATTCCACACCCCTTTGCGCTCTGATTCAGGTGACCCTGAGGACACAGATAAATCCCCAAGTGGCCTCAACAGCTCTCAGAGAGAGTGCTAGATGACTGCAAAGAAATATAATCCTTTCACCCCTCCCCCAATCCAGTCAGAACTTATGAAGCTTCTTGGATGAGAAACAAAATGTCTTCTTCCTCAAGGAAAAACTTCATCCATCTTTTGAAACCCTCTTTCAAACCAAAGGCCCTCTCTCTCCAGAATGTGGAAGTTAACTGACGTGGGGAAGAAAAGACTTGTGTCGTGAAGTTGCAAGGAGGAAATAATGCAAAAAGGTTGTGCTTCTTTCCGTCTCATGAACCTTTCAAGTCAAACTACCCTATGCTAAGCTAAAATCAACACAATCAACTCTTCCTCTGACATGATAGAGGAAGTCTCTGGAATTGTAAATAAAACAAAACATCAATAAAACAATTGTAGCATACACAGCAAAAGGAAACAAACAACAATATGTAACTTACGAGCTTCCTTCCAAACCACTGGTTCATTAAAACACACCCTCTCCTGCAAACACACACAATAGCTCTTAAATAAAGCCTTGCGTTTAGAACCTGTTTCAGTATGTAAGAGCAAGATACTAATTGTGATAAAGAAAACAATAAAAGCAACATTATAAATTGTGATTAAAAAAAGCAAGATAGAAACATTATAAAGCGGAAGTGTAATTAGTTTTCTCTTTAAAATTATCTCTTTTTTGCAGATGGGAGGAAAAGAAGAGAAAGGGAAGCTGAGTTGTTAAAGCTGAGTATTATGTTGTTGAAGGAAAATATATAATAGAAGCCATGGATAATGCTGAGTTAGGTAAAATCTTTTAGATTACTTTTTATAATCAGTTTCATTTGCACTGTCCTAAGATAAACCCCCCAAACCAGGTTGTTAATGATTTATTCTAATATAGTTAAAAGTTACAATCTACTGTTTGAAAACTGAATGTTATTATTTCACAGTAGCACATTAATTTTTAAATATAATTAATCCCTTAGTGTCAAATCTCTTACAGCTTAATTATTATGTTTTAGTTTTGCTCTTTTAATGATAGGTATTTAAAAGCTACCTCAAGCCAAAACTGGACTTAAATGCAGAATGCCATTATTAGAAAAAGTCAAGAAGTTGTTTACTATTAACTTCAATGATTTTTTTCCCAACTTCTTAATCTATTTTACAGCCAGTGGAGCAGTGACCTAGAGGTGAAAATGCTCACCTACCACTCAGAAAGTTGATAGTTCAATGCAGAATTTTCTCTTATCAGGGCGCAAAAAGAAAACATCTGCTGCAAAGTCCACATAGGCATCAGGAAGGCCATCCAGCACAGCTCCATTCAGTCACCCTAACCCCATTCTGAAGCAAAGGATTAGAGGGTTCCAGCTCCACTAACCAATTATTAACTTATTTTCAAGGTCAGCCAAGATGACATCATCTGTTGGTTGACCTGATAATATTTGACAAAATCTTTTATTTTAATCAGTTGAATGCCCAAATCTCTACTTCTACTGAACTGGAACTTGATCATAAATGTTTTATTTATTCCAAATGTTCTTACTGTAGACTGCCCAATATTCTAGTCAAGATGATCTGAAACTATGTTCCCCAAATCTTTCATAAATTTATAATGTCTGTTGGACATTTTGGAAATGGGTGAGGTAAAAGTACAGAATCTATTTCATTGTTTAAAAGCCTTAGATAATAATAATAATAATAATAATAATAATAATAATAATAATAATAATAATAATAATAATAATAATAATAATAATAATAATAATATCCTGGAAATGTGGCTTGTCCATAGATAACCAACATATTAAACTATACATTTAATCCAGAAGTCTCTGGACTGTGTTAAGAGAAGCAATGAACCTCACAAAGTCATATGCCTTGAAAGTTTGAAATTGCTTGGTTATTAAAAATGGAAAATATACTCATCCAATCTGCACACATATTAGTCTTCCTATGCAAATACCTGACATGCTGTGAATGGTTTAATTCTCCAGAGAAAAGGGGGAATATCAAGAACAGAGATCTGAAGGCTGAAGGTATTCCCTTTGAAATGCAGCAGTTTTGGTTCTTCCAGCAATTGTCCTCCCTGGTGTCTTTCACCTGAAATCACATCCTGCAACAATGGAGAACAGAAAGCAAATATATTGTAGGCTAAATGTTGAAAAATTTCCCTCCATGCTGAAGGTGATGGGATGAGAACTAGAATTTTGCTAAGGTGTTATTCTAAAAGAAAAGCTCCCATGGATCAGTCCAACTATCCATGTCCTGCAAGAGAGAGAGAGGAGAGAGAAGAGAGGAGAAAGGAGAGAGGAGAGAGGAGAGGAGAGAGGAGAGGAGAGAGGAGAGGGAGAGGGAGGGAGGGAGAGAGAGAGGTGTTTCAGAGATGCTATTGCTCATTTCAAATTATGTCTCTTTTTCAGTTGTTATGTATAGCGTTTGTGTGTTTCCCATCTCAAAGTAGCAGAAAATTAAATCACAAAGGTTTGAGAATTTCAGTTTCAGAGGATGCAAGAAAACAGGCTTTGTGGCCTTAAAGCAGGGAACCTCAATTCAACTCTCCACGGCCAACTCTTTTCTCCCTAAAGCTCATAGCTAAGAAAGTGAGGACAAATAAAGGGAAATATTTCTTCACCCAGAGGATCGTTGATTTATGGAATTCACTTCCTGAAGGGGTCGTGACAGCTATCAGCCTTGACAGCTTCAAGGCAGGGCTAGATAGATTCATGGATGCCAAGTGTATCGGTGGTTATTAAAACGGATGTCCATGTGCCGCCTCTATGTTGGTTGAGGCAGGCAGGATTCCCTTGAGTACCATTTGTTGGGGGTCAAGGGAAAGGGAGGGTTTTGCCTTCTCTTTCTGCTCAAGATCCCCATGTACAATTGGTGGGCCACTGTGTGACACAGAATGCTGGACTCGATGGGCTTTGGCCTGATTCAGCATGGCTCTTCTTATGTTCTTATGTTCCACAGCCAACTCTCCATGGCCAACTCTCCACGGCCAACTCTCCAAGGTCATCTTGCCACAACCAATTTGCTGCAGTCAATTCACCTTGGCCAACTCACCGTGAGATACCTCCTCATGGCCAACTCACCGTGGGACAACTTGCTGCAAGATACGAGTTACACTAATATCAAAGAAATAGTCCAATAAAATCATTAAAGAAAAGATGACAAAAGAGGGACGAAATGAAATGTGAATGACAAAAATTTAAATATTCTTTTTAAATTATTTTAAATAATTCAATTGGAATTGTTGAGCTGTCCAACAGCAAGTTGTTCCATGGCAAATTGGCTACTGTGAATTGGCCACGGCAAGTTGACCACAGCAAGATGTTCCATTCCATCTGCAGAGAACGAAAGACAGTATGACTGCCCAATTTATCCGATCCAGGAGGTTATTCTATCCGGATCAGAACTTCAGCCTCTGCTTTCCATAAATCAATTGTTAAACAAGATTGCATACGTTACTGTATGGATTTAATTTCGTGAGATCGTTTGATGTTTAATTCTTCAGTGCATTGTCTTCCCTGGGTAAGGAAACTACTAGAAGTAGATTATCAAATATTTGCTTTCTGCAGCTTGTGGATGTTTCTAAGGACTTTGCCAATTGGGAACGGGAGAATGTCTGCTAGGTTTTTCTTTCTTTTCAAGCTTGGAAATTCTATGGATTCTATTGTTTAGCCGTTTCTTTATTTTGTGCATGAATCGTTCCAAGCTTTTGGCATCCAGATGCCTCGTCGAATACTCAGAGCTCATTACTCCTGATCGAATACAGAAGAGCTGTAAGCAAGAGCTTGGGAAAAAAAAACAACAACGCCAGAATTAAAATATGAAAACCGTGCACTGGACTGCATCGCGTTTGCTCGGCTAGAACTACATCTGGCTCTGAATCCCTCCATTTACCAAGGGAAAAAGGAAAGATGCTTCTTGCTGGGAGAAAAGTCTGTTAGGATCGAGCTGCACATCGTGTTCAGTTATCTGGAACTTTCTGTAATCCTTCCACTTCTTTGTGGAAAAAAAGAAAAAGGGAAAAGATCTGGCAGGCCATCTTTTATGGCATATGACCAGGTGTGGAGAACACACTTAACATATTGCATCAAGCTTCTTTTGTTCTGAATAAGCCACCTGAGGTTTCAGGCAGACTTTGAGAAGAAAAGAGCCAGCCCTATACAGTTTTCTGCATCCCCGATCTTTACTATCTGGCTGGCACCTTTATTTTATTTTTGTTTCAGAGGGCAAAGTTAGATTTAACTATTGCTTGTAATTGGTCCTTACAACTGGGTTTGTCTTGACAGGCTATTTAAACCTTCTCTGCACTCTAGAATGTCTGCACAATTCCTCTCCCTTTCCCTGTATGTCTGGGCATAGAAAAGAAATGCAAGCACATTTTATTGTTATTGTTTGTTTATTATTTAAATTTATTATAGCCACCCAACTCCAGTGCATTCTGGATAGAGCATACCCCCTTACCCCCCCCCCCCCAAAAAAAACCCTGTGTATTTTACAGCCCCTGGAATACATCTGGCCCTTTGATTGTCCCTGTCCAGCTCATGTGAGGACAATTGGAAATTAGAAATCAAATATAAATAAACATGCTGCAAAGGGCAGAAGAAGAGGCTGATTCAGGTCTGTCTCTGTGCAGTCACCATGTGCTCCTTCAGCCAGGTGGCCAGAGAGGATGAGGTGCCTACTCAGTGCTCGTCCCTCACCTGGAGCAGCCTGAGGAGTTGAGTTGATGAAATTTGAGGACATCATATCAGGTTACATTGGTCTGGCTCAGTGGTGGGATTCAGACAGTTTGCACCAGTTCGGCAGAACCGGTAGCTAATTTTTTGTTGCCCAGACTCAGAATGGACTTACCGAAGCGGCATCCACATAGACAACCAGTTGTTCACATACTTGAATCCCACCACTGGTTTGGCCCTCCACAACAGTCCCAGTTCCTTATGTGGCCCTTTGGGAAAGTTAATTGCCCACCTTGCGTTAAACATCTGGAAAGGCCAAGAATGGTTTGGCCATCTTACCTGAAATGCCCAGGGAGTGTTGTCAACACAGTACACTCTTAGGCTGTAATCCAGAGAGTTGCAGGACATACAGCCAAAGACGGCTACTTTCAGTTCTTTAACAGAACAATCAGAGAGTGGCTCTCCAAAGAGAGCATAAGTTCCAAAGGAGTCCAAAAGGATATGACAAGCATATGGGTCCAAGAGGCAGTAGCAAGAAGTGGTTTCTTCCTCTACAGACATCACTTCCTGGATGTGTCAGAACATTAAGCCCAGAAAGAAGAAAAGCAAAAGTGACTTGACAGAAAATGAATAACATTAAAACAGGTTCCATACAACCTCTACTTGCAGGTTTTGTTTTGTTTTGTTTTTGTATGGAAAAAAATAATAACTTGGAACAGGCTTACTCTGTACACTATAGGTAGACTATTTTCTTGGTCAGGGGTTCCGAAAAAAGTATTTGCAGGTAAAGAACTGCACTTGGTTAAGTTAGAGCTTTCCCCTTTTCTCCAAGCTGGGGGTTTGTGATCTCTATTTCGTTTTAAACTCCTTCAAATTAATTTTAGTGTTTAATGTCAGGCATAAAGGATCAGGATCTCACACACATGTTCCACTTCAGAAGATGTATTGCTCAAGCCTGTACACAAGAATTCAGTCAACTAAAGTTCAAAACTAAATTGGCACCAGATAAGGATCAGTGGAATTTAAGGGGGTTGGGCTTGGACCGTTTGTGGCAATGTAATGACTCTAGGCTGATGACTCGCTTAACTCTGCACTTCCCAGCTCTGCCTGCTCTTTTCCTATCTCTATACTTCTGTTTCGATAACATGTCACAGCAATATGTTGTTTATCATGGGTAATTGCAATTAGAGAAATTTTTAGGAACCCTCAAACAGGAAGTTGGGGGTTGCATGTGGTCTTGAATAGCCTGCTCGCCAAATCTTGATATGTGTTGATGAAAATACCGATAAATAAGTGTTTACATTGAAGACTGTTTAGTCATCAAGAGCAAACAATTTTAAGGTTATATTTGGAAATGGAAACTCCCAAACTAAAATCTCTTTCTTTCTTTCTTTCTTTCTTTCTTTCTTTCTTTCTTTCTTTCTTTCTTTCTTTCTTTCTTTCTTTCTTTCTTTCTTTCTCTTTCTTTCTTTCTTTCTCTTTCTTTCTTTTTTCTTTTCTTTCTCCTCTCTCTCTCTCTCTCTCTCTCTCTCTCTCTCTCTCTCTCTCACTCTCTCTCTCTCTCTCTCTCTCTCTCTCTCCCTATCATCTATCTTTATATCTATCCAATTATTTTTATATACTGTCTATCTCAAGGTTGACTCTAGGCTCCAAATACATAGGTGAATATTCTTGCTTTCACTGTTAAGTATCACTAACATCTTAGCAATGGTCTCCAACTCTTCTAATTTTTATCAGCTTCATCTATTTCTGACAGTAATTTTACTTACCTCCCATTTGCCTAGATGCTTTCTTTTTTTCAAATGAATATTCCAATGCTCAGAGTTCACATCTGCACAATGCGGGATTGTCAAGGCAAATGGAGTAGAGACCATCAGTTCTATAGGTCCACAAGTCACTTCTGGACCTAGAAGGATTTCACTTCCTTCCAGCTGAAGGCTTCACATTGGATACATAAGAAATGTTGAAAAGGAAAGAAACACAAAATCAAATTATTTTAACACACACACTCGTTACATACAATATTTATCTTTATGCCTATGTTCCATTTATATTTGTTCAGTTGTATAATTAATGCCTTTTAAAAAATGTAACAAAATCTCAGGGCTGTAACCATGAATGGCACACACACAAACAAAACAGAGAAAAACACTGAGAGTTAGGTAACAAAAGAAAATGGTATATACTGTATGTCAGACAAAATTCATCCTATATACCATCCTTCCACAATCAGACATTTTCCAGATGTACAAAGACTATAACTTTCAGAATTCCTTAACCAGCATTGCTGCAGTGGATTTTGCAACCATTTGGGAAGGCTGATATGAGCTGAACCATACATAACCAATGTATACTATCCACACAGTACATAAAGGTGCCAATAGATTCCAGAACTGCTAAAAAAAACCAAAAGGAGATCCTGATAAGTTCAAGAAACAACAGGACCAGATCCTACAACTAACTGAAATGTCTACTTTGCCCCTGCATTTACAAAAACAACACCATCACACATCCCCAACAATTGCATATGCAAAATCAGGGGCAACTTCATATGGACTGCTGTTAATATGATGCACAGGAACATCTATCAATAATGCCCTTCTAGATTTTACATAGAACAAACAGATCATATTTTGTGTAAAACAATTAATGGCTACAAGTTTGAAATCATGACTCAAAACATGGACTATTTATTTATTATTTATAATATATAATATAACATATAAAGATCAAAGGAATTCAAGAGGGGTTGGGCTTAGACCATTTGTGGCAATGTAATGATTCTAGGCTGATAACATGCTTAATTCCACCCATCAACTCCACCTGTTCTTCTCCTACAAGGTGTCTACATCTGAAGGAAGGGACCTGGAAAATGTCACCCTAGGAAAATCAGATAATGTTAGGGGAGCTGATCCCATAGATAGCCTGCAAAATATGAGAGCATTTGAAGCTCCCAGGACACTCTATTACAAATTTCAAGGTTGATTGGACAATTGAGTGAGAGACTGCTAACACATACATTCAACATTTTTGCCTATCTTGAAAGATCTCAACAAACATAATGGATTTTAACACATTATAATAAACTGATAAAATACCTGTAATCTGTTTCACATGTCACCTACATCTTCACAGCCATCCTGTCTCCCCCACTTTTCCCCACCTCATCTAATTGCTAGGTCAGTTTACCTATTCCACAGATCTGATGAAGTGAGCTGTAGATTATGAAAGTGTCCGATTTTTAATGAAATATATAAATTTGCAAAGGTTCTACTAGACTTCTCCTGATTTTTAACTTCTTCTTCTTTTTAAACAAAACATGAGAACCTTGTAAGGATAACGCAATGTGCTTAGCAATTCTGGAATCCCAACTAATAGAGGAGTCAATGGGATCATAAAATGGGGACCGGACAGAATCCATTGAAAGACGGCATGCTTGACTGAATCTCTGAAAGGCATATTCCAGACTGCAACATTTTGTGAGAAAATCCATTTGTTGGACCCAGCCTCCATCTGTTTTCTTTTTTTCTCTTATCAATTTGATATTATTTCCTTATCTCTATTCTGAAGCTAAATGGTCCCTTTCAGGCAAAATGAAAGCAAACTCTAATTTTAAGTGATAGAATTGCAATGAGATTTTTATTTATTTATTGTCGGCGTATGCTAAGAGTAATGTGTTATGGCTGCAAAAGAGAAAAAAAAGAATAAGATAATTATAGCTCAGCAATATATCCTCTCGCAAATTGTCTTTTTCCACTATGACTTACTGAGTTTGAAAGCACTTCTGATCTGACCCAGAACAAACCTAATGGGTAACAGAATGCAAGCTGATATTACGTTATAAAATAACTGATAAGAACTCTTTCTATATTTCAGGTCTAAATTTAGAACCATTACTTATAAATGTTTTCCTTTTGTTAAATGTTAAGCAAATAAATCAGTTAAAAAAAAACTCACAACCATAGCCCCAATCCCTTAAGTTTTGTGATTTATATATTACTTTGAATAAATTGCAATACATTTTAATGTTCTGAGGAAACCAATCCTGTAAATCTAACTGAACTGTCATGATGGGGAAGAGAAAGAGTAAGAGAGAACAATGAACAATTAGATTCAACCCCAGTGCAGCAGCTTTTTGCAAGGAGAAATAAACCATTATTTATTATTAAACTTAGATATGTGAGAAGAAACCTATTACACTTAGAAGAAGAGACTAAGTGAAGGGAATAAGAAGAAACTAGCTTATTGGACTCCAACCTCCATTACCTACAACATGACCAATAACCAGGATTAATGATTAGATGGTCACAAGTCCCCCATCTGTAGCTAGGAAACAATAATGGGAGGTGGGCATGTATCTCCCCTTCGTTTGGGAGACCTCTGTGAGAAACAAGCTAAGGACTAAGGGTGAACCATGGTCTGATCCAGTGGTGGGATTCAAATATATGAACAACTGGTTCTCTGGATGCTGTTTCTGGAAGTCCAATCTGGGCCTGGGAAACAAAAATTAGCTACCAGTTCTGCTGAAGTGGTGCGAACTGGCTGAATCCTACCACTGGTCTGATCCAACAAGGCTGTTCTTACATTCTGAAATTTTCTGAGAAGTTAATGGCAGCTCTTGCACTAATAAAAAGTGACAATAGAAACCAAAGAGTAGTGGATAAAAATGGCCACCTCAACAATAGAGCCATCT
Source organism: Bothrops alternatus (assembly GCA_034064705.1). NCBI lineage: Eukaryota > Metazoa > Chordata > Lepidosauria > Squamata > Viperidae > Bothrops > Bothrops alternatus. Next base: position 545,939 of record JARGCV010000225.1, on the reverse strand, counting down.
AAGCCAGTCCACAATTGACTGGGAGACCCAGGCCTGAACATACAGCCAAGACTTAAGGAGGGTGTTTTTTTTGGAATATCTAAAGGATGGATCTAGTCTAATTTTGGATGGAAGACTGTTCTATAAAGCAAGTGTTGCAGTAGAGAAGGCATGTCACCTGGGACCATCAAATGAAGATCTGTGGCTGATGGTACCTTCAACATGCCTGCTCTGCCCATGGTGGGTAACCATGGAGAGATAGAATTTGTCCTCCTGCAATCTCATAAGTTATGGTTTCTTATGGACTCTCTTCTGAACCAGCACAGCCATGTCAACAGAGTGCAGGCAGTAGACTTGCTTTCTGAATCATTTACACTGATTTATCACTGATCCCCATATGGTAGCTAATGGTCCCTGGATTACCATCTGTGTTCATAGCATTTACTGGAATGAGTGCTGCCTGAATTCACGTGAAAGGTAAGCATTAATGGATTCGGTCCAACAGCATAATCTCTTGAAGGGAGCTCTTCAATTGCTTTTTGGAGAAGTATCTCTCCCTTTAGTGAATCTAATATACAGCCACACTGGAATTCTGGGAATTATTTAATACTGAATGAACTGAAAACAGCTAATTAGAAGGACTCCCTCACCCCAGAAACAGCGAGAACCTTCTCTATAACAGCCAGCCTGAACACAAAGAGTCTGAACACAAGAGTTCATTTGCTGTTTATGGAATCCAGAGAACATTGTACAATTTCAAATATTTAACATTTCCCTGGGTGCAGAGCAAACAAATTGCAAAGCAGATCTAATCCTTTGGCCTCCATCAAAATCAGAAGCTTGTTTTGTTTTCTGAAGAATGGAAGAAACCGTAAGAGAAAATAAACTAGCATTCTTTCCATCCCCTGGCCAAATCTAATTCCATGGGTTAGTGACTGCGAAGGGGAGCATTTTTTTTTTCAGACTGAAGGAGAGTAAAATTGGCTATGCTTCGATTATTTAACTGAAATGAAATCATCAAACTGTGAAGTTTAATTTTTTAACACTTATGACCACTGTATTAGGTATTAAGAGAATATTTTTCCCATGATGAAGAATAACACAAACACATAAATGTATTTATCTGTCCTGGGTGAGGGAGAGAAAAAAAGTAACGATGTTGAACCATCTTCTGCAGAAATGTACACAGCAATAGACCCAACTTACAAAGTTCAGATTTCCCCAAACAAAACAGAACAGTCTGCAATAGAAAGTAGGCAATCTGATAAACAAAAGTCAGCCAATCTGTTATAGTGATTAAGGCAGCAGGCTAGAAAGCAAGAGACTGTGAATTCTAGTCCTGCCTTAGGCAAGAAAGCCAGTTGGGCCAGTCATTCTTTCACAGCCCCAGGAAGCAAGCAAGGGCAAATCCTACAACTATACTGCAGCAAATCATGAAACTGCCACAAATCTGTTTTGTTTAGAGGCATAACATATAGCATTATTCTTCTCTAGGTATTTCCTATTATAAGAGCAATAGCAGTAGCACTTAGACTGATATATCACTTCGTAGTGCCTTACAGCTCTCTCTAAGTGATTTACAGAGTCAGCATTTTGCCTCCAACAATCTGAGTCCCCATTTTACTAACCTTGGAAGGATGGAAGGTTGAGTCAATCTTGAGCCAATGAAAATTGAACTGCTAGCAGTCGGCAGAATTAGCCTGCAATGCTGCATTCTAACCACTGCACCACCAAGGCTCTTAATAAGCTTCCCATTAATTTACCACTTTCTATGAAAAATCCTGCTTTATTTTATACTACATGGAAAAGATAGACTAGAGTACACATAATGATTTTCAGTGTATGCATTCATTCATGCATTCATTTATTCATTCGTTCATTCATGCATTCATACATACATTCAATTTTTAGGCTACTCCTGAAGTATAGCAACTTAAAATTTATGAAAATTTAAAAGAAATTGAGCATAAAACAACATACGTTAAAGAAAAAGAATACAGCTGATTGAATGATAGAACCCCAAAACTCAAGGTGTTAAACCACTATCCTAGCCCAAGCCTTAATAATTTGCAAAAAAAAAAAAAATCAAAAGGAGGTGAGTACTACAAATTAAATCATCCTCACCATTAGCATTGTTTTGTTCCATCACTTTTAAATACTGTCTGAGGAAATGAAAAAAAGAAGGAAAATTTCCTTCAGGTCAAACTCAATTCTTGGTGACTTTGTGCCTCCCCCCCCCTTGGTGTTTTTCAAAAGGCAATTGGACTTTCTTGGGGTTTTTTCCCTTGAAAACATTTCTCATCCAAGAAGCTTCTTCAGTATGTCAGAATTGAAGAAGCTTCATGGATGAGAAGCAAAATGTTTTCAAGGAAAAAACAAAGAAAGTCCAGTTATCTTTTGGAAAAGCATCTTTGAGGCAACCATGACCTGGATGACTGAGAATTTCCACTGAGATCTGTGATATTTTCACAGCAACAAAATGGAATTGATTTGCCATTTCTCTCAAGCTAGACACCTTATAACGGACAAACTAGTACTAAACACTTCAACCCTGCTTAAGTTTTCAAGCGTGGCTAAGAGTTGTCACAAACAAATCACAACAATCAAATCCATGTCACAAAAAATAAATTGTTGGAAGCACTGAAACAAAATAGTTAATTACGATGCCTAGTTGAAGAGACTAGGAGAAACAGTGTAATTTTCAAGATTTAATTCTCACTGAGAGCGAAGATCTTGGCAATCCAGTGAAGTGGCCATAACCCGTGAAGACTTAAATCAATCACAAAGTATCTTTGCATTTTCTTCTTGCTCACTTGTGTGTGTTTGTTCGTTTGTTTTTTCCAAGAGAACAGCGTAGCTTTGGTACCTTCAGTTGACAATGGACATTTACAACAAATCATGTTAACGGGACTTGCTCTTTCTTCCAGAAGAATTAATAGGACAAGAAACAATACTCTTAAAGTGCAGTTAGAACCCATGAAAAAGCTCTACAATGCATAATCAGTTGCTCCAGCTTTTGCTTCTCATTAAAGCACATCTCATATTATTTGGATTCTTAGCAAACATGCACCATTGTTCATCTCTTCTTTGCTATGACAAATATACAGTAATGACAAATACCATGTTTCACACGAAAATAAGACCGTGTCTTATATTATTATTTTTTTTGCTCCAAAAGACGCATTAGGGTTTATTTTCCAAATTAGGTCTTATTTGGGGGGAAAATATGGTACTAAATGTGTTTGGCTGGCTGACGATCTTAACTGGGGCATATTTTTGGGGTGGGTCTTATATTATGAGCATCCTGAAAAAAAAATCATGCTAGGGCTTATTTTCTGGGGAAACACAATATACACCAGTGGTGGGATTCAGCCGGTTCACACTGGTGAGGTAGAACCAGTAGCTAAATTTTGCTGCATTTGGAGAAACGGCTGGCTTTCAGAAGTCCAGTCTAGGCCTCGGACACCTCCCAGGCCTAGAACAACCTGCCGGAAGTTCATGGATGCCACTTCCAGAAGTTCATTCTAGGCCTCGGAGGCCCAGGCCTGCATTGAATAAGAGAACCGGTTGTTTAGACACTTTTTTTTTCTAGAAATGTTTATACATTAGAAAACAAGCTTGCACTGCACATTCCAGACAAGTATAGAACTGCGATGACAACCATACTCCAACTAACACTGTAAACTGAATAGTGTCTATTTGATTTATTTGATTTTTATCCCACCTTTATTATTTTGTCTTCCTCCTCTTATTTTCAACATCCTACCTCCTCTTACCTCCAACAACCCTGTGAGGTAAGTTGGACTGAGAGAGAGAGACTGGCCCAAGGTCACTAACAGCTTGGTACACCTAAAAACACCCACTAACTGAAATGTTTGATAACAATGATAAACACATGAACATCTGGATAATCTGAGATTTGTTTTTTTCTATTTTTGCAATCCCTTTCATAGGTATGTACCACAAAATATCCCTTCTTCTTCTTCTTCTTCTTCTTCTTCTTCTTCTTCTTCTTCTTCTTCTTCTTCTTCTTCTTCTTCTTCTTCTTCTTCTTCTTCTTCTTCTTCTTCTTCTTCTTCTTCTTCTTCTCCTTCTCCTTCTCCTTCTCCTTCTCCTTCTCCTTCTCCTTCTCCTTCTTCTTCACAAACACTTGTAGATAATTAAATTTGGTAGAAAATAAACATATTTTCTTCAAGCAATCACATAAAATTTAGGCTAAACCTCTTTTAAATAGTATTATACTTCTATCTTTCCCCCTTGAATAATAGTTTAACTTGGCAATACCTGCAATAAACATTAGCCTTGATGACTTGCTTACAAGATATTCCTAGGATGATCTGAACAATAGCACTATTCATGCTTTTCCACCTGCTTTGTTCTTTCTAATCTACATACTTCCAACAGATCCTATTCAATGCATACAACTTCTCCTCAAAGAAATGAAGTATGAATGCAAAACTATCAAGACTATGAATGAGCCACTAATGCTTTCAGTGCCTGTGACCCTCAAACCAAAACCAGCATGAATTATCTTCTTTCTTATTCATTCATTCATTCATTCTTATAGTGGTTCAAAGCACTCATCCAACACCTTAAAATCCTTGCTGGACCAGGGTTTCACCTGATTTCCAAGTGCATACCTTAATCAACTTATTTTGCAACCAATATATGTTGATAGATAATGGTGAAAGGAAGGAAGATGAAAGGATCCCAGAATAACTTGAGCATTTTATGAACAAACAAAAGAAAGAAATCAAACAATCTGATTAAGACAATGCCAGGTTGTAAAATGTAGAAGACATACCAAAAGCTTTTGGGGTTATTTTTCCCCCAGAAGAGAAACATTATCCCAGACATAATTTCTGGGATAAACTGAAATGAACTTTGGGGGGAAAAACAGCTATTTTTCCCAAAGCAAGGGACACAGAGAGACAGACAGACACACACACACTGATGTAGCTATATTTCCACTGAAAAGAGTTGGAATATACTTACGGCCCTGTCAACTCTTTGAAAGGGAAAAAATGTGCAGCATTTTAATTAAAGTTTAATTTAATATTTTCCCCCAAGAATTTCAGCAAACGAAGTTCCCTAAGATAGTTTGGTCTAGCTTGTTCTCCCCACTTTTAGCCTACAGAAGTCAAACAGCTGGGAGAGATTTGTGTGCCTTCTATTTAATTAACCTATTTTAATTCATTTCTACCATGATTTTGCAATAAAATTATCTAGGTTCAAACTTGTAGATTTTTCTTTTTAATATTTTGTTCCATTCTTTTGTCCCTTCTCATATTTAATCTTTCACTAACCATTATCAAAAAGGACTCCCCCCACCATCAATACAGAGATGTAAATCTCAACAATTGCAGAAATAGGAGATACACTAGGGGAAAAAATGCAGTACATTTTTAGAAGTGTCTGCATTTCCTTTCTCTCTCTGGCCTTTCTCTTGATCCCTTGAAGTCCACCTACATTATAAAGCAGGACAGCACAATATTTCATGACCCAGAAGATGAGTTCATATGATGCTTTTGAGATCCCAGATTGGTTTCTCCCACTAACAGACATTTCTTCCAATCAAGAACATAAGAACATAAGAACATAAGAAGAGCCATGCTGAATCAGGCCAAAGCCCATCGAGTCCAGCATTCTGTGTCACACAGTGGCCCACCAATTGTACATGGGGATCTTGAGCAGAAAGAGAAGGCAAAACCCTCCCTTTCCCTTGACCCCCAACAAATGGTACTCAAGGGAATCCTGCCTGCCTCAACCAACATAGAGGCGGCACATGGACATCCCTTTTAATAACCACCGATACACTTTGCATCCATGAATCTATCTAGCCCTGCCTTGAAGCTGTCAAGGCTGACAGCTGTCACGACCCCTTCTGGAAGTGAATTCCATAAATCAACAACCCTCTGGGTGAAGAAATATTTCCATTTATTTGTCCTCACTTTCTTAGCTATGAGCTTTAGGGAGTGCCCCCTTGTCCTGGTATTGTGTGATAGAGAAAAGAATTTTTCTCTATCCACCTTTTCTATCCCATGCATGATTTTATACACTTCGATCAAGTCACCCCTTAAACGCCGTCTTTCAAGGCTGAAGAGGCCAAGGCGTTGCAATCTGGTTTCATAAGGGAGGCACTTCATTTCCTTGATCATTCTTGTTGCCCTTTTTTGCACCTTTTCCAGTTCCATTATATACTTCTTGAGGTGCGGTGACCAGAACTGTACACAGTACTCCAAGTGTGGTCTCACCATCGATTTGTACAGAGGCAATACAACACTTGCTGACTTATTTTCGATTCCCTTCCTAATCATGCCAAGCATGGAATTTGCTTTTTTTACTGCTGCTGCGCATTGGGTTGACATCTTCATCGAGCTGTCCACCAAAACCCCAAGATCCCTTTCTTGGGTTGTCTCAGAAAGTTTGGTCCCCATCAGTTGGTAAGTATAATTGGGGTTCTTTGCCCCGATGTGCATAACTTTGCACTTGTTTAGGTTAAAATGCATTTGCCACTTTGTTGCCCACTCACACAATTTCGAGAGATCCTTCTGGAGCTCCTGACAATCAGTTTCACTTTTCACAACCCGGAACAATTTAGTGTCATCAGCAAACTTGGCTACCTCACTATTAACTTCTACATCCAGATCATTGATGAATAAATTAAAAAGTAAAGGTCCCAAAACTGAACCTTGGGGGTACACCACTTCTCACTTCTTTCCATCCGGAGAATTGTCCATTTATTGCCACAAAAATACCTGGGTTAATTAATCCTGGTGCATTATGCTTTAAAGTAGTAAAGAGCACAGAGCTGAATGAAGATCACTTTAATGGTGCTTATTTAATTGCAGTGTAGAAATATTTGTTGGGGATCTTCCACCAAATCAAGTCAACAAGGGCGGTGAAGGGAATGGGCATAATAAATCTAATTCTCACAATAAACAAGAGCATTTGCAACAATCACCAGGCAACAGAGGCTGGGAACAATCAACACTTTTTCACAGTATTAACAGGTAGTGAATCTGCAGAATTAAAACTTAAGAGGAACCCAAGAATAAACACACAGATACACCGACACACACAGCAGAAGCACCTCTATGGTGATGGGAACCATAGAGAGCTAAAGAGGGTCAAGGATAGATGGACCAATGCTTGAAACAATTGCTAATTAGGGTTTTATAATAATATGGATTAGGGGACTGGAGGTTAAAACATATAAGGAAATGTTGCTGGAATTGGATATGTCTAGTTTAATGAAGAGAAGGATGAGGGGGGACATGATAGCAGTGTTCCAATATCTCAGGGGCTGCCACAAAGAAGAGGGAGTCAAACTATTCTCCAAATCACCCGAAGGCAGGACAAGGAGCAACGGATGGAAACTAACCAAAGAGAGAAGCAACCTAGAACAGTTAAAACTGACAGTTAAAACAATTAATCAGCGGAACACCCTGCCTCCAGGAGCTGTGAATGCTCCAACACTGGAACTTTTTAAGAACAGACTGGACAGCCATTTGTCCGAAATGGTATAGGGTTTCCTGCCTGAGCAGGGGGTTGGACTAGATGACCTCCAAGGTCCTTTCCAACTTTATTATTTTTATTATTATTATTAAAGATATTTGCCTTCATTCGTGAAATTAATAAATCTCCAAAGTATCTCAGCTTTCCCAAAAAATATGTCGTTCTCCAACACTGTTTCACTTTTCAGACCATTAGGAGAACACTGAATTTCAGCTGCATATGATGAATGGATATTGCTCATTTAAACCAACATCTGTCTTTAAATGCACACAAAGTTAGAAATGAGAAACCCATTTTTAGCTTCAAAAGGATAGAAAATACTGAAATGTTCTTTCATCTGCTATTTATCTTCCCATTCTTAATTCTGGCAGGACTCATTTCCTGTATCAATGCCTGGCTGACACGGAATTAGCCAAGATGTTACCTAGACTTTGCTTTAAAAACCCCACATTTTGACTGTCTAATTCTATCTAGCTGGAATATGAACTTTGCCTTACTTAACTATGTCTGCCACGATTGGTTTACGATATCATGTAGCTGCTACTAGCACCTGTAAAACTACCTCAGAAAAGGAATAAGAATAATAATTTATACAGCAATTTTTTGTCATGTAAAAATTGACATGAAGCAATGGAAATCACAATTTATGTATTATAAGCCATCCATCCCCCAAAAGAGCAACAGTAGAACAGTAGAACTTCCGGAACAGTAGTATAATACAAAGTAATGAGAAAATCAGTAACTGTTCCTTTCCTTTCCTTTCCTTTCCTTTCCTTTCCTTTCCTTTCCTTTCCTTTCCTTCCCCTTCCCCTTCCCTCTCCCACCTTGCCCCCGCCCTGCCCGCATCCCACCCCTCCCTGCCTCGCCTCGCCTTGCCTGTTAAATAGATAATATATGTATCAGACTTTGTTTCTGCCTTACCTGGATTCATCATGGTTGATTGCAAGGTAGATCTCCCAAGATGTTTCTTCAGGGATAGCCCCATGGGGAATTAGCAGGCTAACTCCTGGAACAGCAAAGACAAAAATTACTTGGAAACACTCCAAGTGCTTATTAGAATTAAGGTGAACTGAACTTGCAACAGACAAAAGGAACACATCAGTTTTATCGTGGCTTTGCAGTAGATAAATCACTGTTGCCGTCATCTGAATAGTACAACAAACATCATGATTCAATTGATAAGCATTTATTATACTGGAATATTTGCAGAGCAATCTTTCTCCATGGTTTCAGGTAAAATTATGTTTTGTTTGCAGGGAGCACTTGAAAACAATAAAGATTTTTTTTAAATAGCCTACCGCAGTAATACTTGTATTAATGTGGCAAAAAGCTTTTTTTTTTTCAGTATTAAATTGTGAACGTATGGGTTAAAAATAATTCTTTACAGTATCTGGAGAGTTCACATGGATCAAGGATTTTGATGCAAAATCCTGATCTTGCTGGTTTCTGATGAATTTCTCCTCTGAAAATATAGCCTAAAAATTAGCTATTTAATAATATGAAATGATGAAGTTGGATTCTAATCAGAGATGGTTCAGGTGGACCTGATGTGGCCTTCTGTTCTATGCACTACTCTACCTTAAGCATCCTTTCCCAGAGACAGTAATATCACCATGCAGAACAGGGCATAAAAAAACCTTTCAAAATTGTCTGCCCAGTTTTCAAATTGGGTGGATGTTTTACTTGAAATTCTTCAACCATCTCTCAAGGCAGTGATGGCGAACCTTTTAGAGACCAAGTGCCCAAACTGCAACCCAAAACCCACTTATTTATCGCAAAGTGCCAGGGCTGCATCAGCATTGTGGTGCCCTCAGGGGGGACGTGGTGAGTGTGGCCCACTGGATGGGTATGGCTGCAGTGGTCACAGCAGACTGGGTAAGCATGGCCAGGGCCAGTCCCTTGCCATCTCAAGGGCATTCCTGGGAGGCCACGCCGCTTGCTTGCTCACTTCCTGCCCTGTCGCTTCCAAACACCATGTGCCCGCTACTCTGGTGAACTCTGCTGGGTCAACGGCACGCGTGCCCACAGAGAGGGCTCTGAGTGCCGCCTCTGGCATGCATGCCATAGGTTTGCCACCACTGTCTCAAGGGATCAAGGAATTCCCCCCCCCCAGTGGCTGAAGGACTCTTACTGAAGTAGCTCCTGGAGAAATTATCTTGTAGTATCTTCTGTTTGGATTTAAGTGAAGTTGGGAAGCTAAGAAAACTGCAGATTATTGAGAGAGAATTGTACAGTGAAAGACAGGACATTCACACATGCCTTTGGCTGCCTGGGAATTAAATAAGGGAGTGTTATGAGAATTTGTCTACAATTCTCATAACCTTTGGACAAATTTTAAAGAAATTTATCTGCCATCAAGCTGAATGACAGACATAAAAACAAGAACATGTTTTCACCTGTACATTGTTTCCTCTAACAGGAGAAATAGTCGCTGTATAAACATCACTCTGAAGATCAGATTCATGCATTGTAAATTGGTCATTAGGGGTGCCCATCACAGCCATTTCCCCATATGCCACTTGGAGGACTTTTTCAGATAGTATATAGAACTACCAGCTAACTGCATCAGAGAGTCACAATCCTGCTTCTGGGGGTAGATTGCAAGAATAAAAAAGGCGCTTCACACAATTTCCTTGCTTTAGATTTCCCATTATAAGATATCAAACAATTGGTTTGGGAACCCTTTCTCCTGAGAATGGCTATAAATGAGGGTAACGTCCATTAATATCGATACATTTAATAGAGAAAATGGAAATTCTTCCTATAGGACAAAATTTATCTGGTCAATTCTATGAGAAAATAGCCTGGAGATTTTTGGAAGCATTGGTATGAAAAACAATCAAACTCAACACACAAACTCACTCAATCCCAGGGTGTACAGAAAGTGAGGCATCATAGGTCAATTATTACTTTGTTTTTAGAAAACGTTGCTATGTGTATTGAACATAGACACACACACAAACACATATACACCAATACTCATATATGCACATATACACATATGCACAAACATACTACTAATGGATAAATATTTTCTGAGGCTTGTTTACAGCCACAAGAAACCTTAGTTAGATGATGATGATGACAGCATTAATAATATACAGTATATGCCTAAAATATATTGGAAAAGTTCATTATTAGCAGATTTCATGGGTGCGTACAAAAAAGAACCCCAGCTGTCTCAAAGGAAAATGTTTTTCTCCCTTTCTTTTGCATCTTAAGCTGTGCTAAGCCTTTTTCACAATGTACATGGGTGTTTTCACACACTTCCTCCCTCAAAATTGGCAAGAAACTGACTCTGCAACAGTAGCAAATGAAATTAAGCAGCACGTTTAGAGGGGGCAGGAAAGTTGCTAAAAAGGACCATAGGACCGAGATAAAAGATATAAATAAGGCAAGTGACTTGGAGGTACAGTACATTCCACCTGTTTGAGAGGGGTGTGACCCCCAAATAACTCTACAAAATATTAGAGAAAAGGAGTGGGGAAAGAATGGAAACCTCTGTCCCTTAAGATTTCCAAACATAGATAATTCAGTGAAGTTGCCCGCTTTTTACCATGCAGCCGTTCTTACTAGCAATTAAATGAATCTTGATACCAAGCCTACTAATTTATTCATTTAAATAGGAATGACATCTTGACCCGTACTGATAACGTGGCTATGCTTATTATGATATACAAAGCGATAAATGTGCATCAGCAATTAAACTCTGCTCAGTGTGTTGCCTTCTCTTCACCTCTTTTACCCTCTTCTTCTGGAGTGATTCTCCTGGGGAATAAACAATTTTGTCCCCTAGATGAGTTGAATAGCATAGCTCACAAAAGAGATCCTTTCATGGGATGCTCTGTCCAGCAGCAAAACATTACAGCACAGCACGGAATCCACAACAAAGTGCTTCAGAGATTTTTTTTTTTAACTATCTTTCCTCCTCGAATCTTACAGTTCTGTTCAGAGGAATCATTGAGAATCTAAAGCCCAAGTCCTTGTAGAGTGCTAAAATCCAATTTGATAATGCCAGCAAATGTTGACCCAGTCTATGCAGGAATACATTCTAGAGCTTAGCCCTCTTGAGATCACTGATCCTGCATGAGATAGCTCTTCCTATTCAGCAGCTACTCCAAACATTCACCTGGAATCTGCTTTTCTCAAACTTAAACCCATGTCCATGTCCTTCCCTCTAAAACAATAGAAATCATTTTCGTCTTTAAGACAGCCCTTCAGATACTGTCATGTCCAATTGTCCAGGGATGCATGCCCAGTTGCAAATGCATTCATATGAATGTTTGGGCAATCCAATATGCACCACTTTCAAAACACATTTGTGAATCTGGCAGAACTGAGTATGCTATTTTGCTACTTGATCAACCCATATCACATGTAAGCTACTGTTCATAATTGGGAGGATCTGTTCTTTGTTTGCCTTACAAGACAATAGCTTGGAATTGTACTTTTAAATCCATCCTCTTCGTCATGCAAAAGTTTTAACCTATAGTGACCAGTGAAGGGGCAGGAACAGAATTTTGAACCATTTCTTCAGGAGTAGGGGAACAGAGTCTGCAGGATACGATTAAAAAAAAGTCAAAGTGAAAGTAATTTCACTGTCAGAGTAAGGTTAAAGCTCAGTTTGGTTTTAAGAGATCACAGTATCACAGGACTTCCCTGGAGGCACAGATAATAAGTTGAGATGTGTGAGTTTTCTGTCTGAATGGTTGACTCTTCCACTGAAAATCCATTTGCTGAGTCTAATCAGACCAGGTGCCTTTGTGTTGATGTGAACATTCAGTGGACTTTGTGCATTTATGTACACACAAATACACACAGACACAGAGAGCGAGACACAACTCATACACTTTTATTCAATCAAATCTTGCCATTTGGAATCTAAAAGTGAATCTTGACTGGTCTTCATCCCTTTAAAAAGCCACATGCATAGCCTTTAAGAACCTGGATCAATGTATAATCCACAGAATTTGTGAAGGTCCACCTCTCTTTTAGAGGGAAATCAGGTTCTTCAAGCTATAATTTGTGTAGCTAGATTAAATTCCAGAGTAAAACACTGCACTGCATAGGACATGGGACCCTTGCCTGTAATTGACAAGTGTAAATGACTACCCACCAAAGAATTGCCAGCAGGACAACTGAGCAGCAATTTTAAATGGCCTTTTTTTACTCACAGGAATACACCCAACTAAAACAAAAAATAATACTGAAAATGTAATTGAAAGCCTGTGCTGTTGGACAGAAAAAAAGAAAAGAGTTTCATTTCATAGAGCAAAGCAAGCATCTCATATAATTGCTGGATACTCTAGAGCAGGTTTCCCATTTTTGACATGTTATTCCAATAGTTAGCTTTGATGAGGAAAGAAAGAGAAACATCTGCTACCCCAATGGCTTTTTAAAAAAAACAAAAACTTCATACGACAAAAGAACAACCTATTTTAAAATTAATGTTATTTCACAACATGAAACAGTAGAAATCTCCACAAGCTGTACCTATTTGGGCATTTGCCTCCCGTAGGCAGACAGTAGGAGGGCCCAGCTATATGCTCAGTACAAGCTCCCTATGTGATCCAGAAAATTAACCATGTAGAATGTCACTTGGGTGCTGATCCCTGCTACAGCCTTTGTAATACTTGGCAAATGGTAGACATATGATAAGGGATGTGGCCAGTAAACCTTCTCAGTCTCCCTCTATCTCTTCTACATCTATCATTGTATTTGGGCAAAGAAGAGCACCATGAACTGACATTTCATCAAACGTTTCTTTTGACAGGTTTTCCTTGCTAATTTCATTCAATCTGACATAAAAGAAATTGTGTGAGGAATTTGCTTCAAAGAAGAACCTTCCTTTGAAAGCAGGACAATCTTGTTTTGCAGGCATCAACCCTTCCTGTATGGTATTTATTCAGAAATCTAGATGGCTCTATCGCTCCTGACCCTTCGAAGCACCTTAACAAATGCAGTTGTTCAGAATGCAGTTCAGTTAGGAACCATCATCAATATTCTCATTACCCTTATCATTTTTGACAAGAGTAATTTATGCAAGGCTTTGATCCCTTTCATGATTATTAGATCTGTTTTGCTGTTATTATTCTTTGACTGTTATTCTACAGCACCATGCCCGTGTGGAATGAGGCAGAATCCATAAAGTCAACAAATAAATGTTTCAATGAAATTAGGGGCGAGGGTATTTTAATGATTCCATGGCTCTGAGGTAGTTGCATGTGCATTGATTTCATGGTATGGTCTCTCTCCAGTGGCCTGAACCAGAATGAGACTAGTAGCACCTTGTCCAGTTAACACATTTGAAAAAGTTGCTACCAGACTCCTTATTTTTGTAAAGACTATATAGCTCCCCTCTTGCAACATTCACTGGTCTATTGCTACCCTGAATTTACATTATAATAGAATCTTTTGTGGACCTTTGTCTTGTTAGGAAGCAAATAAACCAGGAAGCTGCAGAATGTTAGTGAAATATGTTTGGGGAACCAGAAATATGTTAGTGAAATATGTTTGGGGAACCAGAATGACAGTTGGTTTGATCATTTCATTACCATGGAGTTTTTAAAAAATACACTTTCCACAAAGCATATGCAACAAATGCATCACAAGAGTAAGGTAAGAAAGAACAGAGGCTTATTTTATAGGGAAAGAAAACTTAAGAATTTGACTGAACCAAAGAAGAGAGGGATGGCTATTTTCATAATGCCTTTTGGGGAGAAGCTTGAAAGAAGCTTACGGTTTGCCACAGTTGGAAAGCAAATGTGTGTGTGTGTGTGTGTGTGTGTGTGTGTGTTCCATTGGATTCAGCAGGTCTGTGATAAATAACCTGGGGATGGAGAGAGTGTGTTACCTCAGTTCTTCTTCTACAGAATGGCAAATGGAATGAGCTCATCCATTGAACTGAGTGAATGTTAGATTACAAGCTTACTTACCATATAAAAAGTATTCTGTTAATCGTTAAGGTATTGATGTGCCAAATTATCCATTCACCTTTAATTTGCTCCATTCATGAAAGTATGTGCAGGAAGAGATGGGAAGCAAATTAAATAGCAGTGATTTGAAACGGAAAATCTTTAAGAAGTCTCACACTACAGGAGAGATTGCCTTCCTTGGGTGATGGCTGAGGAAATCACCTAAGAAACTGTTTAAACTTAATTTCTGTACTCACTTGCATGGGTACAGAGGTTCTCTCCATCTTGCAGTTTCTTACATCTTTGGATAATTATGTGCCCCATAATAATCATGGAACAGAATACCTTCCCAGGTGATTATGCAGGGTTGATTGGTCGTATGACCATTTGCTCAAAGAACTGGAAGAAACTCAAAAACAGAGACCACTCAGCCACTTCCAAGCTAAGGTATCCTCTGCTCCTCACTTCTACAAAGTCAGCTGTCACCTTATGCTTGCTTGTGTTTTGCTGCTATGCAGTGACAGACCGCCATGAACTGTGGGGAGGAAGAAGGAAGAGGGAAATGCTTGGGGAAATGAAAGTAAATGCTGTACTTCCTTGAGACACTGCCTCAAGGTCACCCAGTTGGGAAAAGGAGGGGGCTGCATACTAAACTGCCCTTGGAAGGACCATTATGAAAACATCTTGCCTGAACCTGACTGGTTATACTGGGGTGGGCAATGAGAGACAGGTAAGGGAGGGAAAAGTAGAACTTAGCCATTTTGGCACGATTTTCAGGTTTGGCTTTGCATTACTGCCATACACCTGACCTCTAATAAACTATACCATTCTTAACAAATGGAGCCAAGGATCATTTTTATTTAGAGGTTTAAATTGTGGCAGGTCTGAAATTATTTTATCCCCTATCAAAGAAAAATTGTGCTCCTTTTTAGGAATTAAGAAAAAAAACCTCACAGCTGCAGTGGGAGGATTAAAACAGCTCTACCAAATTGTTAGCTAGTCACAGTTACTTCTCCACATGCAAAAATTCACACATCACATTCCTCTGAGAGAAAGCTGATAGAAGCATTTATTACTATTGCATATTTTTAAATAAACCCAAGGGAGAAAATCCAATTAGGCCTGCATTTCCAAATGTTTGCAAATTCGGCAGAAACCCACCTGTGTTGGGAATTCCTAAACGCCCTCCCAGATGACCAAATATGCTGGTAGCCCTCATCTCGTTTTGCTTGGAAAGAGATGAGAGATTCTGGATGTAGGCCGTTTTGTTCTTCACATGCACAGGATTGAAAGTCTTGTTGTTGTCATGCGGAAATGTCCCGGAATGAGTTTTCCCGTGATACTCCGAATGTTCTGTCACCCCCAACGACACCATAAATGAACTCTGAACTTTGACTTTGATATCAGACAAAGGGTTGAAGAGGGAGGATTCTGTCATTAGCTCCTTGTCAATGGGATCTTGAAGGCATATGGGTCCACTGTAGGTTCTACTGACAGTCAGGTCAGGCTGCATGGATGAGTTCAAAAGCAAGGAGTTACCTGATAGAAGGAAATTGATCAAGCAATCAGTTACTATTGCTACGTAGAACCCTAAGCGTTGTCTGCATACTTGCATTAAGATTGCAAACCTTCAGCAACATTACATTAGATTTCAAATGGGAGATTTTTGTAATAAATTAAAAGTAAGTAAATGTGTTTTTTTCCAAACAGAAAACTAATTGTCAGGAGGAAAATTTATGCCCGAGGCAACCACAGTTTCTGTTGGAAAACTGCAGATATCTTAGACCAAGCCAGCTCTAAATAGATTCACTGAGCTTGGATATTTTCCTGGAAGATATTTCATGACCAGGATACATAACATCATTAGTGCATGAGAGTATAGGGTTTACTGGCAGAGCAAGCTACTATGAATAAGCCACCAGCAAATCAAGTCTCCCATGCTGTAGAGATTAAGGAAGGTGACCTTGAGGAAGGGACATGAGCTCTGTAAACAAGAGGTAAAACATTTTGTCTAAGTCCAGAATGTTCAGATAATCTTCAGAAGTGGCTCAGACAGACACCTCCTTAATTCACCTGGAGTAAATGAAGGAGAAGAAGTTACAACACAATCAGACTTGCAAAATTCTATTATGACAGCCAATCTGAATAAAAGTAATTTTAGATTTCCTTTGAAGATGATTTCTTGGTCTGGTCTACCTATGGGGCTTACATATAGACTGATGGTATTAACTAGCATCTGCAGGAAAACAATCAAGTTCACAAAACACCTAAAACCAATAGTTTAGCCATCAGTTACCTTTATTATTGAGATTCAAAAATGAAAGAAAAGTCATAGAGATGTGACTCTGAATGAATTATCCATTTATAGGTGCATCAAATTAAGCTTCACCTAAACACTATTCAAGAAGAGAAGCAATCAAAGGAGAAGGAAAGAGGCAAACAGAACTAAACACACACCATTCCTCATTATGTCTCTGTTAACTAACAACCAGATAAACAGGAACCAACACCAGATAAAGAAGAATAAAGAAGAAACCATATCCCATCCCAAAAGCAACCAAGGAAAAGAAATAATCAAGGCTGAAAGGACAATCTACCACATGTAAACAGGCAGCAAATCCCACTCCTCCATGCCCTGATGATGTTACCCAAAGAGGTAATGAAACATGTCCGGGAAGAGAAATAAGCACAGAGGCCAGCCAAAATAAATAATTCAATCCTGTGCTACATACATTTTCCACTAATTGCAACATTGCCAGCAAAGTGTTCATCCCATTTTACTTCATACTTGAGAGCAAAACAAGCTCTTGTCACCTGTTTTCATAATGCTTGTTTAAAATAGACATGCTATATACAAGCAAAATTAACATTGCAGTCTGGTGCTCTTCACCTTTATTTTAAATTGAGCCAAGGAAAATGCTCCACTCGCTTTACTCCAAACTAAGTAATCTCTTTTGCTCAACTTTTCTGACTATGCTGAAACTTTGGAGATATCCGGGAGACAAATCAGGGGCATTAAGAAGTTGTGTTTCTCCAATGTTCTGATAGAGATGAGGTTGTGGTTGCTTACTGTTAATCAGAATAAGATAATTCACAGACTTTTTTTTATTATTATTCCACTGTAGACACCAGAAGAGAAAGACATCCAAATGAATGGACGGAATAAGGAGAAAAAAGTAGACTAGGTGAGTGGGCGGGATTAAATCTCTAATCCTTTCTAGGGGTACAAGTCTCTAAATCAGTGGTTCTCAACCTTTCTCAGGTTGAGACCCCACTTGCCCTGCCCATGCACGCCGTGACCCTGACCTGGGTGTGCGCGCGTGCACGCGGAAAATTTTTTTAAAAATGTTTTAAAAAAATAAAATAAAATAAATGGCGGCCGCGATGGGCGGATCTGCGCATGCGCGGATCGGCCCTTCATGCACGCCACGCACACGCGGATCCGCCCGTCGCGGCCACCATTTTGTTTTTTTTATTATTTCTTTTTTTTAAAATTTTTTTTTAATTTTTTTTAATTTTTTTTCGGAGTGACGGGCGGATCTGCGCATGCGCAGATTGGCCCGTCGCACGCACCGCGCATGCACGGATCCGCCCGTCACGGCCGCCATTTTGTTTTTTATTATTTTTTTATTTTTTTTATTTTTTTATTTTTTTTATTTTTTTAATTTTTTTTATTTTTTATTTTTTTAATTTTTTTTATTTTTTTTCGGCACAACGGGCGGATATGTGTATGCGCGGCGCGCGCGCCAAAAAAATAAAAAAATAAAAAAATAAAAAAAAACAAAATGGCGGCCCGTGGTGTCCGGCAACCCCCGCGAAATCGTCGTGCGACCCCAAATGGGGTCGCGACCCCAAGGTTGAGAACCGCTGCTCTAAATAGTCTCCCTGATTATTATTATTTTTTAAATACCGCTTTCAAGAAACCAATTTCTGAACCTATCTGGGTAGAGTTCAGTCAATGATTATTTTCCTATCAGCATTAAACAATCTCGGTTTTTGGTAATTTATATACATTTATATATGACAGTGTGTGGGAATATTTTTTTACCTACTATATTGAAGTTATTTTGTTAACTTTTCTTCTCAACAGTTTGACATCCTTGCCCAAATGTTTTTGTGCTTCAGTGATTTTCCCAGCATTTTCCCACACACACACCAATATAAGACCTATTGTTATATGTATGTGTATATAAGGGCATATGCATAGATTTTTTTTGCAGCTTTCCATCCAGAATTGTGCCGTTACCATGTAATTTGAATTCCTATAAAAATAGATGCTTTTCTTTTCTTTTTCTTTAGTTTACTCTTGAATTTCTCTCTCTCTCTCTCTCTCTCTCTCTCTCTCTCTCTCTCTCTCTCTCTCTCTCTCTCTCTCTGTATTAATAATACATGCTGTGAGAAATAACTAAAAATCGCATTATGGGAACTCTTTGGCTCAGTGAGGTACTGAGCAAATTGGAGGCCCAGATTTCTAAGAGGGCTGGTTTTCCCCCAAGTTCTTACCCTGAATGAAAAGGTTGAAAGGCACTGTGAAAATCATGAAATCCAATCCCCTGCCCACTGCAGGAATCTGCTACTACCGTACTACATCCTGATGGCCATCGTCTTGGATATGTTTAAACAGCTTCTGTTTAAACATCTCCAACAAAGGAAGGTTCACCACCTCCTTTTGCATGGTGGAATCACTCGTAGCATTAGGACACTCTTCTTGATATCTGATTTGTAATGTAAACCCATTGTTTTGGGGTCTTTCTTTCTGGAACAATTTTGAACCATACTGCTTCATCTTCTACAGGATAATTTCTATCAGATGTGAAGAATCACAATCACATGTAAGTTCCAGTTCAGTAGATTTATTGCTCAAGTCTATACAAAAGAATGTGGTCAACTAACGGGCAGCACTAAACTGGCGCTTGATAAGAGTTAATGGAATTAAAGGGGGACTGGACATGGAGCCTTTGTGGACATGTAAGGATTCTAGGCTGAGTCCTCCCTTGACCCTGTTCCCAGGCTCTGCCTATTTTCTCCTACAGTTTCCTACAGATTGGTTGTTTCTCATATGTGTATGAGATTGTGTATGTGAATCACTGTACAGATGAAATATTTAGTAGATTTAGTCATTGCATAGCTGCCTCGTTAAACTCTCAGTACTAATATAGTTCTTCCTTCCTCCCCCCCAATCACCATGGAAATTAAAATGAGTATCTCATCTAGATAATTTAATATATTCATTATAATAATATAGATGATGAAGGGCTGGAGGGAATTTATGGGGGATAAAGGGCTTGGGACTGATAGCTGTTAAGAAGAACCTTATGATCTTCCCCGTAGAGTTGTAGTAGACAGGCCAAAAAAAATAATGGGGTTAATTATGTGAAATTAGATTCTATTTGGATATCAGGTTTGAAAAAAATCCCAATACAGTAATAAGATATGTTCCAATTCAACAGGCTATCTTGGGAGTTGGTGGTCTCTCTTTTGTT
The DNA here is from genome assembly GCA_034064705.1 of Bothrops alternatus. Taxonomy (NCBI): domain Eukaryota; kingdom Metazoa; phylum Chordata; class Lepidosauria; order Squamata; family Viperidae; genus Bothrops; species Bothrops alternatus. The sequence continues at coordinate 526,045 of JARGCV010000225.1, read as the reverse complement.
GGAAATGTTTAAAAATTGGATTGCCAATTGTTGGCAATGCCCTGGTGCAGGATCCCTGCTCTGGGCAGCTGATCTTCAGGATGTCTTTCATTCAACCCTTATACTCTATAATTCTATGGAAATATTTTTTTTTATCTCCTTTCTTTCTTAAGGATATATAAGTAAATAACCATAGTTGTCTTCACATTTCTAGCACCAGGGTTTCCAGAAACCAGAATGTTATTTCAAAAGAAAAGAGAAACTTTAACTTGTTACATAAAGTTTTCAAGAAAAGGGTCCTTAGGGAAAAATATCACAATGTACAATTTAAGGTTTCCTGAGTGTTTGATGATACATTTAAGCAATGACTAAACTTGACAAATTGGGCTTTATATAATATAACACACTACTCATGTCTGCAACTCTCTATGAATGGACCACCTTTTTCAAGTAGAGATCTACTAGAGCTGAGATCAGAAGTGCCAAGTTTGAATAATGATACTTGAACAATGGAATGCACTATATAACTTATATAGGACACAAAGTCAGCAGAGTGGTGTTTTTTTTTCTCACCACTCAACATACAAAAAATTTCTGTGGGATTTAATAAACAATGAACAAATGGTTCAGGAATTCTGAATCCATTCAATTGTTCAATAGAGATATCTATCAGACCTTTTAACACTGAATCAATTAGATGTAACAATAGTGTTCTTTATTACTACTGCAATCTAGGAGTTAAACACAATCAATTTATTAGGTTTAAAGATGCTTACAAAACCTCCTTTTTAAATGTGGTGCTGCTGTACTTAAATAATAATAACAATAAGCACACAGCTTGAGTTTGTTACATGGATGTCTTTGCATACGTTGGACAGAAGTCTACTCCAAGTGGCAATGCTCACTGGTGCTGACTGTTCCAAACATTCACCAAAATGTACCACTCCTATTAAGTTATGATTGTATTAGAACAAGGGTCTTCAAACTTGGCAACTTTAAGACCCTGACTGGCTGAGGAATTCTGGGAGTTGAAGTCCACAAGTCTTAAAGTTGCCAAGTTTGAAGACCCCTGTATTAGAACTATATCATCTATACATCCTGGGTTACATTCCATTGTGGTTTCTGAATGGATGTGCGGACTGGAAGGGAAGACTCAATTCCACCCACTGTCTGATTCAAAAAGGATGCATTTTCAGCTGAATTTGGTAAGAAAGATTACCAAGATATCTGGAAGCATGATTAGCATGCTATGCCTATACAGAAAGCTGACAACTTACCAGCTATCTAAAGGAGGAAGTCCAGCAATGTAGGAAGAATTTACTTGTGTTGAAGATATCTGTACTTCCCCCTTTGTTTACATGATCAATATGGCATAAGGGGATGAGCAGGAAGTCAATCCCACACCACATACAATACATACATGAAAAGTCAAGGAAGCTTAAAACGGGTCACCTAATTCCACTGATCGGATCCTTCCTCCAAAAGTCATTGTCCAATTTTACCAACCTTGTCGGACAGTTTTAAAATTAAAGGTCTGGAAGCCTCCTGTCAGAGCTGAGGAGTCAATCACATCCACGCCATATTCACTCTGGCTCCTCCTGTAAAGAGTCACCCCAATAACAATGACAGCAACGGCAATGACGGCGGCCCCAAGGCCTGAGTACAGGGCGATGTCTGTTGGGTTTTCAATATCTGCAAGAAGAGAAGAAATAGCCTAAATGAGTGCAGGCTATCCTGACTGCTAGCGCCAATTCAAAACCAATGTTCAGCTTAAACATGCAGAAGCTTTGATTGTGAGAATAGGAATAATTATCTCAGAAGGAAAATCACTACCCATGATCAGCCTGCCTGCACTGTTAAATTAGTGAAGGGTTGTTTTTTCTTCCTGGTCTTCCTACAGAAAGTAGGGGGAAGTGGAAACAAAAAATGGGCAATTAATTCCTATAGGATTCTGCAATGGGAGAAACATTAAATCTGGATATCCCAAAGGTACTTTGTTTTTTCTTGAAGGCATTTTGCTTTTCATTCAAGAAACTTCCATCAGAACTGAAGAAAGCTTCTTGGATGAGAAGCGAAATGTCTTTTGCAAAAAGCACCTTGGGATAACCATGACCTGGATAACTTAGAATCTCCATAGACATCAAATCTGGATAGCGTCCATTTTCCCCCTTCCCAACGATATAATGCCATCTGGGAAATATGTCCAATCCATATGGACTATGATGCACTTAGAGAATCATAGCATCGGCAGGACAATTTAACCCATTCCTGCATTGCAGTTTAGTGAAGAAATTCAAATTAAAGCTTCCAAAATAGAAGGCAATGACCTGAGGGTTCCAAAATAATAATAATAATAATAATAACAGGTTATTTAAAAGAACTTGACAATGCTTTAAGCATGCTGAATCAGACACACCTGGCCACCTCAATCTTCTTCTAATGTAAGTGAAACGCCTTTCAATTCTTGTGCCTGATTTTGCAAATGTCCAGCTAATTATTTGGGGGAAGGGAACGGGGGTGGGGGAATAACGGAAAGCTTTTTAAAAGATGCTAATTTATTCAATAAGTGTATCTCTGTGTTTAAGAATGAGCAGTATGTTTCTGCCTTCCTTTTGCTCATGGCCTCTTTAAATGAATCTCCCAAGGTGAAGGTACTTGTTTAAGATGCATGTTCTGAAGTGGGGTACACAGCCCTGATCCAGGATAACTCACCAGGGCCAGTTCACCATGGCCAACTCGCTGTGGCAAACTAGTTGTGGCCAACTCACTATGGAACAATTCATTGTGGGACAACGCATCAAGGGACAATTCAACACTGTATTAGTTTCATTTAATTACTTTTATTATGGGTGACCATGTTTTCATTGAAATTATTGTAACTCTTATACTTGCTGATTGACTTTCTTATTTTATTCTTGTTGGCCATGATTCCATTGAAATTAATTTAACTTTTGTATTTGTTGAATTTTCCCATGACAAGTTCTCCCGTGGTGAGTTGGCTACAGTGAGTTGACTGTGGCAAGTTGTCCCATTCCAACATAGCCTGTGTGGTAGAGAGTGGGTAGAAAGGAAAATAAGAGAGATTATTCAGAAAGCTCCCTTTCCAGTTGAAAAGCTTGGAGGAATATTGGTTTTATTTTGCCAATAATTTGCCAATTATTAAAACCACGGGCGTATTACTTTTCACTCAGCTGTCATTTGTGCTCTCAAGTTCATTTTGCTTGAGAAATATAGTGCTGGGATCTGAGTGGGAAGTCCTTCTCCATCTATGCCTGTCTGTCTATCTGTCATCCATCCAGCCATCCATTTTAATCAGTGGGCAGACTTGGACTTTCAAGAGTACGTCAATTCTTCAATAGCAGGTATCAATAGAGAAATTAGAAGGCGCTGCATTTAAGCCATCAGGAGAAGCACAAAATAGTAAACGGAATAAACATAAATACAAAATGGCAGCTTTATCTGCCCATCCCACCCTCCCTCAAGGCAGGACAATCTGCTCCAAGTAAGCTAACTATAGGAATGCATCAAGATATCAAAAAATGATGCTTTATGTTTCTTTGACTGTTTCTTGACTGTTATGCTTCCATTCCAATTCTTTCCATAGAAAACAGGCATTAATCTTTGTCAGTGGGCCCAATTAGGTAATGTCACAGCAACAGCTTGTGACACAGAATTCTGAAAATAATGTCACTTCAAGAAAAATACAGAGTCCACAAATGGATATATCTTTCCTTTTCACGTCTTCAAATCAAGCAACAGAAAACACAGGCAGGCATGCACTCACAAAGAATGTTCAGAAGGATTTTGTTCATGTAAATGGATACTGTAGAGTTGTATTTTATGTACACAGCACTACATTTGTTGTTATTTATGTACACTGATACACTGGGACCACTGATTTATGTGCTTCTTTTTTCTTTTTTTTCTTTTTGCTAGAAAATGAGAAGTAAAGATGCAGCAAAGAAGAATAAGTTAGTGAAATTTACATTTGCTCCATGACCTTAGTCTTCTTAGTGATAGTCATCTGCAAAAATTGGGGTTGTTAATTATTTATTTTTGGTCAGTTCTGGTAGCCAGATCAAATCCCAATTAATCAGTGGGACAACTTGCCTCCAGAAGTTGTGAACGCTCCTACTCTGGAAGTTTTTAAGAAGAGATTGGACCACCATTTGTCTGAAATGGAATAGGGTTTCCTACCTAAGCAGGGGGTTGGACTAGAAGACCTCTAAGGTCCCTTCCAGATCTATTCTATTCTATTCTATTCTATTCTATTCTATTCTATTCTATTCTATTCTATTCTATTCTATTCTATTCTATTCAGAATTCAAATGTAGGAACATCCACCGGGGGTATGCAGGATGTACAGAAATTCAAGACAATAGTCATAATTAAAGTCCCACATGATTTTCACAGTCATACATAATGCACATAATAAAGGGGTGGGGTTTTAGTCATGCAGTCAAGGCTGACTTTTTTTTAATGCCCCGAGACATTGCTGGATCTGAACATCTTTATCTGAGTTATCCCTCAGTAATTAGCAATATTGAGCTATCTCCCACACTAATTAGCTACGTTCACTGAGAATTTTTTTTTCATCTCAATTTACTATTTCCAAAGAAATCACTGGAGAACCCTAGATCCTACTTTGAAAATCAAAATAAATCCCTCAAGATATTTTGTAAAAACTCTTATATCACTACTAGGTTCTTGTGTTCTAAACATCATATCCTAAAGACCCTTTTTTGTTACCATCAGCCTATCACTTGAGAGGAACATAGACACATATGGAGATGGTCTTCAATCTTCAGTATATCTAAATTGATAGTGGGATTCTTCTGTTTGCAGGTAACAAAGATTGAAACTGGGATTGTTTCCATCCAAAGTAGGTACTCACTAGCAATAGCACTTAGACTTATATATCGCTTCACAGTGCTTTACAGCCCTCTCTAAGTGGTTTACCAAGTCAGCATATTGCCCCCAACAATCTGGGTCCTCATTTTAGCGGTCTCGGAAGGATATAAGGCTGAGTCAACCTTGAGCCAATGAGAATCGAACTGCGGAACTGCTGGCAGCCAGGAGTCAGCAGAAGTAGCCTGCATCACTGCATTCTAACCACTACACCACCAGGACTCTAGGAATCATCTTTTCTATATTTTTTCATTCATCCAACCCAGTGTTTCTCAACCTTGGCACCTTGAAAATGTCTGGACTTCAACTCCCAGAATTCCCATTTTGGGGAATTAAACCTATCCATCTTCTAGTTGTTAAGGCTGAGAAAGACTCATCTAACCAGACAAGTTTTCGATTTGTATCCATAATTGATTCATATGGTTCTATCCAATTCCACAATGCTATTCCATGCATTTGCCCTTTAAAACATATTTTTTCTTTTCTTTTTACAATCCTATAATCTCTTAATTTCAGGATAGAGTCGGGGCAACTGAATGAAGCTGAGTGTTTACTGGCCAGATGCCTTCCTGACACCTATGTGGGGTTCACAGCAGGTATTTTCTCTTTGTGACCTGAGAAAGAAACATCAGCCACTATCTAAGATTGAACTCTCAACCTTCCAAGTGGGAAGAGAGTGTCTTCACCGCTAAACCACCATGCCATTTACCCTTTAAAGCAGAATAATAATAAAAACATCACCAAACTCCTGTTTTTAATTGCTTTGTCAAGTTAAGCACAAAACAAAGTTTACCATCTATAGGTTGCCTCAGATTAAGAGGAGAAGACTGCATGAAGACGAAAAGGAATGCATAAATGCAAAGCTATCAAACTATCATCTGATATTATGCCTGAACCCTGCCTGCATTTAATTGTGCTTCCTGACACCATTAAAGACATTTATCTGAAAGCATTCTTTTATGGTAATGAAGTTTTTATTAAGCATGATTAAGTTTTATAAAAATACCTGAAGATAAATTAAGAAGCGCAGAAGCCCAAAATGAAACATTTGGGTTTAATGCATTAGGAAGCATAATTGATTAAATTATCTCATTTGTAATAAAATTTTACACAAGCTGTGCTGGGTACATATCATCTCCAATTCATTGTTCATTCTCTTCCAGAGAAAAACAATTACACCCAGTTCTTGCAATCTTTCCTTTTCCTCCAATTCCCTTCTGTAGCTGGTAAACATGGAAATCTACTTCTCTGCTCAGTTTCCCTTGCCTCCCCCTTGGAGAACATCTGCCACGTGAGAAAGAGAGTTCTAAACCAGCGAAGATTATATATAAGTCTATTTAACACAACTGTTTTTTTCTCAATTATCTTAATAATTAACTTTGATTTTGCATCCGTGATGATTCATATGGCTTTAAATTTAATGCCCACTCAGTTCAAAAGCCTAGCAACAAGTTTTATTTATAAAACACACCTCTGATTACCCAGTTCAGAATAAATAATTTAATTCCCTGGGAGCTAAAGGAACTAAAATGAACCTCATCAGTTTAGCTGACCCTCTTAAAGGATACAATCATGATGCTGAAGATGAGGAGAGGATAAACAAAGAACTTGCAATCCATTAGACAAACTGACAGGTTACGAGCTACCAAGTGTAGCTCCAAAAATATCTGAAACATGAAGAATATGTGCAAGTTTCCTTCCGCTCCTGGAGGAACATCATTGTTTTTATTGGGAAAGATCATTTTACCATGACATTGCAATCCTAGTCTTGGATAACCCAAGTTTGAAGCTTTGTTGAGTCACTGTCCTCCCAAGAATCTCATCCTCCCATTTCAACCCTTCCTTATGTTATGCTATTCACATAATGCTCTCCAACAATCTTAAAAGTGGTCCAAAGCTCTTAAAAATTGCTCATCCCTGGATTGGGATTGGGTTATCTGATTGTCCACCCACTGTTATTTACCCAATAAGATGGGCATGCTCTGAGTTTAATAGGACTGGAGGCATGTCTTTTCTATCATAGCTCCTATCCTTTAGAATAGGGGTCTCCAAACCTGACAGGTTTAAGACTTCTGGACTTCAACTCCCAGAATTCCCATGCTGACTGAAGAATTCTGGAAGTTGAAGTCCACAAGTCTTAAAGCTGCCAAGTTTGAAGATCCCTGCTTTAGAACATTCTTCCACCAGAGATGATCATGGCTATGACCCTGATGGCCTTTTGTAAAGGCTTGAAGACCTGCTTATCTACCTGGACTTGGGGTCCCAAGTCTATGATGGGCCCCTTTTCCAAGTTAACACCTATGGATTATAATTTTTCTCAGCTGCTGTACATATTTAATTTTCTTTTCGTATTATGATTGCAGTTTGGCTTTTCATTGATTTTACGATTGTTCACACCCATAGTATTGTTTCAAATGGATGACCAAATAAATTGAATCAATCAACCCGCCAATCAATCAATGAACAGAAAATGAACAATGTAAGAAGGGAACCAGAATAGTAATTTTCTTTCTCTATATTTCTTGTTTGGATCTCTGCAAATTTTAGAAGGTTGATGCTTCCCCCACCACCACTCCAGAATTCTAAATTTTTGCAGAAACTGCACAAGGACACACACATACACACACAACAAAATTGCAGAAATTTTGCAGAGTAACCATAATACCAACTTTTTCTTGACTTCTCTCTGCTCATATTAATTATTAACTAAAGCCAAATGCCTTAATAGGGTTGAAACAAAATCGTGAGCATTTTCAAACAGCCCTATTTAACTGTTCTTCTGCTAGAACAAATCAAAATTCTGACTCTCCATTTATTTTTTATTTCATTGTTTGGAATGCAAGGCTCCCCCCTCCCCTCCACAACTAAATTGTTAAAATATTATATATCTCTTACATTTGGGGGTAACTTTAATTTCATTTGAAGAATTTGCACAGTGTGTTACCACATGCAGCTGAATACTGTTATTTCTTCCTCTGGTGCAGCTATGGCAACAGAAACATCTTCAAGATGTTTTCTGATTAGGGGACAGGAATTTAAAACATACAAAGAATGGTTGCAAGAATTGGAAATTTCTAGTCTAACGAAGAGAAGGATTATAGGTGACATGATAGCAGTCTTCCAATATTTAAGGGGTTATCACAAAGAAGAGGGAGTCAATTTATTCTCCAAAGCACCTGAGGGCAGGACAAAAAGTAACTGATGGAAATTTATCAAGGAGAGAAGCAACCTAGAACTAAAGAGGAATTTCCTGACAGTGAGAACAATTAATCAGTGGAACAACCTGCCTCCAGAAGCGGTGAATGCTCCAACACTGGAAGTTTTTAAGAAGAGACTGGACAGCCATTTGTCCGAAATGGTATAGGGTTTCCTGCCTGATCAGGGGGTTGGACTTAATGACCTCCAAAGTCCCTTCCAATTTGGTTATTCTATTAAGGATTGTTTGAACTAAAAGGTTTCCACAAGACAGATTGCTGAATTTCAGATTTTTCTCCAACACTTTGCAATTCTTATCCTATGTTTGCTGAACAGGAGAAATGGATGGCCAAGGAGGCCATAGATTGATAGACAAGTAATAACCATTTCAACCCTCATGCAATAAGAAACTATACTCTACCATCACCCCTCAAAATAATTTGGAATGAGAATGCCTCTTTGGTAGGACAAAGCAACTTTGAGGAAATTAATATGAAAACAAAATTCTGCACGCATTAGTTTTGTATCTGTTTTCAACCGAGCCATTTACAATTAGCCTGATGCTGACATTTTAATAAATATACAGTATATGTATATTTTTCAAAAACGGGGTCTTAGAAAACACATATACAAGAGAGAAACTTACTTTGGGGTTTTATTTCATGAAGAGGTTTTCTGTCTAAAAAGAGGAAAGGGGAGAGAGGGGTAGTGGGTAGAGGGTAGGGGGAGAGAAAGAGAAAGATGCACTTAATAAACAGACAAGAAATATATTTATTTTCTAGATTAATTTCCATCCAGGTTTATAAGTGAAACATTTCCATTGCCTGCGAACAATCCCCATTTTAGGCAAAGCCTTCCTGCTTCCATTTATATAAGTATTCATTGTCTCTTGTAGATTGAATATATGTTAGGACTTCATTTTTATTTTGCTGGGGGTAAGGGAGGGGTTTTATTATTTTAGTGAATTGGCTTTTTCGACAAAGTGGCTGTGAGGGTTTGGATGGGTGTTAACAGATTAAGGCTCAACCCCGATAAGACAGAGTGGCTGTGGGTGATGCCTCCCAAGGACACTTCTATCTGTCCCTCGATTACCCTGGGGGGTGAATCTATAAACCCCTCAGAGAAGGTTCGCAACTTGGGAGTCCTCGATCCACGGCTGACATTGGATAATCATTTGTCGGCAGTGGCGAGGGGGGCATTTGCCCAGGTTCGCCTGGTGCACCAGTTGCGTCCTTACTTGGATCGGGAGTCTCTCCTTACAGTCACACATGCCCTTGTCACCTCGAGGATCGACTACTGCAACGCTCTCTACATGGGGCTACCCTTGAAGAGTGTTCAGAGACTACAACTAGTGCAAAATGCAGCTGCGTGAGCAGTTGTGGGCATTCCTCGTTGTGCCCACATTTCATCAACTCTCCGCATGCTGCATTGGTTGCCTATTGGTCTCCGAGCCCAATTCAAGGTGTTGGTTATTACCTATAAAGCCCTTCATGGCATGGGACCAGGATACTTACGGGACCGCCTTCTGCCACATACTTCTCTACAACTGGTGAGAGCGCACAGGGTTGGCCTCCTCCGGGTCCCGTCAGTGAAACAATGTCGTCTGGCGGGCCCTAGGAGGAGGGCCTTCTCTGTTGTGGCGCCCACCCTCTGGAACCAACTGCCTCCTGAAGTCCGCGTTTCCCCGACTCTCCCGGCCTTCCGAAAGAATTTAAAAACCTACCTCTGCTGGCAGGCCTGGGGATGATTGTTGATTGTGGTGTGACTGATGAGTATGTATGGGGTTTTATTTTTAATGTTTTTTGTTTGGATTTAGTCAAAATTGTTTTATATATATGCTGTGAGCCGCTCCGAGTCCTCGGAGAGGAGCGGCATACAAATCCGAATAAAATAAAATAAATAAATAAAGTGATTGTATGAAAGGCTATAGACGTGGGGGTTAAGTCAGCACTACTTATTTTGTGATCAGTAAAGTTTATATGTGACAGATTTCTACAGGGTGTTTCATGTTTCTCCATATTTTCAATATTAGGATCTTACGATTTATCACTTTGTTTCTTGTATGTACCATGAGAGCTTCTGCACCGGAGACAAATCCCTTGTGTGTCCAATCACACTTGGCCAAAAAAGAATATTTTAATTATAATTCTATTCTAAAGGTAGGGAAAAAGAATGGACTAAAGGAAGCTTCACTTTAAATTATTCTCTACCTAGGAAACTGCTTTCAGTATTCAAGACTATCTGAAAAAGATATATGTGGAGATTCTCAGTAATCTAGGTCATAGTTGTCTCAAATGTGCTTTTTTTTCTCTTTCTTTCAAAAGGCAACTGGACTGTTTTTTATTTGAGGAAGAAGAGGAAGAGAGTATGCTTAAGAACATAAGAACATAAGAAGAGCCATGCTGAATCAGGCCAAAGCCCATCGAGTCCAGCATTCTGTGTCACACAGTGGCCCACCAATTGTACATGGGGATCTTGAGCAGAAAGAGAAGGCAAAGCCCTCCCTATCCCTTGACCCCCAACAAATGGTACTCAAGGGAATCCTGCCTGCCTCAACCAACATAGAGGCGGCACATGGACATCCGTTTTAATAACCACCGATACACTTGGCATCCATGAATCTGTCTGACCCTGCCTTGAAGCTGTCAAGGCTGACAGCTGTCACGACCTCTTCTGGAAGTGAATTTCATAAACCAACGACCCTCTGGGTGAAGAAATATTTCCCTTTATTTGTCCTCACTTTCTTAGCTATGAGCTTTAGGGAGTGCCCCCTTGTCCCGGTATTGTGTGATAGAGAAAAGAATTTTTCTCTATCCACCTTTTCTATCCCATGCATGATTTTATACACTTCGATCAAGTCACCCCTTAAACGCCGTCTTTTAAGGCTGAAGAGACCAAGGCGTTGCAATCTGGTTTCATAAGGGAGGCGCTCCATTTCCTTGATCATTCTTGTTGCCCTTTTTTGCACCTTTTCCAGTTCCATTATATCCTTCTTGAGGTGCGGTGACCAGAACTGTACACAGTACTCCAAGTGTGTTATAACTGGATGGTGCGGGATGGAAGGAGATAAATATATAATTTTATCAGCACCACTTGCTGGAATAATTTTGAGGATGAAAGCTTTTCCAAATATTGTTAATTCTGATCATTCTGAGAAGAATAAGGAAAGTTAACAAAGCCTACTTAAGGCAGGATGTCAGCCCCCACTAATGGAAAAATAAGCAGTCAACTGGAAAATGAGAAGCATAAGGAATTTCCAGTCTTGAACATTATTGCATAGACAGCCTTCTATGCTGCTTTTACAATAACAGTAAAAAAAAAGAAAGAAAGGTTGAGCTACTAACTCTGGAATATGAGAGTCAATTGGGGTTTCCAAATAAAGAAACTGCTGCATGCAGCAACCATATGCCTAAAGATACTGCATAATCATGATTTCTGCTACATCCATCTGCCCAGCCCTGCGTAAGCAGACACACTACATAGGGGAATGAATATGTATGTGTGTGCGTGTACACCATGGTGATGCTGGTGGACAGGGAGGAGGGCAATGCATTGAAACAGCAAGCTTTTTGAAAGTACAGCTTCAGGTTTAACTCTTCAGCACTTAACAATCCCTACTTAGCAGAAGAAACTTCCAGACTCAGCATAGTTTTTTTAAAAAAACTTTATTGAAAATTTAGTGTTATATCTATGCTGAAGATTTTATTTCCATTCCCTAATTTTGTTAAGACACAAATCTAAACACATCTCTTGTATGTGTGTGTGTGAGAGAGTGAGAGTTCACAGAATTTAACTTTTAGATGTCAGGTGCAAGTAACCAGATCAAAGAGACCATCTACCTTAAGACTGAACAGCTCTCTTTCAACAGAGAGGAAGAATAGGACACCACCAATCTCCTGTTTACAACACAGTCCTTTTGGCAGTTCCAAGAAGGTTCCACATACATTTGCACTATTTGGGTGACCCTGGGGGCACAGATAAGCCTCAACAACTCTCAGAAAGAGTGCTAAGAAAGAGGCTCGGCACATTGCATTAGTCCTGGGCAATTGCAAAAGATGCCAAGGACCAGACTGAGTGGCGCCGGCCTTGTGCGCATGCGTAAGGCGGGAAAAGAGCACCTGTCTGCCGCCATTGGTCCGGGGATCCAAACATATAAAAGGAGGCTTGCATGCCTCTGCTCATTGTTGGTGTTTTGGCTGAGAACAAATAAAGACTGTTACTGAGTGAAACATGTGTCTTCATCATTCGCCATTTTGGGAGGACTTAACACTAAGGACCAGATGCCTGCAAGGAATATAAATCCTTCCATTCCACACCATTCAGTCAGAACTGAAGATGCTTCTCAGCAAAACATCTTCACAGAAAAAAACAAAGTCCAGTTGCCTTTTGAAAAAGCACCTTTGGGACAACTGTGACCTGGATGACTGAGAATTTCCACAGACATTAAGCAACCAGAATCACTTACGAAAATTCTCAAGCAGAAACATCATTATTAGTTACCTACGTTACAAGAATCTCACCAGACTGGCTGCATTGCCTCGGGAATGGTCAGATAAGGCTCAGGGATTCTGGACCTATCAGTCCTATGCCTCTTTCTCCAGTGCAAGGACGTTAAGCTCTTCCCCTTCCTAAGACCTCCCTCCAGTCTGGCTAGACCAGGGGTAGGCAACCTTGGCTCTTTTATGACTTGTGGACTTCAGCTCCCAGAATTCCTAAGCCAGCATCACTATCTTGGGAATTGAAGTCCATGAGACATAAAAGAGCCAAGGTTGCCTACCCCTGGGCTAGAGATTCTGCCACAATGGATCTCTTTCTCCCATCCTTTTCTGGTAAGTCCATTATGGTAAATTCATTATATGGACTACTCCCTTGCCTAACTAAAATATGAAAAGCACATGCCAGGTTTACATAAGAACATTGTCTAATAGGGGTCTCTTTTCTCCTTACCTTGCCAGTCTCAACACTCACAGTGCTATAATCAAGTAAATGAATGCTGTTTCCTCATGCTGGTTTACAGAAATGCTTCTCTTGTCACTCAGTAATTGCTGCTCAAACCTGTAAACTAGTCCAAGGAATCATACATAATGCATGGCAGATAATTAGCTGGCAGACTCTTGAGGGCAGAGCTACACATTACAAGCCAACCTTGATGAACATTTTCTTCTAGAGAAATGTAGGTTCAAGGGATGCTTCATCAGCAAAGCTTTGAACGGGTATCTGAGGTTCTAAAAGTTATTTATTTAAAAAATTAGTTTTTCGGTTAATTTATTTGAAGTGAACTCTAAATATAAGCATAAGCTCTTCATATATCTTATAGCCTACCATATATCTATTAATGGAAGTACGTTGCTACAAATTTTAAAAACTAAACCACAGCAAATCATTTAAATCATCATGGCAAGTGAAATAGATGAGCTGATACTTTGCTAAATATATAATTGCTATATAGATATATATATATGAAAAAAATACTCCAATTATGAACCAATCATTCAGATAGTTATATTCTTCCTTATTACCCTTAACTATTTGTATTTATTCTGAAATAGTTGGAGCCAATAATATTCAGTATGTTCTGCAATGAATTAATATATTCATATTTGCTTCTCATTTTGCTATTCACTTTAGTCTTTCAACTACTTCTCTGTCATTGTGTATTTGTTTTTTTTAATGTAAACATGTGACAAGCAAAGCAAAGCTCTATGGAGTAAGATGCACATATTCAAATGACCATTTTATGCAGAAAAAGGCAACTCTTCTAATGATCAACAGTCTGATTTCCTGCAGTAAGTGCTACAAGTGAACAATGGCCCTTCAAAAATTCTTAAATTTTACATGAGATTCCAATTGATCAGCCCTTTCTAGAACATATAAACACTTGAGCAATAACTTCAAAGTCATGTATACTATATATACACAATCTTTTCTGATAAGTAACTTTGTAAAACCTACCAAGCTTAACCAGAGCTGGTAGCAGCTTGTCTACGGTACTGGGGTATACAAATTGTTAAATAATTTTTAGTATGATAGAGAATTTTGCATCTAGCCAGCCATAGCCAAGATTTAGTACATTTATGTGATGTAATATTCTCTTGGGCAACAACATCATCAATCCTTTGCTTGACAATTTTCTTAGTATCTGGGACTGCTTGTGCTAGAAATTGGATTGGAATTCCACATTGTAAGGTGGTTTTGAAAATTTGGGAAGCCAAAGTACATTCAGATGTGTGCAAAGTTGGACAGGTGCAAAGTTCTCAAATAGTTCATGCTTGACAAGTCACATTAGAGAAAGCGGTGAACCCGGGTTCAAGACCTGAGCGCCACACAACAGGGTGATCTCCCTTTACTTGCCTCAGCTCCTATCAACCTAGCAGTTTGAAAGCATGCAAATGTGAGTAGATGAATAGGTACCACTTCAGAGGGAAGTTAACAGTGCTCCTTGATATCATGCTGGCCACATGACTGCGGAGATGTCTTTGGACAGCACTGGCTCAATGGCCTTGAAACGGAGATGAGCACCACCCCTTATAGTTGGCAACGACTACCAGAGAATATTCCGCAGGGACTCCTTTACCTTGCCTTTCTTGGTTGTTCATCCAGTCTCCATTTATATCTAGCTTGTCTCTTCCTAGAGACAACCACCTCAGATCTGGTCTTATTAATATTCAGAGTTGGTGCAGCAGGGATCATCATTAGCAACAAAGATGATCAGGGGACTGGAGGTGAAAACATATAAAGAATGGTTGCTGGAATTGGGTGTGTCTAGTTTAATGAAGAGAAGGACGAGGGGGGACATGATAGCAGTCTTCCAATATCTCAGGGGCTGCCACAAAGAAGAGGGAGTCAAGCTATTCCCTAAAGTGCCTGAAGTCAGGACAAGAAGCAACAGATGGAAACTAACCAAAGAGAGAAACAACCTAGAACTAAAGAGAAACTTCCTGACAGTTAGAACAATTAATCAGTGGAACAACCTGCCTCCAGAAGTTGTGAATGCTCCAACACTGGAAGTTTTTAAGAAAAGACTAGACAACCATTTGTCTGAAATGGTATAGGGTTTCCTGCCTGAACAGGGGATTGGACTAGAAGACCTCCAAGGTCCTTTCCAATTTTATTATTATTGTTGATATTGTTAGCCGCTTACAAATTCAGAAGTAGACTTAATACATACAGGACAAGAGAGAAATGTCTCAGTGGTAGTCTGAATAAGACTGCCTATAAACATAGTTGAATATGAGGAGCATTCCACAGATGCTTTAATAAATACGTGGAAGTAAAGCCAGAGCTTATTACAGTCATGCTTTAATCAAAGCCAGGAAAATAATCCCTAATACTTTCCCATTCTTTGAAGGAATACTATGAGTTCCTTAAGGTCAGATCTAAGATCAAACTACATGAATATTGCCACCTTCAACCACCAAAATTGCACCTAAAAGAACTCTGCAGAGAAACAAAAGGCTTCCCCCCCCAAAAAAATGGATTCATAAACATTTTTTAAAAATCAGAACAAAATGAAACCACAATTTTAGGTCTTAAAGAAAAAGATAGCAATAAAGCATAAAGCAAAAAAATGCAGATTGCCACATGACAACTGGAAGAGGAAAAAAAAGATCCATGTTGGGATGAATATGGAAATATGATGAATATCCTGAAGTGGAATATTTAAACATAGGGATGACTGTGCAACTACCCTTTTTTTTAACAAGTCAAGGGTTACTTACTGTAAATTTACTAGGAAACAGGTGAATACAGGTTTATTTTAGGATATTTATTCCCCCCTCCCTCCCATCCTTGTTACAAACATCTTTGTTTGATAAATTGGTCAGAATTCCCTTCTTACCAATGCATATGTTATAAATAAAATAAGTATACAAATGCCTAACTTATGTTCAAACACCTATGAAATAAGTATGCATGTCCATATCTTAAAGAAATATGAAAAGACCTCCAATGAATATTTCCAAATCTGACATAGACTGGAAATTGTTTGATCCAACCATGCTGATTCATCTTACTCAATGTTGACAAAGAGATACTTAGATTAAAAATATGATAAAAGTGTTTCTAGAACTGAGAAAAGGACATCTCATGGGTCATTCATAGTTCCTTGTCTTTCAGAATCTCTTCCCAGATGGCAGTACAAAAAAAGGGAGACAGAGTGTGAATTTCAAACATGGAAGGGTTAGTAGAGCTTTCACATCAGTTGCCTGTGCAAAATCCACTCTCTGGAGACACAAGAAACACATGTTGCAGCTGCCAGGATTTTCATCGATCAGTTACTTCACCATTAAATTTAATTATGGGGAGAAGTTCAAGAGGGCATATAACTGTTTGGATAACTGTACTGTTGTGTGCTGTTCTCTCTCTCTCTTTTCCTCTCCCCCCCCTCTCTCTCTGAGAATATATATGTGTGGGTCTGTCTGTCTGTATGTGCATGCATGCATATAAATATATGTTTGTGTATCTATATGCGTTTGTGTATGTGTGCATATCTGGCTTTTGACAGAATGGCAAACTAGAAACAGAATCTCAAAAGCCCCAAGTTGTCATCAACTTTTTGTTTTGAAGCACTTTATCTTTAGCTGGGATCCTGGTCCACAAAGATGGCCCTAATCCTTTCAGAAGAAAAGCTTTTGTCTAAGCAGCACAGCTGGACAAAAGGCAAGCTTTGCTTTCTATGGGCTTAAGTAAAAGACAGCATTTGAATCTGCTCATGTTTCAAGCATCTTTTGGTCTGTCTGATAGGATTTAACTACAAGCTTTTTTGCTAAGTCTATTGGATACATCAGTAGAAGCTGTCTGGATCCAAGGAAAATGAAGGTCACTCCGTACAATGCAAGTTCAGTCAGAAAAAGAATAAAATTAAGTTTGGTGAAAAAAAGGTTTTACGTTGTTGGAATAGTTCCAACAGCCAATGACAACATTGATTATTGCTGTGTCAAACACTCTTGACTGGGATGCCCTACATGCAAGAAGCAGAATCAGACCATCCTTTTCAATAAATAAGGTCACACTTGGAATACTGCATCCAGTTTTGGTCACTACAATGTAAAAAAGATGTTGAGACTCTAGAAAGAGTAAAGAGAAGAGCAACAAAGATGATCAGGGGCTGGAGGCTAAATATATAAGGAACGGTTGCTGGAATTGGGTATGTCTAGTCTGAGATATTGGAACAGTGCTATCATGTCGCCCCTCGTCCTTCTCTTCGTTAAACTAGACATACCCAATTCCAGCAACCGTTCCTTATATGTTTTAGCCTCCAGTCCCCTAATCATCTTTGTTGCTCTTCTCTGTACTCTTCTAGAGTCTCAGCATCTTTCAACTAGCAACCTGGATCAGTGGATTTTGGAAGAGAAGGTTTTAATGCAAAATCTTATTCAATGAATCACTACAAATCTGAAAACTAGTCTACAAAGTCTACTAGTTTGTATACCTCTATCTATTCTACAGTTTATATCTATTGATACTAGAATGCAAATGTTTATATGGTAGGAAAAAAATCAGTCTTTTTTTTTTCTTTCTTTCTTTTTTTTTAGCCAACACAGTATGGCAGGAAGGCACCAGAGTTGCTTTTTACCTGTGGTCCAGTGGTGGGATTCAAATATGTGAACAACCGGTTTGTATGGATGCCGCTTCTGGAATTCCATTCTGGGCCTGGGGAACAAAAAATTAGCTACTGGTTCTGCCGAAGTGGTGCAAACTGGCTGAATCCCACCACTGCTGTGGTCCCCTTTAATCTAAAACTGTGACATGGTAAAAGGAATCCTAATGGCAAGTGCTCCACGTGAATCCACAAAGCGAGAGAGAAATTTGCTTAAAAAACAGATGCTCTGGCTTTTAGTAAGCCTGAATGAGTTAACTGCTTAGCAGCACAAGGAATAGTCACAGCAGATGCATTACTTTTTGCCAATCGGAATTGATTTTCCAAGGATAAATCCCTCAAATGAGAGCAAGCCAACACCAGATGCCATTCACACTTGTTCTGTGCTGGGAGATATTACAAGAAAAATGAATGAATGAATGAATGAATGAATGAATGAATGAATGAATGAATGAATGAATGAATGAATGAATGAATGAGTGAGTGAGTGAGTGAGTGAGTGAGTGAGTGAGTGAATGAGTGAGTGAGTGAGTGAGTGAAGGCTGTCAAAGAGCGCCTGCAGTCACTTTTTCTTCCTCTCCACTAGATACATGTTACCCAAAGTAAAACAGTTGTAATAGAAAGGAAAGTTCTCAGATACGCCAACGAAGGGGCAGAATCTAAACATGTAAAATGATTGTAGTTGTATCACTTGTTTTACATTGCATTTACAGTGACAGTTTATAAATCAGCACTTTAGATTCTGGCTTATATGTCAACGCACCTGGCATAGTCTAGTTGTTTCCAGAGCATGAAAAAAATTACTTTTCTTATGTTTTCTTATCTTCCTCCCTAGTGATAGTTTAAGAATTAATGTTGCAATTACAGGCTATGTAGTATAAGAAACATGTTTACTTCTACCATCTATAAATTTGACATATACAAGAATGGCTTCTGTGTTCATAATCATGTAATTATGTAAAACTTTTCCATACAAAATGAGGAAAGGGTTAGCACACATCCCAAGGGAGAACGTTGGTATAAGCCCTCAATCTTACTTAGACAAGATAGGCATATAATGTGATTGGTGGCCACTGGACACCTCAGCAAATCTAACTTAATTGATTCTGCAATTTACAGGCTTATGCAACTGAATATATATAAGAATCCCTGAATTTCCTCAAACTTTTAAGTATTTCAAGGCTCATCAATGGGGGCCTGTAACTCTTCTCAACTCTTCTCTTCTCTTCTCTTCTCTTCTCTTCTCTTCTCTTCTCTTCTCTTCTCTTCTCTTCTCTTCTCTTCTCTTCTCTTCTCTTCTCTTCTCTTCTCTTCTCTTCTCTTCTCTTCTCTTCTCTACTACACTACACTACACTACACTACACTACACTACACTACAGAATTGTGTGCTTGGATACATATAATACATATAATAGCCACATATATATTTGTATACAATTCCTCTGATATTTTAAAATGTCTATATAATATTGCTGAATGTGTGTTCAAGTGGAAAAATTCTCTGTGTCCCCATTTATGAGTGGAGACCACACAATCTGCTTCAGCCAGGGTGGTAGGGTAGAATATAAACAGCATTTACCTAGTCATATGATAAATGCTGATCAGTAATGATGTCAAATGTCAGTCATAACATAAATGGAGGTTAATAGTAGTCAGTTGTGTGGTTAGTTACTTTTTCATTTCCACCTAAAAATACAAGTGCCCATTTAAGATAACCAGTGAGTCAACATCTTCAAATGCTTAAGAAAGCTCTTAAGGAGATTTACTTATATTCATGGTTCCTGAGAGTTTGGAGAACTTGGGTCACTATTTGTTTTACTCCTTCATCACATAAATTATTATTTCCTCTTCCTAGACACAAACTTAATCTATTTATTTTTGAGAACTACACTCCTTGTAGAGTTTCCAAAGATAGCTTAATGCCAATGTGTACATGTGCTTGACAATACAAAAACAAGTAGTTTCTCTGTATCACTTCACACAAGGGTAGAAATAGTAGCAAGAACAATCAGTACCAAGGTTAGCACAGACCAAACAAAAACACAAAAATCTATCCAAAACAATTATTTCTCAACTTAAAATCAGCCAGGGACTCCAGTTTTTAAAGCCAAAACAAATCCAACACAACAACCATATATTTTTCAAGGACTGCTCTAGTATGCTGCTGAGTTCATATACATCCATAATTAATATAAAGAATGCAACAAGAAAATTAGCAGTCTTAATGAGAGATGGATAAAATAACCAGGCCTCACAGTAACCCAACCCATAGTACAATTAAAAAAAAACTTGTCAAGGATTGTATGATAAAGTGGGAACAAAATTTTGGGCAACCTATCACGATGGAAACGTGGGAGAGAATTTGGGTGAAAAATGTAAAATTTATGCAAGCGCAACATTTAAGAGAGAACTTTTATAAAATGTTTTATAGGTGGCATCTAGATCCGAAAAAACTATCATGTATCTACCCTGACATCCAACCTAAATGTTGGAGATGTGATAGTATGGAGGCTACATATTTTCATGTATGGTGGACATGTAGAAAAATTAAAGCCTTCTGGAGAAAAATATGGTGGACACTTCAAACCATTTTGAAAAAGCGTATTGAATTTCTACCTCAGTTGTTTTTGCTAGGGATCATAAAAGACTGCAACACCGTAGAGACGAACTTAATTTTGAACCTGATTACAGCAGCGAGACGGACTTTGAAAGTTATAAATTTGGCAGAAATGGCTAAAATATCGGCATATTTGAAGGATCATTAAAATGAAAAATATATGTTGGACTGGAAACATTGGATAGACTACATACAAGAGAAACACCAATCAAAGAAAATGTATCTGGCTTATAGTTAAATCTTGATATACGGAGTGAAGAATGTTTACAAATTTAAATTGATTGTATTGAGTTGAATAGCATTCAAAGGGCTACCTTTGAAAAATGTTCGGAGACTTCAGGTAATGCAGAATGCAGCCGCGCGAGCAGTGTTGGGCTTGCCTAGAAATGCCCACATTTCGGCATCACTCCGCGAGCTGCATTGGCTGCCAATTGGTCTCCGAACCCAATTCAAAGTGTTGGTTATGACCTATAAAGCCCTACATGGCATCGGACCAGGTTATTTACGGGACCGTCTGCTGCCTCATGAATCCCAGCGGCCGGTTAGGGCCCACAGAGTGGGCCTTCTCCAGGTCCCGTCAGCCAGACAGTGTCGCCTGGCGGGGCCTAGGGGAAGAGCCTTCTCTGTTGCGGCCCCGGTCCTCTGGAACCAACTTCCCCCGGAGATCCGTGTCGCCCCCACCCTCTCCGCCTTTCGTAAATTGCTTAAAACACACTTTTGCCAGCAGGCCTGGGGCAGCTAACATCTTGCCCCTAGCCAGTGTATGTTTGTGAAATGATTGGTTTTTTGTTTTTTTGTTTTTTGTTTTTTTTTTTAACTTAAGGGTTTTTTATATGTATGTAATTTCTATTATGCTGTGAGCCGCCCTGAGTTCTCCGGAATAGGGCGGCATAGAAATTAAATTAATAATAATAATAATAATAATAATAATTTAACTTGAATTTTTTTTCTTGGTTTACATGTACAAATATATATCTAACAATAAAAAATGTTATATAATAATAATAATAAAAACTTGTAACTCCTATAAATCTTTCATGTGGAAAAAGGAAGGAGGGGTCCTTGGTGCTCTCTGATCATGTTTTTTTTTCTTGCAGACATTTTATTACCCATTATCATCAGTATTAGTGTTAAAAGGAAGGAGCCAACCCCAGGCAAAACCTGGAGTCCAGAACCCTGGAATAGGCAGCAAAAATATTCTGACTAGAAAAATGCAAAACAACAACAACAACAGCAGCAACAAAACCAGAAGGGAAAATATAGGCTGGAACATAGTGAGGGGGGAGATGAGATGGCAATATAAGCATCAGTAGTTGCACCAGTAGCATCAACTAGGCTTGCTGTGACACACAATCCCATGCATTTCCTCCTTTTATTAAAAATGAAAATTTTAGGAAGAAACACCTGCCTGTAGGATTTGAGCAATCCTGAGAAATTCACAACAGTGGGAATCTTAAAAGATGGTGGAAACCTTGATGAGAGATTTTTTTTTTTTTTTTAAGCAGAAGATACCATGGATGGTCTCTCAAAGAAGTTCCTTTCACTTGGCAAAGGACGAAAATTTAACACTCTTTGAGGTCTCTTCTAACTCTCTGCTTCTGGTATCCATGCCAGCTAATGTGTAAAGTGCAGATAACTACACAGAAACGCCAAGGATTACTGAAGACAGCCTATGGTGAAGAGTTCATTTCATGCCCAGCAGGGCAATTAAGTTGAAACAGCATGACGGATTCACAACCACATGCCTCAGGATATGTACATATTTCTTTATATGTTGAAAGATGTGTAAAATAAACTGTCACTCTTATACTGGAGGAGTAAACATCCTGCTTTATTTGTAAGGTGTTTTAAAATAATTAATTTCCCCTGTCCGCTGGATCAAGAGATTTTCAAACAGTGAATAATACTGTATTGAGTGCAGTTACTGAGCAAATAATCCAATTTTGCCTCTGATGGGGGGGATTTCAGACACAATATATCAACATTCTGAGAATACACTTATTCAGAGAAGTGTTTTGGGAACTAAAGATTCACATTTCTATCCATGATAAGCAAGTCCTGCTGAGTTCAATAAGAGTTAACTACATACACATATCCTAGTTATCTGCAATATGGAAACACCAACATTCATAGGATTATAATGCCCACAACTCCCAGATAACACAGGCAAATTTAAGATCTTTCCATTCCTGGAAAGGTTCGGGGGCTCGCAACTTCTACTCCCCCCCCATGCTAATATGGGATGATAATATGAGCAATTGTCTAGTCTTCATTTTTCATCTCGCTCAAAGCAAAGGGTGATATATTCTCTCTCTTGCCCTCCCTTCCTCCCTCCACCTGCCCCTCCCCTTCCTCTCTCCCCCTCTTTTTATTTCACTCATTGTCTCTTCCCTCCCCATTGCCATTTTAGGTGTCAGGGGCCTTACTCCTTCAGAAAGAACATGCTGATGGAGGATGAACCTAAAGAAAGAAGAGTCATATCTGGATCTAAACATGGGTGAAGATACCTTATTTTTCAGTCTTTCTCTCAATACTCTTTAAATCAGTTTCTGACTCCCTCTTTCTTCTCCCTCACTGCTTTTGCAAAACAAGCTAATGGGGAGTGAACAGGCTGAGTGAAGATTGATAAAATTAGGCCAAAGGCTTCATGAAACTCTAAGGCAACAGGTTGCCAACATTAATATAAAAGAATAAGGCCTTTAACCATGGGAAGGGATGGGGGAATTTTTTATACTCCTAACTCACACTCATAGGCATACAGAAATACAATTTAGTTTCCATCACTTCTATTCCCAAAATAGAGAATGATGTACAGCTTAATGATTATCCAACTATGAAGATGGAGCAGAAGGAAGCTATCTCCCAGAGTATGCGATCTTCCTTTGACACAATCTGTTTTTGTAGCAATGAGTCATACTGGACTAGCCCAGTTAAAACCAAATTAATTATTCACCCTTAAAGGAATACAGAATTTCCCTTCTAGCCAATATAACTCTTCCCCGGAACTTCAAAGGATTTGAGCTCCAAGGAAAAACTCAGATGAAATGAAATAAATCAAAGCTGCAAACACATGCAATTCACCAGCTCCTAATAGAAACAGTGGACTTCACACAATTCTCACCAGTCTCTAATGTCAGCTATGCACTAGATATATATGTGGGTATGAAACTAATAAGGATGGAAGAAGGTTGTTCTGTCCTAGCCTACAAGTGAGGAAAAACCCTTTTGCATTGAACAAGGCAGGACTTGGTAAGATAAATCCCTTTTATTTTGACACAGCTTTTATGAACAAAACGCCAACCAGTCCTTTAGCTGTTGAAATGAACAAGATTCAAACTCTGAGTTCTCAGCTGGAATGCTGAAGATTTAAGTCACTCAGACACACTGAAATCCAACAAACCTGGTTAAATGTCCAAGAAATCCAATGACAGACGCACAAAGCTGTAACATGAACAGTTGCTTTCAGCAACCAGCCCCTCCCATGCCTCTCCTCTTTATAGTCCACCATGGTATGACTTCTTAGAGTCTTTTACCTTTCCTGGAGAGCCACCCCACCACCCTCCGTTGTCCTGCATGCCAATCCTCCCTGTGCACCGTGCATCTGGAACAGGCCCCAGCTGTTCCTCCTCTTCGCTCAGTTCAGGCCCCCAACCTAGCTGTCTCTCTGCCTAAGTGTGAGTAGATGGGCCCTGAGTTTTCATGCTCTTCAGAGTCTTCCACAGACTCCGATGTGAACCCAGGCAACCCTTCCCCCTCATCCGATTCATCAGACTCGGCTGCCGGATCTGCTGGAGGCGAGGACTCACAACAAGGGTAAGGAAAGGAGGAAGATGGATTTGAAAGGTTTGAGAGGGAAGTAATTAGCCAAAGGATGCAATTAAACTGGAGGTACAATTAGGCAAGTGAAAGGGACTATTTTAAGAGGATTTTATGAGTTTCCTGACTCCAAATAACAGGAATGTACTACCAAATTTTGGTAATTGTTGTAGGATCCAATCTGGTTCGGTCACCAGGACCAGGGGCTTAGTCTTATGAGCTTTCAGACCCATTCTGGAACCCATCCTCATGGACCTACTCACTCACCCCACATTTGGGTGGGAGAGAAGTTCCCTAAGGAGAGGTTCCAGCACAACTCCAAAAGCTCATAAGACTAAACCTCTGGTCCTGGTGACCAAACCAGATTGGATTCTGCAACATTATCCTGGGACATGTATATTTGCCTTCTTTGGTAGCTGTGCCTAGGACTGGAGTTTGTAAAGAGGAATCCACGCTCACACATGGCCAGAGATTGTTCAGACCTCATTTAATAGAAGGGTTTCCCAGGTAAGTGACTTACCTTGGATACAAAGGCCTTCCGTGCAGTTCTCTGATTCTTGGTTTGGACCTTCACAGAATTTCCCACCATTCCGTGGAGGTGGAGAAGTGCATTCCCGGATCCTCAAGTGCTCACACTCAGGGCTGCAGACTGACCATTCACTCCACACCTCCCAGGCACCGTCCACTAATGAGGAGAAAATGAATAAATGGTAGATTTCATTACACGACTTTTGATAGCCTATAAAGATTCTCAGTCATCCAGGTCATGGTTGTTCCAAAGGTGCTTTTTCAAATGGCAACTGGACTGTCTTTGTTTTTCCTTGAAGACGTTTTGCTTTTAATCCAAGAAGCTTCTTCAGTTCTGACTGAAGTCCTTCCATTCTCTGCCATTCAGTCAGAACTGAAGAAGATTTTTGGATGAGAAGTGAAACGTCTTCAAGGAAAATTTTTGAAAGAGCCCCTTTGGGAGAAGACATTTGATTCAGTGATAGTTTGAATCATTCAAAAAAAAAAAAAAATGAAATAGTGACATTATTTGGTTGCTCTGCCTCTTAAAAAACAATGCACATATTTTATTATGTAACTGAATTTCCTTTCCTGCTCCACCTAATTAGCAACATTCATATCTCTAACTTCACCTTCTAACTGTCTATGTTCCCATGTTCCTCTCAGCCTTAAAACAGATATTGATTCCCAATGTTGCATTATAACTAAAGTCAAATATCTGTGGTCAAATGGAAAACTTCATTCTTTCCCTATTAACCTTCACTTCCTCCTTCTATGATCCTTCCCATGTCTCTTATGTGCAGCATTTTAAAAAAAATATAAGCTCCATGGAGCAGGAACTCACACTGTTAATAGTGTGCAAGAGAGACTTAGACATCAGACTTCATGTAGTGGCATTACGTACAGGAAAACTGGGAATCATCTGATTTTGAGGATGATGATGATGAGGAGGAGGATAGCTTTAATGGTGGTGATGATGATTGTGGTGATTTGCAAAAGAAGATGAGAAAAGGGAAGATCCTAAGTGTTGTTGTTCCACATCCATGTTCAAATTGGGGATGAACCACTTTTTTTTATAGGCCAGTGCTGAAATAGTAATGCAATGCAGCTTTTCATTCTTTGTGGAATTGGAGCTGGAAGAGAATTTCAGTTTGATATGTCAAATCTTGAAACTTAATATAATAGTTTTCTGTTCCCTCCAAAAATCCAGGCTTGCAGCAACCAGATTTAATGACCACACTTGGCCTGAAGTCTGCCCATTCCTAATTTAAATCACTGTTGGGCACCCCAAGAGACAAGAATGAGCTAGAAACTGCATCTCTACTTTATTACAAGAAAGGATAGCTATAAAAGGTAATTCACAGTTATTGAATGAATGCAAGTGAAAGATCAGGATTTTTATCCAGCCTGATCTCAAATTTTTCATGTTCTCTTGCAGCGATGCTGTCTTAGAAGAGGAGAGCTGGATTTGAACCTCCGTGTTCTCACATGTTATGGATATCTGGGTTTTCATTTTTGGCATTCCTGCTCACCCATTCAGATAAGTTCTTCATGTTAAACTGGAGTCTTCTAAATATCAAATAAGCCCTAACCATTTTGCATGGTAATCTGAGTTGAGCTGTAAATTCACACTTTTATATCTGATATGAACTCTTCAAAATAACTGGACCGTGATTCCACTCAACTCTAGATGCTGAGTATGCTCTCTGAACTCGAGAAGAAAAAAGGTAAAGGTTGACCCTGTCCAGTTATGTCCGACACTTGGGTGTGATGCTCATCTCCGTTTCCTAATTGAGGGGAGCCAGTTTTGTCTGAAGACATAGTCATGTAGCCGCTATGACTATATGCCGAGGTGCACAGAACACTATTATCTTCCCACTAACGTGATACCTATTTCTCTACTTGCATTTGCAGGTTTTCAACTGCTAGGTTGACAGGAGCTCACCCTGTCATGTGGTACTTGGGTCTCGAACTGCCAATCTTCTGACTGACAAGCCCAGTGTTGTTCTAAGTCAGGGGTGTCAAACTCAATTTCACTGAGGGCTGCATCAGCATTGCAGTTGCCCTCGGGGGTACGGGGTGTGTGGGTGGATGTGGCCTACTGGGTGGGCATGGACGGAGTGGGTATGGCCTACTGGGTGGGCATGTCCAGCTCTACATCCTTCGCATCAAGGGTGCCTGGGCAGGAATGGGATAGATCTGAGGGTCTCTGGCAGAAGTGAGTGGGACCGGGGCAAGCACCAAGGTATGGTCCATTTCTTCATTCCTCACATCTCCCCAGCATGCACCCAGGGGTGGGGCCAACACGGCAAGGGCTGGTTCCTCGCTTTTTCCAGACTGCCTTGTGGAGTTAAGACTGAATGCGTTTCAGCATAGATGGTCACCACAAAATTGTACATTGGCTCCTGGCTTGCCTGGGCAGCGGGGGCCGTTCCCTCACTGTTTCCAGGATGGCTTCGCAGGCCACATGAAACCACTTCACGGGCCGCATCTGGCCCCCGGGCCTTCTGTTTGACATGTCTGTTCTAAGTAGATAATGGGAACTTGGAACCTGTAAAATGTTGGAATCTATGGAAGAGAATATTTATAGCTCAGGATTAAACTGCAGAGTCAGTTCTAGTACTGATGATGTTACCTAGTCTGATAATGAAACATCTGCAAGAAAATCACCAAGCTCAGAGAGCATGAAAGGTTCCACCGGTTAGAATTTATTCTTAGTTTACAGAAGAAAAGCAGACAGATCATTCATGGAACACATGAACCAAACCTGTATTTAAAATTTAATCCTGAAATAAATTTCTTTTCTTTTTTTAACCTGTCCAGACAAAGCTAGAACTTTTTCCTTGGGCATACAGTTTGCATGTATGTATGTATGTATGTATGTATGTATGTATGCCCCCCTCTGTTTGTGCAACTATAGTTTCATTGAAAGCTAGATCCTGCCAAAAAGAGTGAATATCCAATCTTTTTTAAAATAAATAGCTCGAAATGAAAATGTCTGAATGTGAAACTAAGGCTCAAAATTGCCCTAGAAGATTAGCCAATTTTTTTTATCATTTTACCAAAGGGAAAATGAAATAGCTTCTCTTCAGTTGTCACTCTTCCTGCTATTTCTGACTTTCGCAGATTCATTTGGGTTGCTTCATTTTGGTAAGAGAGGGAGAAAAAGATTGCCTGAAGCAAAATGAAAATAAATAAAAAAAATAAAAATAAAAAAGGATCTCAGGGATAAAACGCTGATTCACGTACCGCCTCAGCTGGAAACTTTGCAAAAACTTGGCTCAAAAGTCAGCAACTTTTACATAGTGCCACACTTATGAGATACACACAAAGTACCATTTTCAACAACAACAAAAAAAATACAGACAGCGCTAAACTAGAAATTGCAGTTGAATGGTCATTCTGCCAAATTTCATTTCACGCTAATCTTAGCTAGCACGAATTTCCCTTTTTTGATAATATATTTTATTGATTTTATGATTTTAACAATAAATGCTTAAAACACACCGTGGTGGTTAGGTGAACAAAAATTCCAGAATAAAAACATACATAAACAACTCAACTTAATAGATTCACTTGTCATCTTTCTATTTCCCTCTCCCACACAAGACAGAAAGAAAAAGAGAGAAAAGAAAAAAAAAACCCCAGAAAAAACGAATTTCCATCCTTGCATTTGGTATAACACTAAGAGGTGAATAGAATAGTAATAATAGCAACATACAGGTAGTCCTCGACTTACTGCTATAATTGAGCCCAAACTTTCTGTTGCTAAGTGAGTCAGTTGTTAAGCAAGTTTGCCCCAGTTTTCAACCTTTCTTGCCACAGTTGTTAAGTGAATCACTGCAAGGTGTTAAGTTAATAACATGGTTGTTAAGTGAATCTGGCTTCCTTCCCCATTGACTTTGCTTGCCAAAAGGGGATCACATGACCCTGGGACACTGCCATCATCATAAATATGAACCAGTTGCTAAGCATCCAAAATTTGATCACATGAATATGGGTCGCAAGTGTGAAAAATGCTCATAAGTCTCTTTTTTCAGGGCTGTTGTAACTTTGCATGGTGAGTAAATGATCTGTTGTAGGTTAAGGACCACCTCTATCAGCCAACTGATTTGTATTTCTGTTAGAGAGAAAATATCAGAAGGAAGAATGTCTGTGTTTGCACATATTTTTTTTTCTTTTCATTGTCATAGAAATCATATCACAACTTTGTTTTCTATTACACAATTTTCAATAGTCCCTCAGACTTGAGGTTTGGCTGAAGGAGTTAAGAACATCTTCCCCAACTGAGATCTGAACATTTGGAAGAAATAGCATGCCAATGTTTTCCTTTTCTTCCTCCTTGTTTTAATAAGAAATATACTTCTTTCCATTTCTGTTTTTCATGCAGAAGGAAGCTATTGGTGAAGTTCTCATAACCGGCTCATCGGATTTTAACACAAGCCTTAATTACGAGATGGGACCATGAGAAGTATCCTGTCCTTTTATCATGTCTTTCAGAGGTCTACTCCAGAGGTACACATATACCAGTGGTGGCAAACCTATAGCATGGGTGCCAGAGACGGCTCCAAGTGCGGCACTTGGAGCCGTCTCTGTGGGCACACGTACCGTTGCCCCAGCCTTGTCTCCCCCCACAACCCCCTCCTCACCGGCAGCCCCCCTGGAGGAGAGTCGCCCCTGAGCATGGCCCACACGGAGCAGCGCAGCAAAGGACATGGCAGCCAGGCAGCATAGACAAGACTCTGCCCTAACGCCCCATCCCGCACAGTTGATGCTGTGGGGCACGGGCAGGGGGCGCTGACTCCATGGTGCTGCTGGGCTGCCTGGGTGATCTGCGGCAGGCTCTGAAGGTGGTGAGTGGCCCTGCAGGCAGGCGGGGTGGGGGATGGGGTGGGGGCGGAGCAGGGGCGGGACAAAGGGTGGAGTGGGGGCGAGGAAAGTTTTTGGGCACTCCGTCTCTAAAAAGTTCGCCATCACTGACATATACCCTAGATTTTGAAAATGAAATATATTAACCTTTCAGTTAAATTCCAAGGAAGACATCCTTTTGCTGATCTGACAGTATGGACACCTAGATTTAGGATGGAGATGGGGAAAAGTATATTACTTGAATTGTTTGCCATCTTGACCCGTTCAAGTAAATAAGAACACATCTGAAAAGCTTATGGGGTGGGGGGAAACCCTGTGAAAATAAGGTAGGAATCGAGAAGAAAGGACAGGTTCAGCAGGCTGGGAAACAGATTTTAGCACCGTTTCTTTGGATGGCAAAGGAGGAAGTGGAAATAAAACCCAGAAGTTGGTGATTATGCTTATTTATGAGATCCAACAATGGCTTGAGGCTTTTTGCCTGAACAGCTGCTTGAAGTGAAAGTAATGTTGCTATGGAAATTCAGATTCCAACAAAATCTGGAGTTTTTTACATGTGCCAGAAATATCAGAGCTAGCCTTGCAGCCCTCTTGTTTACGTCTAAGAGAAATTCGGAATCAATATATTTGTGAATTGGCTGGCAAAGAGCACACTTCGCAGCTTGTAGCTTATGCAAGCCTTGTCCAGCTCTGCTTGAAGTACCTGTGTTCAAACCATGCCTAGTTAAGGGAGGAAGTTCAGAAAACAGGAGGAGAAAATGCTTGCAGTATGTAGTACAGTTCCAGTAAATTCCAATTTAGACTGGTAGACGTGATGTTCAAACCCCCATGGTGTTCAAAGGGCTTTAGGTAATGAAGCCTATAGGGAATATGCAGAAGACAAAAGGGAAAATACATACATGCATACACACGAACAACACAACTACTCAGAGTGCATAAGAATCAGTTGTGAATTAATATCTTAATAACCATTTGGCCTAGAATTCAATTTCGCCATTCTGGAGAAACTGAGATGCTGAAAAACAAAAAAGGTTGGAGTTGTGTCCATGTGTCCCAATGTCCACCACATTCTGCAATAAAGACAATTGAGGAATCACTTCCCCCCCAGAGTTTCTACCCATCCAAATAAGATCAAATAGGATACGTATGCTGCAGATCCTTCAGCCAAAGAATGCCAGTTCATAATGAACTTACAAGCCAAAAAACAACAGAAGAGGAACAAATCAACATCAAAGAGGATTCTATACAGAGCAGCCCCCGCTCTGTGGAACATCCTTCAGAGATTAGAACAGCCCCCCCTATTAATTTTCCATAAAGCTTTAAAGAGCCGGCTATGCTCCCTCTCGAGCCCAGGGCGATACATGCCGCAAGGGTTCCACCTCCTGGCTATAAACAGATCAGATGTCTTGCTTTGTATGTGCTCGAATTAGAGGTTTGAATGTTTGTTTTATTGTTTTAATGGTTTCTTTTTCCGTTTTTATTGTTTTAAAATGTTTTTAAGATTTTAATTGTAATACCTTTATATATTTATAAAATGCATTGGACACCCATCTTAGGGTAACTCTGAGTGGCTTACAGTCATATATACGGATGTTTTTGTATATGTGTGTGTGTGTGTGTGTGTGTTGTATATCCTCCCTGGCCTCTACTGACAGGAGTGAGAAAGAGCCTGTGGCCTAAAAGTTACTACAGCTGCCTAAAATGCAAGCTGCCCAGGTTCGAATCCCAGAAAGGTAAGACTAGCTGATGAGAGCTAAAGAGCTTGAAATAGCTATACTAGTCTCCCTTTAACTCTTTGTCAGCCACAAATTTTTGAATTTACAATATTCACGGTCGTGACGTCTGCCTGCAAAAGATGCTCTAGACTGGAGTGAAACGCAGAACAGATTGCTTTATATTTGGTAGACCGGGTGTTCCACCAAACACACACACACACACAGAGACACACACAAAACATAAATAATTAAAATCAACATTAAATCCTAAAGACACATGGGGAGGGCAGGGGCAGAGTGGAGTGAGGTACAGTGGTGGGATTCAGCCAGTTCGCACCACTTCAGTAGAACTGGTAGCTAATTTTTTGATGCCCAGGCCCAGAATGGACTTCCGGAAGCAGCATCCACACAGAGAACCGGTTGTTCACATATTTGAATCCCACCACTGAGGAGGTGGGTTCAGTTGTTACTCAATCAACCACCTCCACTCTGCTGTTCCCCCAACTGGGGCTCCAAGCCAGCTGGCAGAGCCACTTCTTTAGGCCCTTGAGGAAGGATAGGAGGGTTGGGGCCAACCTCACATATATTTTTGAATTGTGAGTCACTCAGAGTTGTTTGCCGAAATGGGCAGCTATAGAAATCAACCAATCAATCAGTCAGTCAAATAAAGAAATAAATAATATCTTGCTCACTGGGACACAATGATGTGCAGGTAATTTTCTGTACAGACATTCCTTCACAGAAAGCACCACCGTTGAGGGGAGCAGGGTTAGTACACGTCCGGGATCTCTTTTGCCATCCTCTGCCACACTGGGCATTGCAGTTGGACCAAGCTGTCCAAGAAGACCAGCCTCCGTTCACTAGGCAAACACAAATATAGGGGAAAGGAAAGCGAAGAGGTGGATTAGCGCATTAGCATTTTACAAGAGGCAGCCCATGTTACACAACTTTCCATTTTCAATATTTCCTCCTTAAAAACAAGTAAAGATGTGATAGTTATCACAATGTCCTCTTTATATGCTGATATTATTTATTTATTTATTTATTTGTTTGTTTGTTTGTTTGTTTGTTTGTTTGTTTATTAAATTTGTATGCCGCCCCTCTCCCAGGACTCTTGTTGCGGCTCACAACAAGATATGCAAGTATTACTGTGATGCACTTACCTAGAGGACATAGTATCAATAAATGCATATGTTTCGGTAAGGAACTAGTGATGACATAGGCTCAGTTTGGTTCTCTCTAAGCACATCTTTAAAAATTGTTTTTTAATCCCACCTTTATTATTTTTACAAATAACTCAAGATAGTTTTTCCTCTTCCAATTCCCCCCATATGAACAATCCTATGAGGTGAACTGGGCTGAGACAGAGTGACTAGGCCAAAGTCTCCCAGCTGGCTTTCAGGCCTAAGATAGGATTAGAATTAATGGTCCCCTTGTTTTTAGGCTGGTACCTTAACCACTGGACCAAACTGGTTAAGGAAAGGAAAGGAAAGGAAAGGAAAGGAAAGGAAAGGAAAGGAAAGGAAAGGAAAGGAAAGGAAAGGAAAGGAAAGGAAAGGAAAGGAAAGGAAAGGAAGGATGGATGGCCAATAAATGTTATAAATAAACAAACAAATAAAATGAAATAAGGGAAGGGAAGGAAAAGGGAAGGGAAGGGAAGGGAAGGGAAGGGAAGGGAAGGGAAGGGAAGGGAAGGAAAGGAAAGATGTTTGTAAGGTCATCTGTTATTCTATGTCTTAAGTTTGATTAAGAGGCTCCATTGTTGTACAGACAGGTATCATTAGTATAGATTAGACTTTGGATCTCAAGATATTGCTTAGCTGCACTACCCAACATCCTTACCTTGGTTACATCTAGTGGAAGTTGAGCTTCAGCAAGCTATAGACAACTATAGACTCTTCCCTCCTACCTAAGAAAAAAGTGCGGAATATATAGCCCCAGTTCCACATTAATTATCCCCCTCGAAAGAGACACACTTCTATTCACTAATGAGCAATTGGTTTTGTACTTTTTATACCCACCCATTCTCAGCAAAGTGTACCTAGAATTTATGTAGTCACAACTTTTAATGCTCTCAACTCTCTTTTGAAATCAAGGATCTTAATCTATGACTGAACAGAGAAGCGTTAATAGGTTATTGATTAAAAACAATAATAAAATTATACTTTGCTTGAATGCACATATAGTTCATGAACAGTTAGAAGTCAGGAAAGGGAGCAATGCCATGATCTGTCTCCCTGTTACTATTAGAAGATTAGAAGGTTTATTTCAGTGCTCTTTTAATTTTTTTTTTTCCTTCTGTCCAATCGTATCCAACTCTTGGAGACTGCCAGGGCAAGTTGTTGCAATTTTCTTGGCCAGGTTTTCAAAAGTTCTACTTTGTTCTACTTTTTAGGGATGAAAGACAATGACTATCTCAGTGTCATCCAGCTGGCTTCATACCTAAGGTGGGATTAGAACTCATGACTGATGCCTTAACCTGGTGTTTCTCAACCTTGACAACTTTAACATGCGTGGACTTCAATTCCAGGAAGTTCTCAGCCAGCAGTGATGCTTAAAAGAAATGGATGAATGAATTCATGAACAGTACTGATCAAACAAGAATGATACTTATAGTCCAAGAAGTTACAACAAGTCACACCTACTGACCATACACCACAACTGTGGCTGAGAGGCTTCTTCTTTTGGCAACAATGTTGGCTGCCATGCATGTGTAGTTCCCTGAATCAGACAGGCGGGCTTGGCGGATAATTAGGTTATGATCTGCTCGGGTGTCAATATTTTCATCCTGTTCAGCATTGACCGGTTCTTCATTCTTAAGCCATTCCACCTTAAAAGAAAGCAAGTGGAGAAAAAAAAAACAATTCATAAACTATGAATATTGATATATTACTCTGGTCACTATTTGAAATTATTTACATTAAAATAGACAATATGTCTGGTGCTGTCCCTGGAATCTCTTAGCATTATCCATGTTGACTAAGCATCATGGGAATTGAAAATACTGGAATGGTCATCCTCCGATTAATAGCTGCTTGATAAAGTAGCAAGACAATGAATTCAGGGGGATGGGAAAGCAGGAAATGAAAATAATATGGAATCTTCTTCATTTGGTGCATTCAGAAAGGGCACAGGGACAGTGAAGAAAGCTGAGTTTCCTTGAACATTTACACAGAAGTATATGTATCCCAGACACTAATAAAATAGGATGTTGTTGAAAGGAGGGCAGGAGAGATACAGAATTGGTAAAACAAGAATGCAGAGCTTCAGTCTGTTCTGTGTCTTCAGAACTGGAGAAATGTGGCAGATAAGGGGATCTCCAGAGGGAAGAGGTACAAACTTGGAGGACTAATGGACAGACCAGGTAAAGTCACAATACACACATTCTCATCACACCAAGATTCTTTAGAAATAGAAGAGACATATGCATAATGTGAAGCCTCTCCAGAGATAAAGCTAAAAGTAATCATTTTACTGAGGGAAATGGCTGAAGAAATATCATAAGGAGATATCATGAAATCAAAACACAGAACCTTCAGAATTGGGAAGAGTGACGCACAAATATTTCTTTGCCTTTCAGCCCTATGAGTCTATGGTTCTTTCCTTCTCTTTTCAAAGGAAAGAAGCAGAATGCCAGACTGTTTCCATCCCTCCTCTCTTGGGAATGCCTTGTAATGGAAAATCCCTGCTAGCATTTCCCCCATGGCATGAAGCAATCCTGAGGTTCCAAAGATTTTTCTTAAGGAGTCACAAGCTCTGAACCCAGCAAACTCTGGGCCAAAGATTGTTCCACTCCAGAGATCTGTCGTGAATCTGCTAATGTGAAACCATACTAAAATACTTGATCCTGCAGAGCAGGTAAATTAATTGCAGGAGCTATAGCTTCCATCATTAAAGGAGAATATTGGTAGTTCATGCTTGGTGCTCTCTGAGCTTGGTTGTTTTCTTGCAGACATTTCATTACCCAAATGAGGTAACATCATCAATGACAGTCACTAATAGCCCTGATGATGTTCATTTGGGTAATGAAACATCTGCAAGAAAATAACCAAGCTCAGAGAGCACCAAGGACCCCTCATACCTTCCATCGGAAGAGTGTAGCATCTACACTTTTTGCAATGGGTATTTCAAATCTATAAGAATTAGCCCATGACAGTTAAGTCACAATTTATTTCCAGGTCTCAAGCTCACTAGATCACCCCAGGTGAGTGCCCAGATACATGGAAGCAATCAGTGTATGGATCTGTAGGCTACAGGCATTCATTAGCAGGCTGTGCTGGGCAGATGGCTGGCAATTTGTAGATTTTCTAGTTTATAAACAAATCGGCAGCCGACCACTATCACGGCCAATTAGAATCCATGCCAGGCAGCAGACTTGGTGTTTTTTTTTTCCCCTCCACCGTTTATCACGTTGGTTAGCTAGGGACAGAAAAAGCAAAATTAGGTTCCTGCTGAATATACGATACCAGTGAGAAAAAGTGGGAAAGAAACCCAGAAACACAGGATTTGCAATAACGAGACTGTTTACTGAGTACAGATGCATTTAGAGTAACAGGTTATCTTGGTATGTTATTCAAATAAATAAATAAATACATTCCAAAATCTTTGCTTAAAATAAAGGTGGTCCATAATATGAGTGGCCTCTGAAGTTTCTAAAGATCAATATTTCTTGGCAAAGCAATGATTTGGCAAATCATAACTACATTTTAATCTACAATAGGCTTAATACATCCTTAATTTTTTTCATGGGAAAAGATATTCCATTTATTCCAGTACCATCATTTATTTTATTAATATTAGACTGCTTGGAAAAATGGGGGGGGAAACAGCTTTTGGCTGCAAAAATTAATACTATTAATACCACTTTACAATGCCTTGGTAAGGCCACATTTGGAATACTGCATCCAGTTTTGGTCACCGCGATGTAAAAAAATATGCTGAGACTCTAGAAAGAGTACAGAGAAGAGCAACAAAGATGATTAGGAGACTGGAGGCTAAAACATATAAGGAACAATTGCTGGAGTTGGGTATGTCTAGTTTAATGAAGAGAAGGACGAGGGGGGACATGATAGCAGTCTTCCAATATCTCAGGGGCTGCCCCAAAGAAGAGGGAGTCAAGCTATTCTCCAAAGGGCCTGAAGGCAGGACAAGAAGCAATGGATGGAAACTCATCAAGGAGAGAAGCAACCTAGAACAAAGGAGAAACTTCCTGACAGCTAGAACAATTAACTAATGGAACAACCTGCCTCCAGAAGCAGTAAATGCTCCAACACTGGAAGTTTTTAAGAAGAGACTGGTCAGCCATTTGTTCGAAATGGTGTAGGGTTTCCTCCCTGAGCAGGGGATTGGACTCGATGACCTCCAAAGTCACTTCCAACTTTACTATTATTATTATTATTATTATTATTATTATTATTATTATTATTATTATTATTATTATTATTATTATTATTGTTGTTGTTGTTGTTGTTGTTGTTGTTGTTGTTGTTGTTTTTGTTGTTAAATATCGCCTATTGCATTTATCGTGCAAGCAATATTTTATTTTCTTATTTCCCATAAATATTATTTTTTAAATTCTTTCACATCCCATTTTCTCCTTTTTATTTCCACTATCTCTGGAAGGAATCTAAGGGTAGTTTAAGATAAGCAGACATTGTGAATTTCTTTACTGACAGCAAAAAGACCTATCAGATCTTTTTTATTTTATTTTACCTGCACAGGTTCTAGAGTGTAAGTTAAAAATTACTGAGCAGAGAAAGTTCAAACTCATATACCCATGAGAATATTCCTGGATGTTTTAGAGGATTTTCAGGCAGACTTGCATCTGGAGTGTAGTAACTTAGTTTGGAGGTTATGACAAACTACAATTTGGAATATTTCTCCAGGAAAAAAATTTCAGGAAAAATCTTCTGTCCCTAGTACATCAAGGAGATGTACTAAGATGTGTGTGTGAGAGAGAGGGGGGGGGGATTGGTAGGGAGGGATATTATATTTAGTGTTGCTAAATATAATAAAAGTTGCCCTTCTTTATGAGAGCATCCCACTTTCAGCTTGGATCTAAAATTTAATATAAAGACCTAGAAGCTTGACCGTTCTAATTTACAGCTTGTGAATTCTCTAGGGTGCCTTTTAACAAATTTGCAAAATAGCTGCCTCCATGTTAACTTCATTATTCAGAGGAACTACCAAACTATGTGATCTCCTGGGTCACACATGGTCAGTTTCTGAAAAGCAAAGCAAAAATAACAGTGGGGACTTTTTCTAAAAGATCTTGGCTTGTCAAAGTCAATATCTCTTCACCAGAAGCTGGAACGACTTTGTAGGGATGATGTTCCAGGAAGAAATGGTAATTTTCTAGGAATGGAATTCAAAGGACACCCTGAGACACTCTTATTTTCACCTACTAAAGTTTACGGGTCAATGTACAAAGCCTTTAAAATTATGCTCATTTATCTTCATAATAATCTGGATAATAAAGATTGTGATGAAAAATGAGCAATTTGTTCAAGTTCATCCAATGATTTCACAAAGCTCATCAATCAAGGCTTCTGGCTTTGGATCTTCTGGTAGAAATCACAATGAGATGCCCTTCTAACCTTAGGACTGCCAACTCTTTCCCAGAACATACCACTTTATAAGTGAGACCACACCTGGAATACTGGAACCAATTTTGGTCACCATATCACAAACAAGATGTTGAGAGATTGGGAAAATATTCAGAGAAGAGCAACTAAGATGATCAAAGGCCTGGAGACTGAAACATATGAGGAACGGCTGCAGGACTTGGGTTTGGCTAGTCTAAAGAAAAGAAGAAATAGGGGAGACATGATAGCAGTATTCCAGTATCTGAGGGGCTACCACAAGGCAGAGGGGGCCAGGGTGTTCACCAAACCACCAGAGGGGAAGGACGAGAAACAATGGTTGGAAACTGATCAAAGAGAGAAGCAACTTGGAATTAAGGAGAAACTTCCTGACAGTGAGGACAATCAACCAGTGGAACAGAAGATGCCTCCAGAAATCATGGGCGCTCCATCACTGGAGGTTTTTAAGAAGAGACTAGACATTCACCTGTCTGAGATGGTATAGGTTCTCCTGCTTGAGCAGGGGGCTGGACTAGAAGACCTCTAAGGCCCTTTCCAGCTCCTATTCTATTTATCTGAAATACATTGCTGGCCCACATTGATGATCCAAAATCTGATCCTGTAGATCCTTTCTCATCCCACAATTTGAAATTTGAAGGAAGTTGGGAAAACAATGTAAAGAACCTGGTGACAAAGTGATCTGATTTCAGCATTCCAACATTTCTTATGCCAAACTATTAACAGAGGACAACAATAAAAAAACTAATCACACCATCACAGATATCAGTCCAATCATCTTTGTGAACATGCACCCAGCCCTGATTTACTGATTTCTTTGTCCTCCTTGAAGTGTTTCAAGAATTTCATTTTTTTTTCCAGAGCTGCCTATGAACTGAGCTGACACACTGATGTCGTTTTCTTGGCAACAATATGGGAATGGTTGACCAGTTTTTTCTTCCAGAATGATGATATTGTTGGCTTACTTTAGAATGCATCTTACAGACCTGGGAATTTATTTATTAATTAAACTGGTGGGCCACCCATTTCATCTAGAAGTGACTCTGGACAGCTTACAAACATTTAAACCAGCAAACATTAAAAATGATAAAACAAATAAATAACAATAATTTGTCATTAAAAGATGGAGGGTGAAGGAAGGAAGGAGAGAAGAGAAGAGAAGAGAAGAGAAGAGAAGAGAAGAGAAGAGAAGAGAAGAGAAGAGAAGAGAAGAGAAGAGAAGAGAAGAGAAGAGAAGAGAAGAGAAGAGAAGAGAAGAGAAGAGAAGAGAAGAGAAGAGAAGAGAAGAGAAGAGAAGAGAAGAGAAGAGAAGAGAAGAGGCAGGGAATAGAAGAGAAGAGGCAGGGAATAGAAGAAAGGAAGAAAGGGAGGGAGGGAGGGAGGAAGGAAGTTATGTATACTGAAATTATTGCTTTATTTTTTTAATCACAGAAAACTTTTGTGGATTGCTCATAATGTGATGATTATTCAGACACACACACACACCCTGCATCCCGTAGTTCTTCCCCAATTCTTCCCAAGACCAGACTTCGGTAACCTTTTCATGTTAGGTTCATGAACTGTATTTCATAATGACAGACAAAGATGTACTCTAAATTTATTGTTTTCTCTTTTTCAGAAACCAGCATGGCCAGATTTGAAATGTTCCCATCAAGTCCTGCTAAATTGCAAAATGAGCCATAAAACCATTCAGGGGTAGATATGGATTAATTCCACTTCCACGTAAAGCATCGCAGCTGATAAATTACCCTAAGCACACATTTGCACCAATAATATGTTGTCAAGAGAGAGAGAGAGAGTAGTTTACAGCATTATCCAAATGAAATCAGTTAAGCATCTCACAACCCAGATAGAGGTAAAGATTAGCATTTCCCATTGTTAATAGGAGCAAGATTATTTCCTTATTTATTGATTTTTTTTTTTTGCAAATAACTTGGATGAAGAAGGCACTTCTCGCAGATATCATGGAAAGTAGGACTTAAAGAATCATTTGGGTGGGGAACTCAAAATGTGAATTTTAGCCTGCTAAGAAATAACCAGAATTAACGTGGAGATATAAGAATCACAAAAAGAATGGTTTTGGTCTTTTAAGTTCTTCCCCACAGCCCTCTGAATTACCAGCATCTAATTTCAGAGCACAAATTGCAAATACTCAAGGAGCCTGCAAAACTCCACGTAATTAGCACCAGATAGAAGTCCAAAGCAGAAGAAAAGGTAGGGGAGACTTTAGAAGAAAATTACAGTCATGAGCATTTGTAATTATTATTATTATTATTATTATTATTATTATTATTATTATTATTATTATTATTATTATTATTATTTTCTTCCTAGCATTTTGTTCATAAGTGCAGAGTCCACATGTTAGCCTCTACTGAATGTTGACTCATTGGTTGAGACAGGAATTGACCCACTTGGGTTGTTGCCCAAGCCAGAATGTCATGGCCTAAGAGAGTGACTGGCCCTGGGTCACCCAGCCAGTTTCCATGCCTAAATCAGGATTAAAATTCATAACCTCCTGGCTTCTAGCTTGGTGCCTTAACCCCCTGGTCCAAACTGGGTCTCTTGCAATGATTGAAATGTTAAAATTAACTTGTAAGTTTTATTAAGGTTTTCACGTGAACGTGCTCAGATCTTGCTACTAAGTCCACATTCATATTTTGGATGCAAATATTGTCTGAAACAAGTTTGTGTCTACGTCCCCCTTTTAAGGTACACAGTTTAAAATATAAGAAAACATGCTGCCAAAAAAGTATCTTGGATCGTATAATGGATCCAAACCAAATGATACTTAGAAATGTTTTCATTTTCTGATCTTAAACCCAATTCCACCCGGAATGGACACCTATCAAAGAGTCAAATGATATGATTAACTCTAAACTCAGGTGAATAAAACACATTTGCTGTTGTCAGTAACATGTTATACCTCCAAAAAAAAAACATACGCCTAGGTGATGTCTTTGTTTTGTCAA
Organism: Bothrops alternatus; assembly: GCA_034064705.1. NCBI lineage: Eukaryota > Metazoa > Chordata > Lepidosauria > Squamata > Viperidae > Bothrops > Bothrops alternatus. Next base: position 485,273 of record JARGCV010000225.1, on the reverse strand, counting down.
TATGCTGAATCCCATTGAAGCTTGGACTGACACGATATTCAAACCAGCCATTAAAAGAAGGTTCAAAATATTATAATCCTTCCATCTATCCAGCACTACATCTCCATTCAACTAAAACAAGACTAAAAACAAATAAAAGCCCAAGTTCCTTATGCAAAGACAAAGTCAAACACAACAAAAGTGCATTAATGTTTTTGAGATCTATATTTACACAAGCTGCTTTTCCTGTGATGCATCCAATTTGAAATCAGCCTTTATTAAAGGGGTACCATTCCTCCCTTGGGGCTGTTTAAAAGGAAATGTGTCTCCAGTTCAACCCACATTGATCCTGGTAGTAAGATACACTAAGGCACAGTTCAGCACTGACTTTCTTTCCAGATCAAAGAAAAATAGGTTGCACAGAAATTAAGTTCAGCAATTTTATTATTCATGCACTAACATTAAGTAATCAAGGTACTGAGTACCTGCTTAGATAATAAGGATATCAAATATGCTTCAGAAGCTAATCCTGGGCTAGTATGAAATGGGGAAAGGAGAGTTTGTAATTAAACTTGAAGCAATAGTAGCCTTTTCGATTAGGAATGCCCTTCCAAATTTCAGACAGAGATTTTTTCTGCAATAGATGTTCCTAAGGGGCAATGATTCCCTTTTTTGAATGAGATGTGAGATGAAACAGAATTATTAAAGATGAATACACTAATGCTGCTTAAAAAACACTTTATGCAACATATAAAGATGAGAGACTAGAAACAGTAAGGTAGAGCTACTTGGAACTCAGGAAACATTAACCATCTCTCCTATACAACAACATGCCATGATGTGATTGACCAATATTAAATTGATTATAATTTGATTTAAGGGATGGTTTACCAGTTACTGAGTATTTCTCTTCCTCCCTCCTCCTGTTTTATGTCAAGCCATTATTCACTGCAACAATTGTATTCAATATGTGATGGAAATGCAACCTGCTGAATTCTCAGCAAGCATGGAACCAGAGCTGGAGCATGGTATGATTCAGATCCAAGTGAATTGAAATAGAATTAATTCTATTTTGAATTAATTTGTTCCATTTCAAGGAGTAAAGTTCAGTGAAATTGCGCTATTAAAAATTAAAAGGGACTATTAATATGGGCTGTCATTGAGAGGATGGGGTCAACCAATTCTCCAAAGCACCTGAGGGCAGGACAAGGATGGAAGCTTATCAAAAGAGATCCAACTTAGAATTAAGGAGAAATTAATTGTGAGAATGATTAATCAGTGGAACAGTTTGCCTTCAGAAGTTGCAGGTGCTCCATCCCTGGAAGTTTTTAAGAAGAGACTAGACAGACATTTGTCCAAAATGGTATATAGGGTCTCCTACCTGAGCAGGAGGTTGGACCAAAAGATCTCCAAGATCCTTTCCAATTCTGTTATTCTGTAATTCTGGCTCTAATATCTTATCATTGCAAGATAACACAACACAATAACACAACACATAACACAATCTTGAAAGAAGAAATGCATCCCAAAGAATTTTAATGCTAGGATTTTGTTCTGAAAATTATTATCAGGGTTATCTCCAAAAGTAAACCTTAAAAAAAAATAAAGCCACCTTAGGCATTCCATCCACAAAATCAAGACTGTTCCTTATAAATAGAGACCACAAATGTCCTTGTTCTTCTAAGCTCCTTCAATTACGTTATAGGTCATAATGCAATAACACTAAGTTCCCCAGGTATTGAATTAAACTATCTTGACATTTGGAGAAATCTGACCTTCTTTTTTAGTCAATATCCAGGACACACATTTAGATATGAGAACTAGGTTTCCAATTCCCCTTGAAAGCACGAATGAACTGGCTTTCATATATAAATGGGAAAATTGTTTTCTTAGCTAAAAGAAAAACAAAGGTCAACATCACATCAGCTATAAGGATGCAAAATGCCTAACTTAAGACTTTGATGTTAAGGAGAATATTCTAACTTTAAATAAAGACACAGCATGCTAAAGCTCACATATGGACTATTTTCCTACAATAAAATTACATTACATTGTTTCAAGTATAACTGATTAATAGATCTGAATCCCATCCCTTCCTGTTTCTGTAATATAAAAATATTTCACATAGATGTGACATTATGATCCATTGAAACATCTATTCTCAATATTCTGGCTTGTTGTCTCTAAAGGCAGATTTCCTTCACTTTAAATTCCCAGATTTTGTTGGACTATAATGTACGAAATTCCCAAGCAGCCAAGCAAGTGATCAGGCAGGGTGGAAATCATAATCTTAGGGCCACAGATCTAGAATTTGAAGGGGGGGGGTTGAATTAATAACAAATGCTATTTTCTCCACCCTGATGTCCTGTGATGTCCCAGCGTATTTTATTTTTTTGCTTTGCCAGCTGGGGATTAAATTTCAAGCATATGTGGGAAGCAGCTGGTTGGAGATAGCTGACCTAAACCAAGGATAAAATAACTTGCTAATTATTCTATCATGTGTGATCTATAGATTGGGCAGGATTTCCAGAATGTTTATGAGCCACTTTGTTGTTTTTAGATGCAACTCCAAGATATACCAATGAAATCTAAACAGTGGATAATGGGTGAGAAGATGAATGATATTTTATAGGCTCTGCACTGAGCTTTACCCAGAAATTAAACAGAAATTAGTACTAGTAGAATTATATCATAACATACAAATGACCCTGTAGAACTGTACAGAATCAAGCACAAAGTTAGATAATTTATTTTGGTTATTACTTAACTATAGAGCCATGATGGTACAGTGTTA